>SJYA01000239.1:1460165-1585032 GCA_006410615.1 Neotragus moschatus
AATTTATTTAAAAAATTTTATTTTTATCTTTAAATTGAAAGATAATTGCTTTACAATACTGTGTTGGTGTCTGCCATACATCAACATGAATCAGCCATAGGTATACATATGTCCCTTCCCTCTCAATCACCGTCCCACCTCCCACCCTATCCCATCCCTCGAGATTGTCACAGAGGACCTGTTTGAGCTCCCTGAGTCACACAGTTAATTCCTACTGGCTATCTATTTTCCATATGGTAGTGTGAATGTTTCCATGCTATTCTCTCCATTCATCTCATCCACTCCTTCCCCAACTCCCGTGTCCACAAATCTGTTCTCTGTGTCTGCATCTCCATTGCTCCCTGAAAATAGGTTCATCAGTACCATCTTTCTAGATTCCACATATATGTGTTAATATATGATATTTATTTTACTCTTTCTGACTTACTTCACTCTGTATAATAGACCCTAAGTTCATCCACCTCATTAGAACTGGCTCAAATGTGTTCCTTTTTATGGCTGAGTAATACTCCATTGTATATGTGTACCACAACTTCTTTATCCATTTATCTGTCGATCAACATCTAGGTTATTTCCATGTCCTAGCTATTGTAAATAGTGCTTCAAAGAACACTAGGGTACACATGTCTTTTTCAGTTATGGTTTCCTCAAGGGTATATGCCCAGTAGTGGGACTGCTGGGTCATATGGTAGATTTATTTCTAGTTTTTTAAGAAATCTCCATATTGTTCTCCATAGTGACCGTGTCAATTGACATTCTCCACAACAGTTCAAGAGGGTACCTGTTTATCCACATCCTCTCCAGCATTTATTGTTTGTAGATTTTTTTGACGATGGCCATTCTGACCAGTGTGAGGTGATATCTCCTTGTAGTTTTGATGTGCATTTCTAAGGACTTCCCTTGCGGCTCAGACGGTAAAGCGTCTGCCTATATTGCCGGAGACGAGGGTTCGATCCCTGGGTTGGTTAAGATCCTCTGGAGAAGGAAATGGCAACCCACTCCAGTACTCTTGCCTGGAAAATCCCATGGATGGAGGAGCCTGGTAGGCTACAGTCCATGGGGTCGCAAAGAGTCAGACACAACTGAGTGACTTCACTTCACTTCAATAATGAGCAATGTTAAGCATCTTTTCATGTGCTTATTAGCCCTCTGTATAAATGTCTGTTTAGGTCTTCTGCCCACTCCTTGATTAGGTTGTTTTTCTGGTATTGAGTTGCATGAATTGCTTGTATATTTTGAAAATTAATCCTTTGTCAGTTGTTTCATTTGCTATTGTTTTCTTCCATTCTGAGGTTTGTTGTTTCACCTTGCTTATAGTTTCCTTTGCTGTGCAAAAGCTTCTAACTTTAACTAAGTCTCACTTGTTTATTTTTGTTTTTATTTCCATTACTCTAGGAGGTGGGTCATAGAGGATCTTGCTGTGATAAAATCTATTTTAACTTTTTAAATGAGAATTTCTCATACAAATCACATTTAATTTTAAACAGAATAGTTTTATGTTAAATGAAAGAAATCATCTTATTCAGTCTCCCTATTTGTAACTAGGAAAAGGATGATAAGATATTTCATCCTTACTGTAGATTCAGGGTATACTTTTATTCTCTGATGATGCAATACTTTAAAAAAAAATGCTTTCCAAACTAGGAATAAATTCTAACATTTACCAACTCATACTATTTCTATTTTATGGTCAACACTCTGAGCTCTTGCAAATAGGAGCAGTTTGAAAGACGCTCTTTGGAAGTTAGCTTGCTGGGTAAAGCTTCCTTTTTTAAAGATTGAACAGATGAAGTTTGTTGAAAGTGAGCAGCACAGAATCCTTCAGTTCACCTCTTAATATCCCTGTGTTGACAAAGAGTAATTTTTCTTCTCTCTCGCTCTCTCTTTTAAAGTAAAATAGCAGCTTGAACTGCATGGCATTTTTCTTGGGCAAACATTTCTGTCATTTTAATGCGGTTAAACTGTATTCAGGCAATGTGGAGGTGGCAACTATAATTTGTCTTCTAGGAACACTCTGTCCTTCCTAGTCACTACTGCTCAACTGTTCCTTCAGGCTATCAGATCTTACACTGAGCATATAAAAATACATTTTCAAACCCTAATGAAAACCTGTCCATAAAAATATCTGTGTGTTTTCTATTTCTAAATGCTGGTTATTTTGGCAATGTATTTCATTTTTCCCAAAGAAGGATGAGTAGCAGTATACATTTAAAAAAATTTGCAATCAATATGTATAAAAGTTATCTGTATGTTGGTAGCAACAACAGTTGGTTCTAGAGAACAGGAGTTCCGGGAGATAGGGGAAGAGGGAATGGAGTTTAAAAAGCTTTTCTATCTCCCTACTTTTGTGGCCATGTGTTGTTGGGAATCTCCTGGCAGTCAGTGGTTAGGACTCTGTGCTTCCATTGTAGGAGCCACTGGTTTGATCCCTGAACAGGGACCTAAGATCTTGCATGCCACGAGGCCCCCCAAAAAACCAAACATATTGTCAATTTCCCGTGTAAAAAGTGATAATTGAATAAGATGCACAGCAAGTTTGTTTCCTTTATATCCTTAGTTCACAAGTTATTAATAAAGGATTCTATAGATGAGGATACTCATACTGTGGTTGACGTCTAAAAAAGAATTAGTACTGTTAATTTGACTAAAACCTGTAGTTACCATTAGTTTTAGTCCTGATCCTATTTGAAGTTTGTAAAGCATTCCACTTAAAAATACACATATATATATGTGTGTGTGCATATATTTATGTTTGTGTATGCAGAGTACATCATGAGAAACACTGGGCTGGAAGAAGCACAAGCTGGAATCAAGATTGCTGAGAGAAATATCAATAACCTCAGATATGCAGATGACACCCCTCTTATCGCAGAAAGTGAAGAGGAACTAAAAAGCCTCTTGATGAAAGTGAAAGTGGAGAGTGAAAAAGTTGGCTTAAAGGTCAACATTCAGAAACCGAAGATCATGGCATCTGGTCCCATCACTTCATGGCAAATAGATGGGGAAACAGTGGAAACAGTGTCAGACTTAATTTTTTGGGCTCCCAAATCACTGCAGATGGTGATTGCAGCCATGAAATCAAAAGATGCTTACTCCTTGGAAGAAAAGTTATGACCAACCTAGATAGCATATTCAAAAGCAGAGACATTACTTTGCCCACAAAGGTCCATCTAGTCAAGGCTATGGTTTTTCCTGTGGTCATGTATGGATGTGAGAGTTGGACTGTGAAGAAGGCTGAGCNCAAAAGATGCTTACTCCTTGGAAGAAAAGTTATGACCAACCTAGATAGCATATTCAAAAGCAGAGACATTACTTTGCCCACAAAGGTCCATCTAGTCAAGGCTATGGTTTTTCCTGTGGTCATGTATGGATGTGAGAGTTGGACTGTGAAGAAGGCTGAGCGCGGAAGAATTGATGCTTTGAAATGTGATGTTGGAGAAGACTCATGAGAGTCCCTTGGACTGCAAGGAGATCCAACCAGTCCATTCTGAAGGAGATCAGCCCTGGGATTTCTTTGGAAGGACTGATGCTGAAGCTGAAACTCCAGCACTTTGGCCACCTCATGCGAAGAGTTGACTCATTGGAAAAGACTCTAATGCTGGGGGGGATTGGGGGCAGGAGGAGAAGAGGACGACCGAGGATGAGATGGCTGGATGGCATCACTGACTCGATGGACGTGAGTCTGAGTGAACTCCAGGAGTTGGTGATGGACGGGGAGGCCTGGTGTGCTGCGATTCATGGGGTCGCAAAGAGTGGGACACGACTGAGTGACTGAACTGAACTGAACTGAGCTGATACATAGATATGTACAGTTTCACTCTTTGGTGTGATGAGGGTTATATTGCTGATTTACTTTGGTATGGAACCTGGCACAAGGAAGAAAATAAAGCAAACTTTCCAGATTTCATATTTCTGTCAGCTGAATTAGAACTTTTCAACCTCAAATATCTTTATAAGACCCTTTGAAATCAGTAGTAACAAGATAGGTTGATTTGCAACCCAAAGGTTGACTGTTAAGCTCTAATAGTCGAGATTTCTTCTATTTGTTGCTATTTTAATTGTTTCCTTTAAAAGAAAAACAGATAGACTTAAAAGATTCATATATGTATAGATTCTACACTTAATACCATATTTCTTTTGTGATGCTCATTATTAATTAGAACTTATGGAATTCTCATCTTATGATTGCTGTAGGATAAAATTAATTTAAAAGCATAGTTTATCATACAACAATAAAAAACTTTTATTTTTTACTGCCCACACTGCACAAAAAGAAAAAAAAATCCACAAATCAGTATAGTCATTTTGAGCACTCTCTCTGTTTAGAAAGTATAGTAACTGGAATAATCATGCTGTAATTTCAAAGGCATGGACACATCCCCACATACTGGTCAATAGCCACATTACATGTGATTTTTTTTCAGGCTTATGCCTATTTGAATGCCAGCTGAATTCTTGTAATAAGGGGATAGAAAACAGAAAGAAATTATAGAGAATTATAAAAGAAAGCATTTAAAAAATGTTTCAGGTCATTATATTATCATTACTACTGTTACACCCTGAGATACTGAAAAGGAAATTGGAGTCAGAATGTAAATTTAGAGCAGGAAACGAGATTAGTATAAATGTGAGAGTGAAAGTTGAGAAGGATTCTATAATAAATATCTAGAATTATTATTCTTCATGTTGTTGATTAAGTGGCATATAATATTATCAAGAAAACTGTTTTGCTTGCATCTATTAAAAAGATCAAATTTCTTCTGTGCTTTCTCATTTATGTGGCAGGAGAGAATTCTTTCTTTCATCTCACTCATTACAGGGCTAGATCCATACCCAGTAAGACAACATTAAAAGGACTTTTACAATGCAATTCAGAAGGAAGAAAAAAATTGATGGGCTGAATTCTGTCCCCCTTCTCCCCCCAGTTTATATGCTGAAATCCTAATCTCCAGTGAGTCAGAATGTGACTGTATTTGGAGAAAGGGCTTTAAAGAGGTAATTAAGGTAAAATGAGTGGGTCCCAACCCCTTACACCTGGTGCTTCTATAAGAAGAGACTAGGACAGAGAGAATGCACAGAGGGAAGAATGGCCACGTGAACACTCAGGGAGAACGTAGCCATCTGTAAGTCAAGAAGGGAGACCTCTGAAGAAACCTGCCAAGACCTTGATATCTAACTTCTAGCCTCTAGAATTGTGAGAAAATCAATTTTTGTTGTTTAAGCCACCCAGTCTGTGGGATTTTTGTTATGGCAGCCCTAGGAAACTAATATAGAAACACACTTTTGATTTTTCAGACTTAATGCCAAAACAGACCACTTCATTTTTCCTAGTCAAAATTTCTTTCCTCATCAGCCATCCTCATTGTGGTAAATGTCCTGAAGTGGCCCAGTACTCCTCCCATTCTCTGATCCCCTACAAACCATCCATCCCAACTCTGTTAATTCTATTCTCAAAGTATGTTTTAATGTATTAATTAACTTTTATTTTTGGTGGTGAGCTGAGGCTACTCCTTGTTGTGGTGTACGGACCTCTCTTTGTGGTGGCTTCTCTTGTTACAGAGCACAGGCTATACATGACATATATAATATAATACATTTATGTATTATACACAGAAATATCAGGTAGTGATAATAGACATAAGAGAAAATAAAGCAGGGTAAGTTATAGAAAGTGAGGGGCTGGTTTTTTGGGTAGGATGGTCAGGGAAGACTGAGGAGGTAACTTACTCCTTGGAAGGAAAGTTATGACTAACCTAGACAGCATATTCAAAAGCAGAGACATTACTTTGCCAACAAAGGTCCGTCTAGTCAAGGCTATGGTTTTTCCAATGGTCATGTATGGATGTGAGAGTTGGACTGTGAAGAAAGCTGTTGCTGCTGCTGCTACTGCTAAGTCACGTCAGTCGTGTCGGACTCTGTGCAACCCCATAGACGGCAGCCTACCAGGCTCTGCCGTCCCTGGGATTCTCCAGGCAAGGACATTGGAGTGGGTTGCCATTTCCTTCTCCAATGCATGAGAGTGAAAAGTGAAAGTGAAGTTGCTCAGTCATGTCCGACTCAGCAATCCCACGGACTGCAGCCTACCAGGCTCCTGCGTCCATGGGATTTTCCAGGCAAGAGTACTGGAGTGGGTTGCCATTGCCTTCTCTGGAAGAAAGCTGAGTGCTGAAGAATTGATGCTTTTGAACTGTGGTGTTGGAGAAGACCCTTGGACTGCAAGGAGATCCAACCAGTCCATTCTGAAGGAGATCNGACTAACCTAGACAGCATATTCAAAAGCAGAGACATTACTTTGCCAACAAAGGTCCGTCTAGTCAAGGCTATGGTTTTTCCAATGGTCATGTATGGATGTGAGAGTTGGACTGTGAAGAAAGCTGCTGCTGCTGCTGCTACTGCTAAGTCACGTCAGTCGTGTCGGACTCTGTGCAACCCCATAGACGGCAGCCTACCAGGCTCTGCCGTCCCTGGGATTCTCCAGGCAAGGACATTGGAGTGGGTTGCCATTTCCTTCTCCAATGCATGAGAGTGAAAAGTGAAAGTGAAGTTGCTCAGTCACATCCGACTCAGCAATCCCACGGACTGCAGCCTACCAGGCTCCTGCGTCCATGGGATTTTCCAGGCAAGAGTACTGGAGTGGGTTGCCATTGCCTTCTCTGGAAGAAAGCTGAGTGCTGAAGAATTGATGCTTTTGAACTGTGGTGTTGGAGAAGACCCTTGGACTGCAAGGAGATCCAACCAGTCCATTCTGAAGGAGATTGGCCCTGGGATTTCTTTGGAAGGAATGATGCTAAAGCTGAAACTCCAGTACTTTGGGCACCTCATGCAAAGAGTTGACTCATTGGAAAAGACCCTGATGCTGGGAGGGATTGGGGGCAGGAGGAAAAGGGGACAACAGAGGATGAGATAGCTGGATGGCATCACTGACTCGATGGTCGTGAGTCTGAGTGAACTCTGGGAGTTGGTGATGGACAGCGAGGCCTGGCGTGCTGTGATTCATGGGGTTGCAAAGAGTCGGACACGACTGAGTGACTAAACTGAACTGAACGTGACTGCAGAATTGAATGAAGGAGGTCAGGTGGTATACAGCACAAGCAATACGGCTAGATGGAAGGGAGCAAGGGAAAGAGTGGGACAGAATGAACACCTATCTCTCAACAGTCTGAGCATTTTTTTAAGTGAAAATAACACAAGAGGTAAAACATATTTTACTTTTGTTCTATATTAAAATTATATCATTGCGATATGGAATGCTATCCCGAATGTTCTCTTACTACTGGTAGTTCCGGAGAGGTAATATTAGTAATATTATTATTAGTAATAGTAAAGCTGGCATTTACAAAACACTGGCCAAGTTCAAGGTAATTTACATGTTATCTTACTAAATCCCCACAACCTAGTGAGAAGGATTCTTAATTTCCCTCATTCATAGAAACTGTGACTGAGAAGTAATTTTCTGTAAAATAGATCGTTAGTAAATGTCTGTAGGTATCTTTGGGAAGATAGAAGGATGGAGGTCTGAGTGGCCTATAGGTTCAGGCTCTGAATCCAGACAAACCAGCACCACAGGCCATACTTACTCATGATTAGTTACTCATGCTGCTTTTATACAACAAATTTATATTATCCTAAACCTTCTGACCCTATGCTTATTTCACTTGAAAGGTAATCATACCCTTTTTTTTTATATCTTACCTTCCAGTTTCATAGATTTATAAGGTTAAAAGGGATATCTACAAAAGTCTACTCCACTTTCTACAAGCAAGATCTATATTGTAAAATATTGAAGAGCTCCATCCACATAGCAAGAGATAGCTGTCCACCAATTCATGCTCTCTTCTCTGGTATAAAGTAGTACCTGAAACTCAGCAGAGTTTCCTAGTTATGTTTCCTAGTCCCCTTGCATCTAGGTGTGTAGTTCTTCCTAACATTATGTGTGCAGATGTGAAGTGGTTTATGGCACCTCCCCAGACAAAAAAAATTTTCCCCCTACACTTTGAACTTCTTATTTGGTATTGGGGGTAGGTATAGCCAATTAACAAGTTTGTGGTACTTTCAGGTGAACAAGGAAGAACTTGGCCATACATACACATGTATTCCATACATATATCCATTCTCCCCCAAACCCCCCTTCCATCCAAGCTGCCACATAACCTTGAGCAGAGTTCCATGTGGTATACAATAGGTCCTTGTTGGTTATCCATTTTAAATACAGCAGTGTGTACATGAGCATCCCAAACTCCCTAACTATCCCTTCCCTCTCCATACATTCCTTTTCTAATTCTGTGACCAGACAAAACTTTGAAGAAGCTCCTGGTGCCTTCATCTCCTGGAGCTCCTGGAAATTAGTTTTTACTCATTAGGAATACTCACTGGAATGTTTAAATGGTAAAAGAACACTCTTATCACATTAACACTCATATTTAGTGTCTATTTGTTGCACCATCTGTTACATACCTTGAAGACTCAAATCCCACAACTTCCCCTTTAATGATACATTCTGAGACATAAAGTCCTGAAGGTTAAAAGACAACAAAAGCCCTACAAGGGGAATGAAGCTATCAGAATAAGAATTAAGTATGTTTCATGAGCATCATCACCACTCCCAACATTGAAATTATGCTTTCTTTGTTTAAGTACCTTATAATTTTTACTATTATTTCTGTAACATTCAGAAATAAGGTTGTGGGTTGAATTGGGTTGCCCAGAGACAATTGAAGTCCTCACTTCCAGTACCTGAGTATGTGACCTTATTTGGAAATAGGGTCATTGCAGATGCAATGCAGTTAAAAAAGAGGTCACAATCGATTAAGGTGGGACTTAATCCAATGACTGATTTCCTTATAAGAGAGAAGGACACAGAGGCACAGAGAAGAAAATCATGTGGAGATGGAGGCAGGAATTAAGAGTGTTACCTCTACAAGTCAAAAAATGCCAAGAACTGTCAGCAACCATCTCTAGGAGGTAAGTATGGAGAAAATTCCCTGAGATCCCAGGAGACAGCCAGCCCTGCTGCCACTTTGATTTCAGACTTCTGGCTTCCACAACTGTGAGACAATACATTTGTTGTTTTAAGCAAGCAGAAATCCAGTTTGTGGCATTGTGTTATGGCAGCCCTAAGGAACTAATAATACACATACGTAGTCTAGCACAGACACTTCCCAATCTGTGATATATTTTTCAATGTGATAAAGAAATAATGGCTTACTATGGAATTTTTTCTAGGTTCTCAACATTCTGAAGTCAAGGTACTAGGAAAGTGTGACATAAAGTTTCAAGAGTGCCTTAACTTTCCCCGCTTGACTGGTCTAGGAAATGCAGTTTGTTTATATAAGGCTGGAACTCCAGCCACACACATTACTTAATTTTCTCTGAATGAAAGAGGCCCTGCATAATATGTTTATCTTCAAGAAAGAGTGCAGAAAGTGATGGCAACCAACATTTTATCGGGAGCATGAACTTGTGTTGATATTTAATGCCAATAGGNGTTGGTGATGGACAGGGAGGCCTGGCATGTTGTGATTCATGGGGTCACAAAGAGTCGGACACGACTGAGTGACTGAACTTAAGAGACACCCTCCTGGAGAAGGAAATGTCAACCTGCTCCAGTATTCTTGCCTGGAAAATCCCATGGATGAGAAGCCTGCCGGGCTACAGTCCATGGGGTCATGAAAGACTGGAACATGGCTGAGCAGCTGAGCATGCAAACACATGCACCAAAGTGACATCCAACCTGAGGAATCATTAACCAATCAACAGAGCAGGGATTTGTTGGTGACTTATTGGCCCAGGTAAGCAGAAAAAGTCAAGGTGTTGCTGGAGACATCTGCAAGTGGACTCTGCCGAGGGATCGTGCCTCTGTCTCCTCCTCAGTGGCATCTCCTTCTCCGCTTCTGCAGAAGGGGACTCAGCCCGGGGAGCCAGCACTTCAGCTTTGCTGTCCAGAGGGAGAGGGGCCCTGGGGCCTGACCCCTGAGGCTCCAGACCACCTCCTGCCCTGCATGTCTTCAGAGAGCAGGGGCAAGGCGGAGAGTGGGATTTCCCTTTGGACCATGTGGCTGCCGGTAGGGAAGGAGATGCCACCCTACTTGGAGGAAGTCTCCTCAGGCATCCCACGTGCTGTGCTGTGCTTAGTTGCTCAGTCCTGTCCGACTGTCTGGGACCCCGTGGACTGTAGAGGGTCAGGCTCCTCTGTCCCTGGAATTCTCCAGGCAAGGATATTGGAGTGGGTTGCCATGCCTTCCTCCAGGGGATCTTCCCAACCTAGGGAATCGAACCCAGGTCTCCCACATTGCAGGCAAATTCTTTACCATCTGAGCCACCAGGGAAGCCCAAGTGTACTGGAGTGGGTAGTCTATCCCTCCTCCAGCAGATCTTCCTGACCCAGAAATTGAACTGGGGTCTCCTGCGTTGCAGGCGGATTCTTTACCAGCTGAGCTATCATGGTAGTATCCCAATTCTGATCATCAAGGAATCCCAGGCACAGGTGGGACGGCCCTCAGATGTCACGGCAGAGTGTCACAACGTCCATGTCTAGATGTTGGGTGACGCTGCCCTACCCCCCAGCTTTGGTGGTGCCTCTGCAGCCTGTGGGTCAAGGCTCTCTTTTGCTGGCGGTCCCCCCGCACCCTTCTTAGTGCTAAATCCTCCTTGAGGTCATTGTAATGGAATTGCAACTACCTCCATTCTTCCCCTCTCTTTGTAGTCACTGGGACAACGGTCCAGTTGCCAAGGTGCAGGCGCTCAGGTTGCTCAGGAGAGGGTCTGGCCTGGCCCAGCCCGGATCCCTTTCTGATGATGGGGAACTTATTCTCCTTGGTGTTCCAAGGTGGTCCAGTGGAGAGCCAGGTTCCCACCTCCCTCCCTATTTCCACGAGCCCCACCTCAGGGTCCCTGAAACCTCAGAAATCCTTCCTTTGGCCTGAATTTTGTGTTTTTCCACTTTTCCCTCCTCCCTCCACTCCAGCCCTCTGGTTCAGTTCAGTTCAGTTGCTCGGTCATGGTCGACTCTTTGTGATCCCATGGACTGCAGCATGCCAGGCCTCCCTGTCCGTCACCAATTCCCAGAGTTTACTCAGACTCATGTCCATTCAGTCAGTGATGCCATCCAATCATCTCATCCTCTGTCGTCTCCTTCTGCTCCCGTCTTCAATCTTTCCCAGCATCAGGGTCTTTTCCATGCCCTCAGTGGAGGGCAAGTCCTGGTCATCGACTCCCTGCCTGGGAGCCCAGGCTCAACACTCTCCCAGGCTCTGGACCCCTCTGCCCAGGGGTCTTGTCTGTGGGACTTTGGGCTCAGAAACTGGGACCCCCAGAAGACGGTCCAGCTGGGAGGCTCACATGAGACTATAAATCGATCCTCAAGCCCCGGGGCTGGGGGCTCCCAGGAGGCTCCAAGCCCCTAGTCATTCTGCTTCCCAGGTGGGGCCATGGAAGACTGGCCTTTGTCCTGGGGCTCGTGTCTCCCCAGCTCGTCTCCTGGACACTTTTGCTCCTGCTCTTCTTGTCTTTGGCTCAGACAACTTAACCAGGCTCTATGCCTGTCCTCTCCCAGTGCAACCAGTCTCCAGGACACCCAGACTCTGCCCCTCTGGACTTACAAGTCACTGAAACCCTCTGCCTGGCTTCTCTCTTGAAGATGCTGTTGCCTGAGGTCAACCTGGCCTGAGTGCTACTGGTGTGAGCAGGGCATCCACACTTATCTGCTCCTGACCCTGTCAGTGTCCCCACCTGGGCATTGAAGAACCAGATCACAAAGTCCTAGGAGTGTAGCTAGGGAAGCCTTCCTGGCTCCTTGGGAGGGTGACCTGCCACGATNCTGAGGTCAACCTGGCCTGAGTGCTACTGGTGTGAGCAGGGCATCCACACTTATCTGCTCCTGACCCTGTCAGTGTCCCCACCTGGGCATTGAAGAACCAGATCACAAAGTCCTAGGAGTGTAGCTAGGGAAGCCTTCCTGGCTCCTTGGGAGGGTGACCTGCCACGATGACGGGTGGGCAGGAGCAGTGTCACACCCTTGAGCACACACGGTGTGTGTGTTTCTAGGTGGCACAGAGATTGCTGAAGGGCGAGCAGGAGCAGTGTGACAAGAGGGAGGTGTCCAAGGACACCCGGGGTCACTGGACATTGCCCTCAGTTGGCACATGACTCAGACGGAAGGCTCTGGCAGGGCAAAGGCCTGGTCGTGAAGTGATGTAGCCATCACCTGTCCCCTTCACTTGCCATCTTTAGGGCGTGCCATGCCAGGGGACACACACTGCCCTGCTCCTTCCATCTTGTCCCTGATCCACCCAATCTTCTGCTTCAGGCTGCACTGGGGGTGGGGAGGGCGGGGTGCCCCGGTTTGTGAAGTGAAAGTGAAAGTGGGAGTCGCTCAGTCACGTCCAGCTCTTTGGTGATCCCATGGATTATAGCCTGCCAGGCTCCGATGTCCATGGAATTTTCTAGGCAAGAATACTGGAGTGGGGAGCCATTTCCTTCTCCAGGGGGGATCTTCCCAGCCCACGATTGAACCCTGGTCTTCTGCACTGCAGGCAGATCCTTTACCATCTGAGCTGTGAGGGAAGCCCTATCTCCCCCCATACGGATGTTAATACAACACAGAGTAAGTACCCTCCAGGATGCAGACAATGGTAAATGGTAAAATTAGGAAGGGATGAGATTTGAGCATTTATTACTTTTATTTTTAACAGAAATTATTTAGTTTTTTTCTCCCAGCAATCTTGATTCCAGCTTGTGCTTCATCCAGTCCGGCATTTCCCATGATGTACTCTGGATAGAAGTTAAATAAGCAGGGTGACAATATACAGCCTTGATATACTTCTTTCCCAACTTGGAACCAATCTGTTGTTCCATGTCCAGTTCTAACTTGCTTCTTGACCTGCATACAGATTTCTCAGGAGGTAGTCAGATGGTCTGGTATTCCCATCTCTTTAAGAATTTCCCACAATTTGTTGTGATCCACACAGTCAAAGGCTTTGGTGTAGTCAATAAAGCAGGAGTAGATGTTTTTTTTGAACTCTCTTGCTTTTTGTATGATCCAATAGATGTTGGCAATTTGATCTCTGGGTTTCTCTGCCTTTTCTAAATCCAGCTTGACCATCTGGAAGTTCTCAGCTCACATACTGTTGAAGCCTGGCTTGGAGAATTTTGAGCATTACTTTGCTAGTGTGTGAGATGAGTGCAATTGTGCAGTAGTTTGCACATTCTTTGGCATTGCCTTTCTCTAGGAAAGAAACTGTGGACACTGCTGAGTTTTCCAAATTTTCTGGCATACTGAGTGCAGTACTTTCATAGCATCATCTTCCAGGATTTGAAATAGCTCAACTGGAATTCCAGTAGCTTTGTTCATAGTGATGGTTCCTAAAGCTCACTTGATTTCACATTCCAGGATGTCTGGCTCTAGGTGAGTGATCACACCATTGTGGTTATCTGGGTCATGAAGATCTTTTTTGTACAGTTCTTCTCTGTATTCTTGCCACCTCTTCTTAATATCTTCTGCTTCTGTTAGGTCCATACCATTTCTGTCCTTTATTGTGCCCATCTTTGCAAGAAATGTTCCCTTAGTATCTCTAATTTTATTGAAGAGATCTCTAGTCTTTCCTATTCTAATGTTTTCTTCTGTACCTTTTCACTGATCACTGAGGAAGGCTTTCTAATCTCTCCTTGCTATTCTTTGGAATTCTGCATTCAGATGGTTCTATCTTTCTTTTTCTCCTTTGCCTTTAGCTTCTCTTCTTTTCACAGGTATTTGTAAGGCCTCCTCAGACAACCATTTTTCCTTTTTGCATTTCGTTTTCTTGGGGATGGTCTTGATCACTGCCTCCTGTACAATGCCAGGAATCTCTGTCCTGAGTTCTTCAGGCACTCCGTTTATCAGATCTAATCCCTTGAATCTATTTGTCACTTCTACTGTATAATCATAAGGGATTTGATTCCAGCACAAGCTGGAATCAAGATTGCTGGGAGAAATATCAGTAACCTCAGATATGCGGATAACACCATCCTTATGGCAGAAAGTGAAGAGGAACTGAAGAACCTCTTGATGAAAGTGAAAGAGAAGAGTGAAAAAACTGGCTTAAAACTCAACAATCAAAAAACGAAGATCATGGCATCAGGTCCCATCACTTCATGGCAAATAGATGGGGAAACAATAGAAACAGTGATAGACTTTATTTTCTTGGGCTCCAAAATCACTGCAGATGGTGACCGCAGCCATGAAATTAAAAGACATTTGCTCCTTGGAAGAAAAGCTATGATCAATCTAGACTTCAAGGAGATCAAACCAGTGAATCCTAATGGAAATCAGTCCTGAATATTCATTGGAAGGACTGATGCTGAAGCTGAAGCTCCATTTGGCCACCTGATGCGAAGAACTGACTCCTTGGAAAATCCCCTGATGCTGGGGAAGATTGAAGGCAGGAGGAGAAGGGAACGACAGAGGATGAGATGGTAGGATGGCATCAGCGACTCAATGGACATGAGTTTGAGTAAGCCCTGGGAGATGGTGCTGAACAGGGAAGCCTGGTGTGCTCCAGTCCATGAGGTTGCAGAGTCGGACATGACTGAGTGACTGAACTGAACTGACTGATTTAATTTTTTTAATGATTTTTTTTGATGTGGACCATTTTTAAAGTCTTTATTGACTTTGTTACAATATTGCTTCTGTTTTGTTTTTTGCCCTTGAGGCATGTGGGATCTTAGCTTCTTGACCAGGGATCAAGCCTGTACCTCCTGCATTGGAAGACGAAGTACTGACCACTGGACTGTCAGGGAAATCCTTAATTTTAAGTTTGTAAAAGCTGAGCTTTGAAAATGGCTGTCTTCAACACCAGCTCAGGGAACTCCTGAAAATGTAGCAAGCAGGTACGAGCTGGCTCCAGAATACCACTGTCTCCCATTCAGGTGGACCTGGCTCAGGGCCTGGTGGACACCCTGCTCCCAGCAACTTAAGTCCACTGCTCGGTGGCCTTGGCTCCAGTCGCCCCTCTGAGAGGTCATGCCGTGGCCTTGTCCTTCTCCAGCCAACCCCCTGACCTCAGCGCCTCTAGCGTCCTACTGGTCACCTCAGTTCTTCCCGGGCCAGGCTGACCTCTGGCCCAGGACTGCTCTCTGGAATGTGTCCTCAGGCAGCCCCACCCTCCTCTGGCTCTGACCATGGTGACCACCCGCCCTGCACTGCTTTCCTCCCCTTGTTCTAGAGCACATGTTCCCAGGCCGCCTCCTCCCCGAAGATTGTCTCCTGCAGCAGGCCCTCTTCCTTCTCTCACCCCTGGTTCTGCCCCAGGTTTCTTATTTCTCTAGTCCTCTCCTCTGAGATTCTATCCACTCCCAGGCTTCAACTGACACCTTAGTTTACGACTCTGGGTAGATGTCTCTAGACCTGACTTTCTCCAAATTCTACAACCTCCTGGAAATCTGCCCATGGCTTCAATCTGGCACTGATGCCTGCCCCGAACCCTGGCTATCTGCAGAGTCCAGGGATGCTTCCTAGAAGACGGATGGCAACCCGCTAGCCAGTGGAACTTTGTCTCCTGCTTCAAGTTTAACCGAGCTTCTCTAGGCTGTTGCGGCGGCACGTGCGCTGTGTCAGTAAAGAGGCTGCAGGGCCCTTGAACTGATCCCAGCCTCCTCGCCAGTGCATGACCCCATGTAGCCTGCAGCTTGGAGCTAAGAGTAAGTTTCCAATAGGGCTTCCCCAAGGGCCTTGTGACACAATCTCCCCCGCCTCCCGGGACCCTCCGCTCCCTAGAGAGCCGTGTACCTCCCCCGGACCGTCTCCATTGCACTTTCCCTTCACCAGGGTTCAAGCTAACCGAAGCTGATTTAACATAATCACAACCCCCCACAACCCAGTGCAGAACTGTCCCCCAGGATACGTTGAACTGAATTAAAACGGAGAGGTTATGCCCCGGTGGAAAATTCATGCGGGAATATTCGATTCTGAGATGTGTAAGTTCTGAACACCCTCTCTGGGGCAGACTGTTGCAGTCCTATCGGGTTTGTCTTTGTTTCCTTTTAGTCCCCCTGCAGAGACTAGGCCTTGGCTGTGAGATCTGCATTGGCCAATAGGAGAGCAGCAAATGTGATGCAGGGAGAAACCTCAACACCATGTGGGCTTGATCTCTCTCATTGCAGATGTCCTGAGCGCACCAGGTGAACGAACCTGAGCTAATTTGCCAGAGGGTGAACCCAGGATCCAGCCCACAGCCAACTGCCAGACCTGAGTGAGGCCCTCAACTGCCCTCTGATCATAGATGTGCACCTAGGTCCAGCTGAGCCCGAGAGAGCTGTCCATCTGGGCCCAGCCCCATCACTGATCCACATAACTGCGACACTCACAAATTTTTAAAATATTTATTTATTTGGCTGCACCAGGTCTTAGATCTTTGTTGTGGCATGCAGGATCTTTAGCTGCCACATGTGGACTTAGTTGCCACATGTGGGATCTAGTTCCTTGACCAAGGGTTGAACCTGAGCATTGAGAGCTCGGAGTCTTAGCCACTGTACCACCAGTGCGTCGCTTTAGTCATGTCCGACTCTGCAACATTATGGACTATAGCCTTCCAGGCTCCTCTGTCCGTGTGATTCTCCAGAGACAAATACTGGAGTGGGTTGCCATGCCCTCCTCCAGGGGATCTTCCCTACCCAGGAACTAAACCTGTGTCTCTTATGTCTTCTGCATTGGCAGGTGGGGTCTTTACCATTTGTGCCACCTGGGAAGCCCAGGGAAGTCCCATAAATTGTTTTAAGCCATTAAGTTTTGGGGGTAGCTTTTTCGTGCAAGTTGAACTGCATTGCTCCTTTAGTCTCTGGAGAGCTGAGGATGGTCAGACAGGCAGGTCCAGTGCCTCGGCCACAAGGCTATGCCATGAGCACCCTAGAAAGCCCTGGAGGATCCCCCCACCCCCAGATCCTGGGTGAGGCCAGTGCGGCTTCACCTTGCACACAAAATGGAAGGGCTGCCCTGAAACTCAATAACATTTTCATGCAGTTCAGCAAGCTATGGCTCATGGGCTGGCTGCCTATTTTTGTAAATAAAGCTTTATTGGAATAGGTGCTGGATCAAGGTTCTGCAAGCAGGGTAGGGTCACAGAAGCACAGGCTCTGATCCTGTTCATATTAAAAGTTTGAGACTTTGTCATGGGTTTTTTGTGTTAATCTTATTATTATTTTTTTTTAAGCTCCTTTGATTTGGGCCAAGTCCTTTCCAATGTACTGAGTGAGCCTTTTATCTGACTGGATCTCAAATCTCTACCTGATTATTACCTTCCCACCAAGGGTCATCATTTAGGCTGTAGCTGGACATTTATATCCTTTTGTGAATGAAGATCAAGTCCTACTCAGGAGAAATCAGAAGGCCAGGTAACCAGAGAGCTGGGGTCAGCTTCCAGGGAAAGAAGGGTTCTTCCTAAAGGTCCCCATTTCTTAAAAGTTCCACAGACCCCTCTCCGTGGCCTCCCTGGGTAGGTGTCATGGGCAAAGCCTAGGAGCTGTAGGATTCGGTCTCCAGATGACCTGTGAAAACATTTCGGTTTATTTGTGTATTTGATTCTCACCCCTCCCCCACCTTAGACTGTGGTTGTATCCGGCTCCCCGTTAGGCCCACACATAGCTGGAATATTTATGCTAGTTGGTATTTTCTAAAGTCTCTTTTGCACCATCAGCCCTGGGAGGCAGAAATGTGTGTCTGCAAGAGGGCTCTCCCAGAGGCCATATTTACTCCCCAGAGAACCATCCAGACTGCACCTGGTGACCTCAGTGTAGTCCGTTCATATTTTTTTAACCCGAAGTGGCCAGACATCTCCAAATCAGACTCGAGCTCGTCTGTGGGCCTGAGGGAGAAACAGAAGTCATCCTGGCTTCGGGCAGACCGTGGGTGGTAATGGACAAGTCAGCCACTCCCTCTGGATTCTGGAGACGGGGCTGCTCTCTCGTCACAGCAGGGCCAGGCTGTCAGTCAGCGGCATGTGAGGAATCCGAAGGGAGTGGATGTGCTGGGAGAAAGGGAGAGATCTTCCCATGATGCTCCTCTGCTGTTCATCTGTAAACACTCTCTGCCTGGGTTTCTCCAGGAGCGCTTCCATTTCAGGGACCCAGTCTCTGCGTCTCCTGCTGGTTCATTATCCACAACACCGAGAGAAGCGTTTGCGTTTTCTCTTTATCCCTCCATAGGTCAAGCCAGGAGTTCAGAAGGGCCGCAGGGCAGTGTTCTGCCCAGCCTTCTTCCCCTCGGAATAGAGAGGAACTCACATATTTCCAGAGGATCAAGATGGGCTAGTCACGTGACCACAGAGTTCTACTGTGCCCACCCTGGCACCACTGCCAAGAACTTGTGAAATTAACCCAGGGCCCGGCTCATGATGCCTCTTCGGTCATCACAGGGCTAACCTGGCCTCTCGCCTGCTCCAGGGTTCTTCTGTTTGCCTCTTCTGCCTGCTCTCCTCAGGAGTCGGAAGGATACTGAAAAACGCAGCATTGTCCTTTATTTATATTCAGTGGGACCACCAAGATGACTCCCAATGGGCCTGGCCAGGGCAGATGGACTGCCTGGGGGACAGCGCGCGCACACACACACACACACACACACACACACACACACGACACATTCACAAGTGCCATCTCAACACTCGTCATTTTATTTCAGTATTTCTGTTTTAGGCGAGGTCAGACCCTGCTACAGGCTTGGGTAACAGTGCTGACTCTGCAGGTGAACGTTCTTTCTCTGTCCCAGTGTTGTGGAATCCGGAGTCGCAAAACACACCTTGGAGGACACTTAAAGACAGTGGAGTACAGCTTATTACGCCAGCATGTCCAAGGGGGAATTGGTTCCCAACAAGCACCCTGATGTCTCTGAGAGGCCCAATTTTATACCGCGCACTGCATGACTGGTTATGTGTTAGCAACCTCTCTGTTGCATATGATTGAATTTTACAACAAGTAGCTGCTAGGAGAACAAACAATTAAGGTTAAAGGAGAGGGGACAATGATTATCCATAAAGAGGGGATGTCTCCATGGTTAATCTAACAGGGGCAGCTTGACTTCAACTACAATCTGTTTGCCATCTGTAGGGAGGGAAGTCTCCAGGAGACCTGGTTTTCACTAGCGACCATTTCCTCACTCCTGGGCTGGGATTCAGGCCCAGTTCACATCCCGTCTTTAAGATGAATGACAGGCTTCAAGATGCAGTCTCTCCTGCTTTCCTCACACGAGCCCCAACACTAGGACGTGGCCCTGATGTCACCTTTGGCAAGGAGGGAGCAAAGGGCCTCCCCCAGCGGGGACCAGTCACCCTCCTGGGGGCACAGTTTGTGCTTGTGGTCTTAACGGATGGAGGGAGGGAAGCGGC
This sequence comes from Neotragus moschatus, assembly GCA_006410615.1. NCBI lineage: Eukaryota > Metazoa > Chordata > Mammalia > Artiodactyla > Bovidae > Neotragus > Neotragus moschatus. The sequence goes on from SJYA01000239.1 coordinate 1,479,512, forward strand.
TTTAAACTGGCCAACGCTCTGAGTCCTTAGAAGACGTGTGCAGAAGCATAGGGCTGCTTTGGAACAGCCGTATTCCAGCCACAGAGGGGAACACCCATATTCTTGCCAGGTTTTAAGAGGAAGAAAATACCAAGTCTGCCACTCAGGCAGCTGATTTGAGAAGGACTTTCCCTTATTCTAACCCCCTTCTGTTTCCTCATACTTGGTCTGGGTGAGGAGGACCGGTTTCCTCCAAGGTCGATGGCCTGCCTCTGGCTGAGCTGTCTGGCCCTGGCTCCCCGAGATGGATGAGCTCCCAGCTTTGGCTCTCCTGTTCCCACTGCCCGCTCCCCAAGCTGGGTGCTGGTGGGGAGGGTGGGCAGGAAGGGCAGCGGCAGGACCCTGGGGCAGGGGCTACGGTGGGCCTGCTCCCAGACACTGCAGGGCTGTCCTCCTCAGCTCCTCGAGTCACCTGGTGGTGTGACGACAACCGTCTTGTCACTTCTGTCATCTGCAGCTGCCAGCTGGCCCAAAGCAGGAAGCGGGCTGGTCACTGGGCAAGGGGATGGTGACCTCGGGGAAGAACCCATCCTCACTTCCTGGAAGATGGGCTGCCTGGAGAAGAAAAGCCAGGCAAGCTGCCAGCGCCAGGGCGGGCTTGGGCACAGAGACCCCCTCTGTCCCTGCACAAGCCCTCCTTTCAATGGGCCCTGTGCAAACAAAAGCAGAGTGCCTTCCCCCCAGGTCACCTGCTCTGCGGCCAGGGGGGCCTGACTCACTGGGGTGGCCATGCACTTTCCTGACAGGAAGCTCGGCGTGGGGACTCGGTGAGCTTTGCTGCCAGCAGCTCCTGTGTTTGTGGAGGCTGAGGGGATGGGAATGTGCTGCTCCCCACCCTGTGCAGCCAGCCAGCTGGGCAGCCTGCCTGCTCCTGGGCGCTGCTACTGTGGTTACTTCAGTGGGGGCGTCCAGCCTGGTGGCTGGGCAGGGCCCCAGGGAAGACGGCCTGCCTCGCTCCTGGCTGCTCTCTCTCTGTACTTGCTGGCGTTTCCTCTGGGCTCGTGTGCAGAAGCACTGTGGTGGGGAGATAGGGCCGGGGCTCCGCTGTGAGTTTCTCAGCAGAGAGGTGGTGAGAGCAGAGGGAGGCCTGCCCACCCTCCACGGGCTGCCCAGACTTGGCCCATGATCCACGGTCCCAGCCCAATGCTCCCTGGTTGGCCAGAGCGCCCAGGGCCCTGTCAGGAAGGAGGGAGCGGCCAGGTCACAAGACTCACACATCCTGAGTGTGACTGATTTTCTGCCGCTTGACGTCCTTTTGTTCGGTTTCTCTTTTGCCTTCCCTTATTTTTAGTAAAGCCCTATTAGAAAGTTCCAGGCTTGGGTCGGGGAGTAGAAGGGGCGGGGGTGGTCAACTGGCTGACTGGGAGGCGACAGAGAAGTGGTCTTTATCAGGAGCAAAAGAGTGGGAGGGTGGCCCCAGGGACACAGCGGGTTCCCTTGGGCCCATCCCACCCTCAGGCCCTTGTGGGGGCCTCTCCACCCAACCTGTGAGGAAGTACCCGCTTCTGTTTCCCACCAGAAGGTCGATTCTGGTTTCAGGGCTGACCCGTAAGCCCCCAGGCAGGGGGATCTTATCCCTGAGTGACTGTCTGGAAGGGTCTCACTCTGCGAGCCTGTGCTTGAGCCGCTGAAGTGTGAAAGTCGCTCAGTCGTGTCCTACCCTTTGCGATCCCATAGATTATACTGTCCATGGAATTCTCCAGGCCAGAATACTGGAGTGGGTAGCCGTTCCCTTCTCCAGGGGATCTTCCCAACCCAGAGATTGAACCCAGGTCTGCTGCCTTGTAGGCAGATTCTTCACCAGCTGAGCCACCAGGGAAGCCCGTGACCCGCTGAGGCCAAGGGCAATTTCTTAAACAGAAAGATGAGTGAAGAACTGGTTCCTGGGGCAAAGGAGGCGGGCTGTTAGGGCCCTGGTCTTGTGGGGAGGGGAGGTGGGCCTTTCCCCTTGGTCTGGTGGGCACAGAAGGAGCACGAATCAGATGGGGAAGCCCAGTGCCCTCCCGTTCAGGGTGACTTACTCTGCAGGCTTCTTGTGAAAGACGTCGTGGAGCTGGGACGGCTGGCCTGCTGGGGGCCACACGAGAACTGAGGGCCCGGAGCTGACGCCTTGACCTTGGGTGGGTTCATGTCCAGCATCTCGGGGGTGTGGGGGGCACGGGGCTTGCAGGCGAAGCTTGATGTGAATCCCCTGAAACAAAACATCCAACCTAAAGTCACAGAAGGAAGAAGGAAGGACTCCCCCTTTCGGCTTTAGGAGATGCCAGGCAGGCACCATCCTGGGCACCGGGGGGTGGGGTGGGGTAGAGCAGGGCACCTGGTGGCATAAATCCCTGCCCGTGGAGCTCACACTTTGGGGGAGGAGGGAGATGATGAGAGGAGATGAAGCAAGGGAGCAGAATAGGGAATCTGAGAGAGTATTACAGTGTCGGATCCAGTGGCCAGGAAAGGTGTGTCTGGCTCCAGTTAGTTCCATGTCCCAGTCCCTGGAACCCTACATGACAATAGGAAATCAAGGCTGCAGGTGTGAGGTTATCCTAGATTACTGGGGTGTCTGTAATCACAAGCATCCTTAAGAGTTGGAGAGAGGCAGAGGAAGAAAGAGAAATAGGCTCGGCTGTGGAAAAAAAGACGCAGATGTAATGCCACTGGCTCTGAAGATGGAGGAAGGGGCCACAGGGCTTTTCAAGTGGCGCTAGTGGTAAAGAACCCGCCTGCCAGTACAGGAGCCGTAAAAGACGCTCGTTTGATCCCTGGTTCGGGAAGATCCCCTGGAGGAGGGCATGGCAACCCACTCCATTATTCTTGCCTGGAGAGTCCCATTAGACAGAGGAGCCTGGCGGGCTGCAGTCCACAGGGTCACAAAGAGTCAGACACAACTGAAGCGACTTCGCATACGCCCGCAGGAAGGGGCCACAAGCCCAGGAGGGCAGGAGGCTTCTTGAAGCCAGAAAGGATAGAAATGAGATTCTTCCCTAGACTTCCAGGGTGTAACTTGTCCTGTGGACACCTTGATTCCAGCCCAGGAAGACCCATGGGGGACTTCTAATCTACAGAACTGGAAAATAATAAATTCATGCTTATTTAGTGACTAAATTTGCACAATTGGAAGTTTATTACAGTGTCAGTTGGAAGCTGACTCTAGATGGGGTGACCAGGGAAGTCCACAATGAGATGATGACACTGGGCCCCCAAACAACCCTGAGAAGCAGGCATTGCTACCTTATTTTTCAGATGTCAAAACTGAGGCTTCAAGTTGGTCAAGTTTCCCAGATTTACACACACAACAAGCAGGCAGTGAACCTGGTGGGATCTTATAGCCAGCCATTCTCCAGACGCTCTCAGGACCCCAGCCCAGTGGGTCGGCTTCACAGAGACAAGAGGCCACCTCTCAGAGCCTGTTCCCTGCCTACCAGCGCCCGCAGCCACTGCAGCTGGGGCTGGGGACGTGATTCCCCCACCCAGCCCTTAGCTCCTTGGCTGTCCCTGAGGTATAAACATGCTCAACTTTTATTCCCATCTTGACTTCTGTTGCTATTGTTTTTCCGTTGCTCAGTTGTGTCCAGAGTTTGCTCGACTTCTGGGGACTTTGCTATGTGCCCATTTTTCTGACACCTAACTCTGAAGACTGGAGTCTCTGGGGCCGTCACCCAGGGCTGTGGTCATCACTGACTGAGCTGATGTAAGCGCCATCTCAGCTCCCGGCAGGCAGCAGGGGCTCCTGACCTTCCTTCAGTAGGTGGGCATCTCGGTCTGCAGGCTGCAGGTGTGAGTGCGCAGCAGACACTGTGAGCTTGGCTAGTAAGCGGGGTGGTATCTCCCCACCGCACCCCCAGGACAGAGAGATGCTGACCGGCTGCAGGGCTCCTAGTGGGCAGTGTGTGTGTGTTTGTGTGTGTGTATACCGTGCTGGGGGCTGAAACTGAGGACTGGGGCAAGTGAAGGATCTGGTGGCAGGGAAGAGGGTGAGGAGCCTGGAATGGCCTGGGCTCTGTCTTGCTTTGTTGCTTTCTAGCGGGTGAGGGAGAGTGAGCAATCTGCTGACATCTCGGGAGCCTCAGTTTCCCTACCTGTGAAATGGCTTCTGTAGCACAGCTCTAAAGGTTCAGGTGGTATCCCTGGGCCCAGCTCTGGTAAAGCACCCCATGAACGGGGATGATGGCTCTGGGGAGTGAGACTTGGGAGGCAATTGCATAATTTGTTGATTCATTTCATTATGCCTCCCTTTTTTTTTTTTTTTTTTTACATTGAGAATCTCTTACTTTAACAATCAGAAAAATAAAACTTAAATTTATTTGAAGTCTCCAAATTCAAATTTAGAAAAAGACAAAAACCTGCCTGTACTTTAGACAAGAAATCTTTCATACCTATTTGAAAAGGATAGAGGAGATTTAGCCCTCTTACAGTTAAAAAATTTTTCTTTTCTTTAAAAAGCAAATTTATTTTCATGTCATGTATAACATTGTCCTTCCAGGTGAACTGCCTCAGAGCAGCAATTTGGTCTAGTCCACTTTGATATCCACTGTCCAGCACAGTTCTGAGCACACATGTGCTAAGCTGCTTCAGTCGTGTCTGACTCTTTGCAACCCTATGGATTGTAGCCCACCAGGCTCCTCTGTCCATGGGATTCTCCAGGCAAGAATACTAGAGTGGGTTGCCATTCTTCCTCCAGGGGATCTTCCCGACCCTGAGCACACACCCATGTGCATTATCAGTGAATGAAAGAAATGTAAAAAGTTAGCGTATACTGGTCAGATGAAAGAGTATGCAATTATCGTAAATAACTGTGGGGGCTACTCCACAGAGAGAGAATGTAGTGAGGCTCAGAATAGAGGAAAAAGCTGCTGTATAACACTGGGAGCTCAACCTGGTGCTCTGTGACAACCTAGAGGGGTGGGATGGGGTGGTGGGAGGGAGGTTCAAGAGGGAGGGGGCATATGTGTACTTAGAGCTGAGTCACACTGTTGTACAGCAGAGACTAACATACCAATGTAAAGCAAATATCCTGCAATTAAAAATAAATTAAAAACAAAGTAAACACAAACACACACATCCCAAAATCCCAGAGCAACACAGCGTGCTGTCTCTTTGTGACCCCAAGGACCGCAGTCTGCCAGGCTCCCCTGTCCATGGGATATACCAAGCAAGAAAACTGGAGTGAGTTGCTGTTTCTTTCTCCATGGGATCTTCCTGACCCAGGGGTCTAACCCACGTCTTCAGCATTAGCAGGCGGATTCTTTACCACGCAGCTGCCTTGGAAGCCCTTGGAGCGATGCAGAAAGTGAAAGTGAAAGTGGCTCAGTTGTGTCCGACTCTTTGTGACCATGGAATTCTCCAGGCCAAAATACTGGAGTGGGTAGCCTTTCCCTTCTCCAGGGGATCTTCCCACCCCAGGGAGTGAACCCAGGTCTCCTGAATTGCAGGATTCTTTATCAGCTGAGCCACAAAGGAAGCCCAAGGGAGCTTGCAAAACAGAGCAGCATGTAAATCTGACTGCAAGTGTGTGAAAACAGGCATGCATTGCTGACATTTTTCTGACACATACAATGAAGCTTTTCTAATTTTGAGATATGTATTCGTTTGTTTGTTTTTGGCTGTGCCGCATGGCTTGCAGGATCTCAGTTCTCTCTCCAGGAACTGAGCCCAGACTACAGCGGTGAAAGCCCAGAATCCTAACCACTAGACCTCCAGGGAACTCCCTAATGTTGCTATTTGTTATCATTCTTATGGTGGTAAAATATACATAACATAAAATCTTGTTTTAAAATGCAGCCCCATTACACTTTCAGTTCAGTTCAGTCACTCAGTCATGTCCAATTCTTTGTGATCCTATGAGCCGGAGCATGCCAGGCCTCCCTGTCCATCAAAAACTCCCGAAGTTCACCCAAACCCATGTTCATTGAGTCAGTGACGCCATCCAGCCATCTCATCCTCTGTCGTCCCCTTCTCCTGCCCTCAGTCTTTCCCAGCATCAGGGTCTTTTCCAATGAGTCAGTTCTTCGCATCAGGTGGNCTGCAATTAAAAATAAATTAAAAACAAAGTAAACACAAACACACACATCCCAAAATCCCAGAGCAACACAGCGTGCTGTCTCTTTGTGACCCCAAGGACCGCAGTCTGCCAGGCTCCCCTGTCCATGGGATATACCAAGCAAGAAAACTGGAGTGAGTTGCTGTTTCTTTCTCCATGGGATCTTCCTGACCCAGGGGTCTAACCCACGTCTTCAGCATTAGCAGGCGGATTCTTTACCACGCAGCTGCCTTGGAAGCCCTTGGAGCGATGCAGAAAGTGAAAGTGAAAGTGGCTCAGTTGTGTCCGACTCTTTGTGACCATGGAATTCTCCAGGCCAAAATACTGGAGTGGGTAGCCTTTCCCTTCTCCAGGGGATCTTCCCACCCCAGGGAGTGAACCCAGGTCTCCTGAATTGCAGGATTCTTTATCAGCTGAGCCACAAAGGAAGCCCAAGGGAGCTTGCAAAACAGAGCAGCATGTAAATCTGACTGCAAGTGTGTGAAAACAGGCATGCATTGCTGACATTTTTCTGACACATACAATGAAGCTTTTCTAATTTTGAGATATGTATTCGTTTGTTTGTTTTTGGCTGTGCCGCATGGCTTGCAGGATCTCAGTTCTCTCTCCAGGAACTGAGCCCAGACTACAGCGGTGAAAGCCCAGAATCCTAACCACTAGACCTCCAGGGAACTCCCTAATGTTGCTATTTGTTATCATTCTTATGGTGGTAAAATATACATAACATAAAATCTTGTTTTAAAATGCAGCCCCATTACACTTTCAGTTCAGTTCAGTCACTCAGTCATGTCCAATTCTTTGTGATCCTATGAGCCGGAGCATGCCAGGCCTCCCTGTCCATCAAAAACTCCCGAAGTTCACCCAAACCCATGTTCATTGAGTCAGTGACGCCATCCAGCCATCTCATCCTCTGTCGTCCCCTTCTCCTGCCCTCAGTCTTTCCCAGCATCAGGGTCTTTTCCAATGAGTCAGTTCTTCGCATCAGGTGGCCAAAGTATTGGAGTTTCAGCTTCAGCACCAGTCCTTCCAATGAATATTCAGGACTGATTTCCTTTAGGATGGACTGGTTGGATCTCTTTGCAGTCCAAGGGACTCTCAAGAGTCTTCTCCAACACCTCAGTTCAAAGGCATCAATTCTTCGGCACTCAGTTTTCTTTATAGTCCAACTCTCACATCCACACATGACTAATGGAAAAACCATAGCCTTGACTAGACGGACCTTTGTTGACAAAGTAATGTCTTTGCTTTTCAATATGCTGTCTGGGTTGGTCATAACTTTCCTTCCAAGGAGTAAGCGTCTTTTAATTTCATGGCTGCAGTCACCATCTGCAGTGATTTTGGAGCTCAGAAAAATAAAGTCAGCCACTGTTTCCCCATCTATTGGCCATGAAGTGATGGGACTGGATGCCATGATCTTCATTTCTGAATGTTGAGCTTTAAGCCAACTTTAAGAAGGAACAATTGACTCTGGTAGAAACTCCTCAGGTGAGCCCTGGGGCTGTTCCTGGCAGTGGTAATGGCAGAGAGTCAGCCTTGAGTTACCTGGGAATGTCCCCTCACACAAGGGGGCCAGATTTGGAGGAGCTAGCTGTGCAGATTTAGGACGGCTTGGCCCACTTCACCCCATGGGGCCTTAGAGCCAAGCAAGGTCAAGTTGTAGAGTCTCAGGGACAGCTGAGGTGAGTTGGCAAGAAGTGAAGGGAGGGGATTTTCCTGGGGGGTCCAGTGGTTAAGAATTTGCCTGCCAATGTAGGGAACATGGGTTTGATCCCTGGTCCAGGAAGATTCCGCATGTTGCAGGGCAGCTAAGCTGGTGGGCCACGAATAGAGAAGCCCATGCACTGCAATAAAAGATCCCGCGTGCTGCAACTAGGACGTAGCACGGCTGAATACATAAAGAAATGAAAAAAAGAAGTGAAGGGAGAGAACAGTCAGGGCAGCAGGGCTGGGGATCTACTAACCTCCCCACCCAGGGCACCCAGGAGAGGGCCCCATCCTTTTGGAGAACCACATGGTGATGTGTGTGAAAAGCCTACATATAGGTTAATTTTACTTGGTAGTGTCGCCAAGTAAAGTGTTGCCCTGCAGCCCCAGGTATCTGATCAAACGCTGTCTGCATATTTCTGTGCAGGTGTCTCTGGACAAGGTAGACATTCCACGGGGCGATGCTGAGTAAAGCAGACTGCCCTCCAGAAAGCGAGTGTGCCCCATCCACTCGCTCTTGGGTTCTGGACTTGCCTCTGCAGCCACGTGAGCCGATTCCTTAATTAAATTTCTTTCCACACACACTTCCTGTTGGCTCTGTTTCTCTGGAGAATCCTGACTAATACACCTAAGAGCGGGCCTCCTCTTGGCCCTGGGACATGACCTTTGTTTGACTGGGGTCATGTTGTTGCTTTGAAAGAACATCTCAGACACAGCCTCCCTCTGGCTGGCACCTCCTCCCTCTGGCACTGGGGAAAGTGGCCCTTGGCAGACACCAGGGAACCACCCCTTCAGCTTGGCAGACCCCTCCCCTCCATGGGGTCCCCACCTGGGCGGCAGCAGGAGGCGGCTGTGTTGACTGAGGGTGCTGGTCACTGTTGCTGAACTCTGGGGGGTGGTGAGTTTGGGGCCCCCTGGAGAGGACACTGTGGGAGGCAGGGAGGGTGGCTGTCGGGAAGGGTCAGCTTGGCCCCTGAGTGGCCCCCCAGCCCCCTCAAGCCCCTGAATGGTGTGAGGTTATTAGTCTAGGCAGCCAGGAGCCAGAGCCAGGAAATGGCCATGGTCTGGCTGGGGATGCAGCCAGATTAGGGCAGAGCAGAAAGAGCACATGGGAAGCACACATGGATAGCAGTCGCCTCTGAGTGAGGAAGATGTGACCAGCTGCAGGAACGCACGGTGCTGGGTCCTAGAAAAAGGTAAAGGTCGATCAATATATTGGTAAATTGGGAGGTGCCCTGCAAGGCAGGCAGTTATGTATCAGAGAAGCCTGGCTGGCTTCTATGATCTCTGGTTGTCAGTAGGAACATTGTGTTGGAAGGGAGTCACAGTAAAAAGCTTCTGGAGATATTTAATCTTTACTTGTGTTTGGAATGCTGCTGAGTCATAATCCCAGAGCTGAGATTCCCACGGCAGAACATCCCCATGTTCCTTCATTTCTTCGGAGGGAGATACTATCTGCATTAAGATTCAAATCAAAGTGCTCAGGGCTTGCCTAAGTGGACTCTGCTCATCAAAGTGCCTAACCAGTTCCTAACTTGGTCACTGCTGTGGAATTTCATCTGGACTGCATCAAAGTCCAGGGAGGAGAAGGGGGCTGGGGAAAGCGCGGCGGCTGGGGAGGGAGCACGCCGGATGAAGGCAAACTTCACACATGGATATTTGGTGAGGGTGCACACATGTCTGTATAAATACTCAGGCTACCCCAATTAGCCTGACCTCCTGGTTCCGTAGTTTCTTTTAGCTCAATACTATCATATATCCTTTGGGAACAAATGTGAGGAGGGAAAAACATATATGGGACGTATATGTAAGGGCTTTCCTGGTGGCTCAGTGGTCAAGAATGTGACTGCAATGCAGGAGATTCGAGTCTGATATCCGGGTTGGGAAAATCCCCTGGAGAAGGAAATGGCAACCTGCTCCAGTATTCTTGCCTGGAAAATGTCATGGACAGAGGAACCTGGAGGGTTACAGCCCATGGGGTCGCAAAGAGTTGGACACAACTTAACCCCTAAACAACAACCACAGACACGTAAAATCTCCTTCTTCCTTATTTTTTAAAAGCCACAGTACTTGTGGCTGGACAGAATTTTGACAGTTTGCTTCCCATCTCAGGCTGGCACTGGTGGACGTCTGTGGGGCAGTGATAGCTCTGACCAGAGGAGCCCACTCCCTCACCTGCCCTCGGCCACACGGAGGGAATGTCTGGACAAACGCCCTCCTGGTCTGGCTGGGCTCCTCAGCATCTCTGTGTGGATGACGCCAATGCCGTGCAGAACAGGGCCCCAGCAGATGGCGGGTGGCCAGTAGGCAGGCAAGGCCATGTGACATCTGGGCAGCCTGGCCCCTCACCTTCCCGGAGGTGACGGCTGGAAACCAACCCTGTACATTCCAAGGTGAAGGGTCAGCCCCTGCAGGTTGGGACTGACAGATTTCCAGGGGAAAGTGCCTTGGTTCTTCTCAGGATAAATGCTGTTTTCTTTGAAAATGCATTTTCATAGTCTGGTTAACATTCATTCAAAGCTAAGGACTGTAAGAGGCAGAGAGAAAAAGAAAAAGGAAGACGTGGGCTGTGGGGAGGTTTGTGCTGGTGAAGTCTAAACCTTTTCACTCCTGGCTTCCAGGAAGCCAATTTCGCAGCAAGACCAGTTGCTGAAAGCCATGGAGCTGCAATTATCTTTATGCCACCTCAAAGTCAGGGCTAAGCAATGCGGGCTATCATTTTGTCTACCAACGACCCACATCCAGGGCTCCAGGGCCTTCCTTCTCCCCACAAGCAAGGGCCCAACCCAGCCAACTCATCTTCTGGGGCCAGGGGCTGCCCTCCTTTACAGACTGAGAGAGTGGAGCTGTTAAGCCAGACAGAGAGCCACGCTCTCTTCTTTTCTCCTAGGGACTCATCCAATGTGTATTTCAAGCTCCTGCTCCGTGCCAGGAACATGGGGGACAAACACCCTACCCATGGCCCCCATCTTTGAGGACCTTGGGAGACAGTCATGGAGCACGTGACCACACAGTGGAACTCCGGCTCACCATCTTTGACACCCTCTGCCCCGTAGACACATTCAGGACTGCCCCCTGCCCAGTCCAGATCCCAAGGCCCTTGCGGCTCATTCCTTACACAGCCCTGCCGCCCTTCTGCCCTTGAAGCAGGAAAGGAAGGTGCAAGGTAGCTGCCTGCTCACAGAGGGGTAGGCTTTGGCAGTCTCCCCACCCCTCTTCTCCCTGACTTTCTTGCCAATGGGTGAGGTGCTGCTGGGCCTTCTGCCTGTCCTCAGGGGGCCCTGACCCCTCCAAGGTGTCCAGCAGCTTCTAGAACTCGGCAGGAGTCCCTGTTTCTGTGCCGTTTCCATCAGTGGGAGATTGCAAGAAGGCAAGAAGGTCCCCACAGAGGAGGACCGGTGGGCTGGTTTCTTGGACTCCCCTGCACTGTGATGGGGGCCACATCTGCAGGGGGTGGGTGGTTTCAGGCCTCGAGGGGCCTAGAATGCAGGCCTCCCACAGCCTCACCCAGCTCCACAAGGCCCAGCTGCTGGAGGAGCTGCAAGTCAGCTGTGACCACAGCGGAGGTGGGGGCCTGCTCACTGCAGACACAATAACGGACGTCCCTCCCTTTTCTATGGGGAAAGTGGGGCACGGATGGCCTGACCAGTCTCCATGGCAAAATTCCTCTACTCAGAGACTCCAAGGGTGTTGTCATGATGCTCAGCATGACTCTCTAGAGCAGTGTTTCAGTGCAGGAGCGCGGCTCCTCTGTCTTGAAACTCTCAGCCTGCAGGGCGCTGCGGGGCCTGGCCGGAGGAAGTGGTGAGAGGCAGTCAGGAGACAGGTTGGGTCTGAGTCCAGGGCCAAGCCCCTCCCCCAAGCAGGTTCCCTCAGATCTGAAAGAAGGAGCCTATGAGATCATTAAAACAACACAAAAAAGTCCTTTCGAGATTCTAAAGAGTCCCTCCTCACCCATTGATTGGCGGTTTGTGCTCATTTGACACAGAGGAACAGAAAACATCTTTTTTTTTTCTTCCTGGGGGTCCAGTTTCTGTTTTAGGAGGCTGACATCTGAGCCAAACCTTTTACTGACCTCAGGCCTCACCTTTCTCCCCTCCGCAGCCCCCTCTCCAAAAGCGAACTGCTAAAAGAGGCCACTGACCTCAAATTACTTCTCTTCGCTCACCCTCCCAAACGTGTTCACCCAGCAGTTCTTAAAACGAGTCCCTTCGGTGTGTTTGTAAGTTTTTCTCTCCTGGCCTGACAACTGGTGATTCTCAGGAGGGCAGGTCCCTCCCCTTGGGCTCTGAGGTTGTTAGGTGAGCTGACCACACTCCCCTGAGGGTCTCAGAACCGCGCTTGGGGCCCCAGCGGAAGGCTCCTTTGCCTCAATCATCAGAGGCTGGGCCTCAGAGGAGCCCTCCCGGGACACCGCTCCACCCCTACCTGCTGGTGTCTCCACTTTCCGGGGCCTGAGGTCCCTCTCGAGGCTGGCTTGGGGCCCCAGCTGGGGGCAGACGAGGCTCTCCCTGACGTCCTGCTGGTGACCACTCTCCCGGCTCGGAGTTGCTGGTGGCTGGGAGGAGTCAGGAGAGAGAGCTCAGTTGACCTCTGCTCTGGAAGCTCTTTGAAGATGCTCTTTACTGGGCTGGGCCCTGGAGCCAAGAAAAGCACACAGCCTGGGGGCCAGTCCCTCACGGCTCCCCGGCGCCTATGGACAGGGACTTGTTTACTTGTGCAGGTTGGGACCTTTCAAGACAACCACTTCGGGTACTTGTAACCTGAAGGTGTAGTGGGCACACTCTGGTTGGAACACACACACACAGGGAAGATTGGATCCTCGGCCTGGTGGCCTGCCCCCTCCCCACCCCCACCCCCACCTCTCGGGAAAAGCCAACAAAACCTGGAATTGTCTCCTGGGCCCCCTGCTTGGCACTGATGCACAGTGGCCCAAAGGCACACTGCAAAACTATTCATGTCTGTTTGAAATTCAACTTCATCTGGGTGTCCTGTGTTTTTATTTGCCAAATCTGGCAACCCCAGAGGTGGGGCTCTCTGAGCTGCCCCTGGATCCTTCAGGCCTGAATCCCTGCCCTCCTACAAGGGCAGAACCTCCCTAATACCACCCAGCCAGGACCAGGCCGCGGGGTCACCCCCAGATCACAGGGAACGATGGGAGACGACCCTGATGACACTGCTGAGGGTCCCTCCCAAGGGTCTGGCGATGGGCCTGTTCTGTACTTCAAAAGACATGCACCCCTCCTTCTCCAGCTCAAAGGGGTTCATGTCACTGCCACAGCGACACTGTGACAGTCTGAATTCACTGCCCCCTTAACCCAAGCTCCTTTCAGCTCATTAAAAAAAAAAAAGAATCTCTCTAACACCTTTGCAATGCCCTTAGCTTTATCTTAATCTTCCCTACCTAAACAGACATTTCTCTAAAGAAGACATTCAGATGGTCAACAGGCACACAAAAAGCTCAACATCATCAATTACTAGAGAAATACAAATCAAAACTACAGTGTGATATCACTTCACGCTGGTCAGAATGGCCATCATCAAAAAGTCTACACATGACAGATGCTGGAGAGAGTGTGGAGAAAAGGGAACCCTCCTACACTGTGGGTGGGGATGCAAATTGGTGCAACCACGATGGAAAACAGTATGGAGGTTCCTCAAAAAACTAAAAATAGAGTTGCCAGATGGTTCAGCAATACCACTCCCGGGCATATATCCAGACAAAACTATCATTCAAAAAGATACATTCACTGCTACGTTCGTAGAAACATTATTTGCAATAGCCAAGACATAGAAACAACATCAGTGTCCACCAACAGATGGATGGATAAAGATGTGGCACAGGAATGCAATGGAATACTACTCAGCCATAAAAAGGGACGAAATTGGACCATTTGCAGAGATGTGGGTGGACGTAGGGCCAATCATACAGAGTGGATGGAGTAAGTCAGAAAGAGAAAGAGAAATGCCATATGATATCACTCGACATGTGGAATCTAAAATACGACAGAAATGGACTATTTGATGAAAGAGAAACAGGCTCCTAGACATAGACCACAGACTTGCGGTTGACAAGGGGGAGGGATCAGGGAGGGGTGGACTGGGAACCTGGGATTAGCAGATGTAAACTATTATATATAGGATGGATAAACACCAAGGTCCTACTATACAGCACAGGGAACTATATTCAAGATCCTGCGAGAAACCATAATGGAAAAGAACAGGAAAAAAGAACGCATGTACTTGCGTAACCGAATCATTTTGCTGTAAGAGTAGAAATTAACACAGTGTTTTAAAGCAACTATACTCTGATTCAAAAATAAAAAGAATCCTCCCTGCAGGTTTCCTCAAACCCATGGCACGGGGGCACAGCTTTGACTTCCAGATAACTCTCTTTTAACCCAAACAAGGACTCTGTTTCCGGTACGGAACCCATGGGTGGCTTTATTTACTGTCCACACTGGACAGTCTCTCGGCTTCTCTGATAGCTTGGTTGGTAAAGAATCTGCCCACAACGCAGGAGACCCCGGGTCGATCCTTGGGTTGGGAAGATCCCCTGTAGAAGGGAAAGGCTACCTGCTCCAGTATTCTGGCCTGGAGAATTCCATGGACTGTATAGTCCATGGGGTTGCAAAGAGTCGGACACGACTGAGCGACTTTCACTCACTCACTCACTGGACAGGATTTCAGCCTTCTCTGAGCTGCTCTTCAGTGGATAACTGGCCTGCTTGTCTGTGCTCTCTGCTGACTGGGCTTATAATAATGCTCAGGAGACCACACCTGGGTGTATAACATAATGGTCGAGTGGAACCACACATGAGAGCTGGGCTGCACATGGAAAACCCCAAGAGAGTCAATGGTGTTCCAAGATGGTGCCCAGGGGTAGGCAGCTCTCCAGTATCATGAGCTTTCCCAGGTGGGTGGTGGTAGGGGACAGGCGCCGAAGCCTCCTGGCAGGAGGGAGGAGGACCTGAGCTGGGCTCTTGGCAGACCTTCTCAGGTCTTCTTGGTTCAGCCTCCCCTCCCGCCTCCCCTGCTCCCTCTGCTTAGGCCACACTGCAGACTTTCAGAGCAACGCCTATGGCCCCCGACGCCATCCACCCCCCCCCCAAATATATATATATATCTCCACTGAAAGAGCTGGGAACTGGGAGGAGGAGGGCAGCCATGTGCGTGCACCTGAAGCTTCCTGGGACAAACCGCTGTTTCTCTACCTCTTCATCCATTTCAAACAGGGCTGGCATTTTCCCTCAGGGTCCACTAACAGGACATACGATTTTGATATCCCAGGCTTGGTGGATGGGGAAGGAAATGAGAATAACTTTCCTCAGGCCCAAATCATACAAGATTCTAAGTCACATTCTTGGCTTTTCTTTTTTTTCCTTGGGAGCTATTTCCTTTTGGCTCTGTGGGGCTGAGCCCTTTGCTTAAAAATAATGTATTTTCTGGCCCTCACAGAACTGATGGAGCTATGTAAGGATCCCACGGCCTCCTCATTCCGAGTCCTGCCTTAGTGCTGATGGAACGCACAGCCGTGAAGAGGGGCGTCCTGAACAAACCTGACATTTGGGCCGGGGTGCTGGGACCCGTGGGTCTTGGGTGGGGCATTAATTCCCAGCAGGGGTGAAGGTCGTGTGTGAGGGGACCTGTTGGGGCGTTTGGTGGCCTGGCGAGGCCAGAATGGGCTGAGGGGACAAGGTGAGCAGGTGCAGAGACCAGGGAGAAAGGGCTGGAGGAGCAGGACTGGATGGGCAGAAGAGTCAAGAGGAAGTCAGATCAGCTCTCGCTGGGGAAGGAATGAAATGGGACAGCGAGGATCAGGAGGCTCCTGCCACACGCTGCTGTCCTCTTCTCCCCTCAACCGCGGTGCTTGGTCGGCCGAGCCCAGATACGGCCTCAGAACTAGCCTCAACACAGCATTTGAGCATGTTGGCTGAAGCCAGTCTGCACCCGGCCCCTCAAGAAGGCTGAGTGAAAAGAGGAAGAGAAGGCGGTGGCTAGACCAGGTGGAAAGCTCACACTGGTCCACAGAGGAGGCGAGGGCCTGGGGTGATTGTGCTGGGCAAGGAAGGAAGAATAGAAATCTACACCAGAAATGGAATCCATGCTCATTAAATGACCCCAGGAGCGGGGAAGGATCAGGGGGAAGGGATAGTTAGGGAGTTTGGGATGGTCATGTATGCACTGATATAACTAAAATGGATAACCAACAAGGACCTACTTACTGCACAGCACATGGGACTCTGCTCAATGTTGCGTGGCAGCCTGGATGGGAGAGGAGTTGGAGGGAGAATGGACACATGTATGCGTATGGCTGTCACTCGCTGTTTTCCTGAAACTATCACAACATCGTTAATTGGCTATGTGTGCTCAGTTGCTAAGCTCTCTGTGACTTCATGGGCTGTAGCCCACCAGGCTCCCTTGTCCATGGGGTTTTCCAGGCAAGAATACTGGAGTGGGTTAATTTCCTCCTCCAGGGGATCTTCCTGACTCAGGGATGGAACCTGCATCTGGCCCTCACAGATGTATTCTGATTCTTTACCACTGTGCCGCCTGGGGAGCCTATCCCAATACAAAATAAAAGGTTAAAATTTTTAAATAAATAAATGACCCTGGGAAAGCCAATAAGCTGGACCCTTGGCTTCTTCAAGGGGAAAACTTTTGTCCTATAAAAGGATTTTGAAGGAGAACTAAGTAAGGGTGCTGCCTTGAGGAAGAGAGAAGGCATGGGGATGGGTGTGTGCTCAGTTGTGTCCGATTCTTTGTGATCCCATGAACTGTAGCCCATTAGGCTCCTCTGCCCATGGAATTTTCCAGGCAAGAGTACTCAAGTGGGTTGCCATTTCCTACTCCAGGGGATCTTCCTGACCCAGGGATCGAACCTGGCTCTCCTGCATTGGCAGGCAGGTTCTTTACCGCTAGTGATACCTGGGAAGCCTCTGGGGGTGGGGGAAGTGATTAATATGCCTGGTATCTGGCAGGGGGAGTGAGGATGGACTGGGGGTCAGTGTAGGGGAGTCCACTGAGGCAGGAGGGCAGCAGGTGGGCTCCCAGCCAGGCCTGAGTGAATGAGAGTTGGTGGAGGATGGGACCTGGAAAGTATGGCCTCAGTGCTCAGAGCAGGCTCCTGGGTGCAGCAGCAGCATGGCCCCAGGTGGCCCATCTAGAAGGGCAGGTGAGTAGCTGCTGCCCCCCCAGGAGGAAGCACTGGGAAGGGCTGGTGATCCGAGGGATGAGTGCCCTGGTGGATGCCCACCGTTTTCATGCAAGGAACCAGAATTTGCCAGGGTTCAAAGCAATTGTTCTTGAAAATAACAATAACAAACATCTACATCACCAGCAGCATCAGCCACCACTCAGCTTCCTCCACCCCTGACAACCTCCGGTGACTCTACCCTACAGGTAATACCACGGCAAATCTTCCTAAAAGATAAGGCCACACTTAGAATCAGTGCAAGACAGAGGGTCACCTGGGTGGCAATTTGGGTAAAACAAGGATGTTACTGATAAATAAGTTAGCCAAATGCAACTCTTTGGAACAGTGGTGCTGTGTTCAGTTGTGCCTGACTCTTTGAGACCCCATGGACTGTAGCCCGCCAGGCTCCTCTGTCCATGGGACTTTCCAGGCAAGAATACTGGAGTGTTTATTTCCTATTCCAGGGCATCTTCCTGACCCAGGGATTGAACCTGCATCTCCTGAGTCTCCTGCATTGGCAGGCGGGTTCTTTACGTCTGCACCACCTGGGAAGACCAGCCCTATAGAATTTAAAATCATTTTTAACTCAACAGCATTAGGGCAAATTGGCAAAAATCATTAGACTACCTAAAACCTCCACCCTGGCAGCAGAAATCTCTAGGTAAGTGATCGAGCTAACCATCTTTTAAAGAAGGCATATTAATATTTGGAGCTCTAGCAAAACACATGTAAAATAACAAATGATCAAAGCTGGCAAAAAACCCCCCCAAAATCCTCTAAAACTGCTGTAATCAAGAGACCCTTTCCCAGGGTAACCAAGCAGACTGGCTTTCTTCTGACTCTGTGACAGGCCTACTGCTCTGAATCAGGGATCAGACGCATTTGAATCCAATTCTGAGCAGATTATAAAAGCTCACAGATGTTTCTTATACTGGAATCTGACCTGCTCCTCTTGTTGTTTTTCCTATTTGATGGAGAAATTGGAGTCTTATCTGATCTGTTCATATCCTTTTAATTTCCTCTTGAAAATTAAAAAAAAAAAACTTTGTACATTTCTAATTCAAAGCATATATATTTTTTCTAGCATCTAAAAAATAATTTTATTCACCATCAGTCTCTGGTGAGCTCAACTAGAAGCTTCAAAATGTGTCTGGAGAGCTTCCCTGGTGGCTCAGTGGTAAAGAATTTGCCTGCCAGTGCAGGAGACACGGGTTCGATCTCTGATCCGGGAAGATCCCACATGACACCTGATAATCTAAGCCCGTGCGCCACAACTATTAAGCCTGTGCTCTGGTGAGCCCTGGTGGCTCAGATGGTAAGGAATCCGCCTGCACTGAGGGAGACCTGGGTTTGATCCCTGGGTTGCCATGCCCTCCTCTAAAATCCCTTAGATTGGCAACCCAATCCAGTATTCTTGTCTGGAGAATCCTCATGGACAGAAGAGCCTGGCAGGCTACTTGGGGTCTCAAAAAGTCGGACACAACTGCTCGACTAAGCACACTAGAGCTGGGGAGCCGCAACTACTGAGCCCATGTGCTGTATCTACGGAAAACTGCAAGCACCAGAGCCCGTGCTCTGCAGCAAGAAGCCACTCCAGTGAGAAGCGCGCGCACTGCCGCCGAGAGTAGCCTCTACTCGCCGCAACTAGAGAAAAACCTGTGGAAGCTTTTTCAGGCAGGAAGGCCCAGCACAGCCAAAAATAAATGAATAAAATTATTTTTAAAAATGTGTTGGGATCTCACACTAGCTTTTGCTCCTGGCCGCACATTTCTAACTCAGTTCAGCCTTCTACCGTGTGGCTGATCACCTCAGCAATTGAGTTGGGGCACCAGAGTTTTGGTCAAAGATCTACACTGTTCAGAGAGTTCTACTTCAAAATCTCACATTTAAACGTGGCTTCCCCAGCCAGAAATCTTGCTCAAATAGCTTGCAGAGGTGAGCACTGGACACAGTGCTCTGAGAGAAGGGAGTCTGGAGGAAAAGCCCACGGTCAGGTCTGGCTGTGGGGTCACATGCCTGTGAACCTCTGTGACATGGGGCAATGGTTGAGATCAGAGGGCTTTTCAAGAGCAAGTGTGAGGCTGAGGTCTTCCAGGGTTTGGAACTGCTGCAGTTTCATAAGATCCTAGGCATCACCAGGCCCAGAGCTGCTCCCAGTCCCAGAGCTGCCCCCCCCATATGCTGCCAGTTTTCTTACATGAAAAGGAAGGACAAGGCTCAGGAGCAGCAGGTTTGCCCCTCCTGCAGACTGGAGCGTGGGTGTTTGGCAGGGATGGGAGGCAGCCATTTCTGGCATGCTGGGCCATCTGGGGAGAACTGGGATGATCTTCCAGCCTGGAGGAAAAAATGAAAAGTAGCAATCAATACAGACAGGAGATACCTGACTGCTGACTACTGTGTAGCACCACAAACAAATACAGGAGGTGGAAGCACCTGAATGCCTTTTGTTAAGCTAGTATTAGCAGATATTGGATGTCTTTAAGAAATAGGAAGTGCCCCTTGCCTCACTCATGTCAGCGCTTACACATTTTAAACATGGCTATTATTTTTCTAACACGAGTTGGATCTTTTGGCTTTGGGTGACACGAGAACATAACATTTCAATAAAACAATTTAATTAAAGTATCAATCTTCTGGGCTTTCCTCCAAGGATGAAGCAGATTAGTACAGGGATAAAACAGTCAGCAAAGATGGGCTATGTCATAGCCCTGACAATAGGCGCAGGAGTGGGGAAGAGCTTGTGCTCTGGAGCACTATCTTATGGTGTGTGTCGTGTCTAACGCAGCCACCTGGGTTGGCGGAGACTGGTCCACCCAGCAGATGTGCACTGGGTGCCTGCGAGAGATGGCGGCCTGGGCAAGCACATCAGAGAGAGGCCGGGTACCATCACAGCAGATCCCGGGAGGGTTCTGCAGCGAGCCCACAGCAGCACGGTACTCACTTCCCGTCTACGAGGAGACACGAGCCACCTGCTCACAGCAAGGGCTTGGGGGGGACATACCATGGCAGGCCTGTCCCCGCTCTGCCCATCAAACAGCTGTTCTTGAATGTCAGTTCCAGCAGCAAAGATAAGCAGACATGTAACTGCCCGGTAGGGCAGAAAGGCTTGTGTGTGTGAATGTGTATGTATTTCTGTGTATATATATGTGTGAGTATGTGTGTGTGTACATGTACATATGTAGTATATGTATGAGTGTATGGTGTTTCAGTGTGTGTGTGTGTGACTCTGGGCTGGGGTTTGCCAGGGGGCCGAAGAGGGAACATTTCCCTCCAGAGGTAGCACCATGAACAAGTAAGATGAAGCAAGAGGAGGCGAAAAGAAAGCATACATTTCTACTGCTTTGTTACAGAGAGATTTAGGGCACCCAAAAAATGCAGGCCAGAGGGAACATAGTGTCCCAGGGAGCATGTGACTTTGAGGGTGGAGATTGGAGGGTGTCAATTAGGAAGGACCTGATCAGCCAGGGTTTGAGTAGTTTGGTCTTGAAATAGGGGTTCCCAGGTGGTTCAGAGGTAAAGAATATGCCTGGCAATGCAGGAATCACAGGTTCATTCCCTGGGTCAGGAAGACTCCCTGGAGGAGGAAATGGCTACCTGCCCTAGTATTCTTTCCTGGGAAATCCCATGGGCAGAGGAGCCTGGTGGGCTACAGTCCATGGAGTCACAAAGAGTCAGATATGACGAAGCGACTGAGCATGCCCGCACTGAAGGAAACAGAAGACGCAGAAATGAGATTCCATGATGATGGGCTAGAAGGATCACTGTGTCTATGGTCCTGGAGGGCGGACTGTGGCAGGCAGAATGGTCTGCAGGCTCTGCCCAGGCTGGGGAGAAGGAGCTGGCTCAGGACGGCAGAGAGGAGGTGCCAGAGCCAGGAGAAGGGGTGGCTGGGCACCCTGGGGTGGGATCCTGGCTCCGTGTCTGGGAGTATTAACTCCATTCCCCGAAGCAGGGGGCTCAGAGGACAGGGGTGTTCATCTGGGAGGTACTGATCTAGGGGTGATGGGACACACGTAGCTCTGGGGGCAAGAATGGGCTGGAGTGGGAGATTCGGGTGTCAGCAGCGTGTAATGGCAACCAGAGGACCAGCAGGAGGGGATGGGGACCTCAACACAGGACGGGGCCTGCACCACTGTGTTTTAGGAGGAAGAGGGCGGAGATTCGGGGACCAGCACATAGTGGCCACAGGGCAGAAGTTCAGAGCTCCCAGGAGGGTGGTCAGCAGGGTCTGGGAGGTCATGGGCGTGATGTGGCAGCATTAACTTGAGGAAGTCACCGCCAGACCACGTGGGCTTCAAAGAGAGGAGGATGGCCCAGGGAAGTAGCCAGAGGGCCAGAAGGTCAGGGAGCCCAGGAGACATGGAGCCTGGGGACAGGCCTTGGGGACGGTGCCTTGGGAGGTGCCGTCAGATGCAGGGTGATGGAGAGTCCCGCATTGCACAGGGGCGACTGTAGTCGTTATTTTCAACCTTTCTTTTCTTGATTTTAAAACCAGCATTTATCATGAGAAATCAGGAAAACATATGGAAAACAGATTGCCCTGTCCTCCCAATACCTAGACACAACTTCTATTAACATTTGATATCTTCTCTTATTTTATTTGATATCTTCTTTTAAAAGAGCAAATATATGCCTAAAAAACAAACAAAAAACCACACTCAAAACTTGGGATTGCTATATTTGGCCAGCAGGTTCAGTTCAGTTCAGTTCAGTCGCTCAGTCGTGTCCAACTCTTTGTGAACCCATGAATCGCAGCACGCCAGGCCTCCCTGTCCATCACCAACTCCTGGAGTTCACTCAGATTCATGCCCATTGAGTCAGTGATGCCATCCAGCCATCTCATACTCTGTCATCCCCTTCTCCTCCTGCCCCCAATCCCTCCCAGCATCAAAGTCTTTTCCAATGAGTCAACTCTTCACATGAGGTGGCCAAAGTACTGGAGTTTCAGCTTTAGCATCATTCCCTCCAAAGAAATCCCAGGGCTGATCTCCTTTAGAATGGACTGGTTGGATCTCCTTGCAGACCAAGGGACTCTCAAGAGTCTTTTCCAACAACACAGTACAAAAGCATCAATTCTTCAGCGCTCAGCCAGCAGGTTAGATCCACAGTATTTCATAATTTGCTTTTTCACTTAGCAGCATCTTGTGAGGCTCTTCCCATGCATTAAGTATTCTTCTAAAATGTTATTTTCAATATATTTTGTGTGGATAATAATTTAACCAGCATCCTGCTTTGGGCATTTAGATGATTTTTCAGTAACTCCTGTTGTGTGCATGTATACATCTGATTATCTCAGTGCAAAACCCTAGGAATGGGATTACTGACTGCAAAAGTACTAGCATCTGGAATGCATGTAATGCATATTGTCACTAAGATTCTCGCTTTATCTACACATCTGGCATCACTAGGTTATCAGAGGACACTGGCTGGGAACGGAGACTCATGTAATCTTTTTATAGAGGCGATCTAAAGATTCTGCATCTTACCTTTATGCTGCCTGCTTGAGGGGAACCCCTATGCTCTGCAATCACCTACCTACTGAATTATGAGCACCGTCTCTCTTCTCTACTAGGTAGCTTGCTCTGTGTGCTTCTGAGGGCAGGGACCACATTGTTTATTTTTGGACCTCTAGCAACTTTCCTAAAGGAAATCAGTCCTGAATATTTATTGAAAGGGCTGATGCTGAAGCTGAAACTCTTAATACTTTGGCCACTTGATGTGAAGAACTGACTCATTTGAAAAGACCCTGATGCTGGGAAAAATTGAAGGTGGGAAGAGAAGGGGACGACAGAGGATGAGATGGTTGAATGGCATCACCGACTCAATGGACATGAGTTTAAGTGAGCTCTGGGAGTTGGTGATGGACAGGGAAGCCAGTGTACTGCAGACCATGGGGTCGAAGAGAGTCAGACACAACTAAGTGACTGAACTGAACTGGGCAATTGGCACACTGAAGTGTTATAAATGTTCATTAAATTGGCCTAACAGATGGAGTTGGTTATGGAGCAATGGCTTTGTTAGAATTAGAAGGTTCAGGGACTTCCCTGGAGGTCCAGTGGTTAGGACTCCACCCCAGGGGGTACAGATTCGACTCCTGGTTGGGGAATTTCAGGAAAATGAACGGTTCTCATTCCTTGCAGGGAACACTTCCACAAGTCAGGGGAATGCCATCTGTGCTCCTCAGGCAGGGAAGAATGTCCTCTTTTTCCTCTCCATAAGGTAGAACATTTGACCCAATTCAGTGTGCCCACTGGTTGGATCTTGTATTTATTAGATTATCTTTGCCCTCCTTCCTGATTAAACATGCATAAGTTATTGCTGCCTCTCTGTAAAGCCAGGGTTTTAGTAACTTAAAAAAAATGTTTTTAATGATAATTCAGTGTCCTCTTTCCCATCTCAAACCAGATGAATTTTTATTAGTTCCTCTTACTTCTTCCATTCAAAAAGGTATTATATTTATAAACTGGATCTACTCGTAGTTGATACTTGGCTATGGTCTGAATCAAAAGGTTGAGTACAAAACTTCTTAGATACAAATGACATTTGGGGGACAATTAGGGAATATTTATATACTCATATTTTTAAATTAATGTTAACTTTTTAGGGTGTGACTATATGGTTAAAAATTATGGGCTTCCCTGGTAGATCAGCTAGTAAAGAATCCACCTGCAATGCAGGAGACCTAGGTTTGATTCGTGAGTTGCAAAGATCTCCTGGAGAAGGGAATGGCTACCCACTCCAATATTCTAGCCTGGAGAATTCCATGGACTGTATAGTCCATGGGGTTGCCAAGAGTCAGACATGACTGACTGATTGACTTTTACTTTCATGAGGTTAAATAAAAGGATATTCTTATTTTTTGGAGATGTGGGCTGAAACTATGCTACCTGCTTTCAACAACTGAGCAAAAAAAAAAAAAGTGTATGTGTGTAAATTATATTTTATGCACAGAATGAGAGCAAGAGAGTGAGTAAGCAAGAGAGCACACTTATGGCAGGATGTTAACAGCTGGAAGCTCTTTATTGTTAATAATTCTTTCATCTTTGCTGTAGGTTAAAACATACTGGTTGTAGGTTAAAGAGAAAAAGGCATATTAGTTTAGACATTAATAATGAAAAATAAAATCCCTGAAATATGAAGCACATGGTAACTAGCTGTGAAGTCAAATCAAACAAATCTCAGCACTGATCCACAGCATGGGCCCTGAAATATTCACAGGTCAGGTTCTGGATGGGTAGTCAAACTCCACCAGGTCTGGGTGCAGGGCCTCTGGCGTCCCTTAGCATTCATGCACCCAGCTCTAACAGGGCAGGTGCTTCTGCGTTCTGTCTGCTGCTGTAGCCCAGGTGCCTGGTTGTTTGTTACAAATGACTATAAAGCAAACCTGGAAACAAGCAAAGTGCTTGACTATAGGGGATAATGAAGCAAAATATATTATATTCGTTTGAAATATTTTAGGGCCAGTAATTGAAAGAGGAGAGTGAAATAGTTGGCTTAAAGCTCAACATTCAGAAATGAAGATCATAGCATCCAGTCCCATCACTTCAAGCCCAATAGATAGAGAAACAGTGGAAACAGTGGCTGACTTTATTTTTCTGGGCTCCAAAATCACTGCAGATGGTGATTGTAGCCATGAAATTAAAAGATACTTACTCCTTGGAAGGAAAGTTATGACCAAACTAGACAGCATATTGAAAAGCAGAGACATTACTTTGCCAACAAAAGTCTGTCTAGTGAAGGCTATGGTTTTTCCAGTGGTCATGTATGGATGTGAGAGTTGGACTATAAAGAAAGCTGAGTGCCGAAGAATTGATGCCTTTGAACTGTGGTGTTGGAGAAGACTCTTGAGAGTCCCTTGGACTGCAAGGAGATCCAACCAGTCCATCCTAAAGGAAATCAGTCCTGATGAGATGGTTAGATGGCATCACTGACTCAATGGACATGGGTTTGGGTGATGGACAGGGAGGCCTGGTGTGCTGTAGTCCATGAGGTCACAAAGAGTTGGACACGACTGAGCGACTCTGAATGGCCAATCATTGTTGCATGAACAAATGTAGGTTTTTGTCTGCTCTCCATAGTCCCTTTTATGTGCACCTATTTCTCTCCAGTGTTCTCTCGAGAAAGGTAACGAGGTCATGCAGACCTCCAAAGAGGCCCACGCTGGACTGCCTGGCCTAGGGCTCCCCAAGAGTCCACAGGGGTCTGGTCCCCAGGTTCCCAGGGAGACCAGAGGCTCTGGGTAACCAGACTAGATTTGTGTATATAAACAGGGTTGGAGCAAGGCTATGAAGAATGAATAAAGGCTTGGCAGCCAAAACTGCATATAGTTCTTTTAAAAAATCCTCCAGAAAGAGAGGCTGGTGGCATCTTAAACTGTGACACTGCTTCCTAACAAAGGGCCTGGTGCTGTATGAGGGTCTGCAGACAAGGCTGAGAGTCCCCTCTGGGTAGACACCCTGCTCCTTCCCGGTCCTTTCCTTCAGAAGCAACACTGGCCAACACCAGGCTTCTCCTAGATAAAGGCTGTCAGTGTCTTGGAGACCCTGAGAAACATGGGGCGGGGAAGAGGGAGACTTGACCTCTGTCCTTTTAAGAAAACCCCCAAAGATGAATAATAAAGAGAGAAATACTTTATAGTATGAACATTTTATTTTGACTTCTTAAATACATACATCTTTCACTGCAGTTCATCAAAACAAAGCTTAGGAAAATAAAGCCCTGCCTCCTTTAGCCCGGACTTACGCTGGGTACCCGGTCCTGTGGCCGCTGGGGGTGACAGGCCGGCGCAGGGGCTCTGGGCCACCCCACTGCACGCCAGCCGTCCCCTTCCGCCTCGCCTTCCCCGTGTTGGTCATGATCTGGAGGAAGCAAAGAGGAAACACGGCTGGAGAGGTCATCTGGCTGAGAGCAGACCACACATTCTAGCTCACTGTATTTAATACATTCATCTATAGGAATAAGAGACTGCGATAAGTGAGGAAGGGTCATGACACAGACTATTCAGATACACAGAAATTGTCAGGAAAAATCCCTTTAGCTTGCATATGATACCATCTAGCAGTATAAATTAAAAAAAAATCAGACCATGGAAAAAGGGGGAGAAAAGAGTTGAATACAGTAACTTATCACATCTCTGGAGTATACTGACTTTTGAAAGTGAGAAGGGAAAAAAAAAGATGGGCAGATATGGTTTCATAAAAAAATTAACATTTCCATATATAAAGTATTTGAATGATAAACCACATTAACAGGTAAAACAATGAACTGGGAAGGAATACTTGTAGTACAGTTAACAGACTAAAGATTTTCATTAGATAAAGAATTCTTATAAATCAGTTAAGTAAAACACCATACAGATAATAGGGCAAAGATTTTGAGCAGCCAAGTCACAAAATGAAAAGTATCACCAGTCAAGAGAAGAAAAAAGTCATCAACTTTACAAGTAACTAGAAACTACAACTTCACACACACACAAAAAAGTATCATTCTTAAATTATTAAATGCGTGACAAAGAAATGACCCACCCACTTCTGGCAACAGTCTTAGATGTCAGTGGCATGGAGACTAGAGACAGTGCTTTTGGAAAGCAATCTGGCATTTTATATCAAGAGTCACTGAAATGTTCATACCCTTGGGTGTAAAACTCTAAAGTGTTAGTTGCTCAGTCGTGTCTGACTCTTTGTGATCTCACAAACTGTAGCCTGCCAGGGTTCTCTCTCCATGGGACTCTCCAGGGAAGAATACTGGAGTGGGTTGCCATTCCCTTCTCCAGGGGAGCTTCTGGACCCAGGGATGGAACCTGGGTCTCCTGCATTGCAGGCAGATTCTTTACCATCTGAGCCACCAAGAAAGCCCCTAGACGAGGACTCCAAAATGTGGAAGTTGTTAAATAAAGCTGTTTGTTACAAAATCACTGTAGAGTAAAGCTGCAACAATCTGTCTAGTAACAGGGTGGCAATGAAGAAAAATATGGCATATTCATTTGAAATATTATATGGCCATTTACAAGGATAAAGACTAGGCTATGAAGAAAAATGTTTACTTAAAACACTGTAAGTCAGGTAATAACATGGTACATAAATATGCTTCCATTATGCTAAAAGTACACACAGAGACTGGAAGGAAAGGAACACTAACGCTTATTGTGGCCACATAGGACAGTGAACCAAGGATCATTTTTTTCTATTTTCTGTAACATAGCTATGTTAATAATTAAGAAAATTTGTTTAAAAAAGAAATCACGTTTCTCGTGAAATCTGAATGCAGTCTGTGGATTGTGCCAACATCAACCTACAGTTTACTACAGTGGCCACTGGGGATGCTGGGGGCAGGGTGTCTGGCAGTTCTCTACTACTGTTTCAATTTCCTGTGAATCTATAATTATTTACAAATAAAATGTAAAAAAAAAAATCAGAAGGATTTCCCTGGTGGTCCAGTGGCTAAGACTCTGTGCTCCCAGTGCAGGGGGTCTGGGTTCAATACCTGGTCAGGGAACTAGATCCCACATGCTACTAGGAGTAGCAACTAGGAGTTCACATGCCACAATTTAAGATCCCACATGCTACAACTAAGACCCAGTGCGGGCAAAGAAACAAATAATTATTTTTTAAAAATCAGAAAATATATGAATGGGAGTTACATCTTTTGATTTCTTGATTTTTGCTTGAAAGTTATTTGGGTTTATCTAGTATTTGAGGTTCAGTTCAGTTCAGTTCAGTTGCTCAGTGGTGTCCAACTCTTTGCGACCACATGGACTGCAGCATGTCAGGCCTCCCTGCCCATCACCAGCTCCCAGAGTTTACCCAAACTCATGTCCATTGAGTCAGAGTTGCCATCCAACCATCTCATCCTCTGTCATCCCCTTCTCCTCCCGCCTTCAATCTTTCCCAGTATCAGGGTTTTTCCAATGAGTCAGCTCTTCGCATCAGGTGGCCAAAGTATTGGAGTTTCACCTTCATCATCAGTCCTTCCAATGAATATTCAGGACTGATTTCCTTTAGGATGGACTGGTTGGATCTCCTTGTAGTCCAAAGGACTCTCAAGAGTATTCTCCAACACCACAGTTCAAAAGCATTCTCCAACACCACAGTTCAAAAGCATCAATTCTTCAGTGCTCAGCTTTCTTTATATATATATATTTTAATATTTGAGGTAGGAAGAAGAAAGAAGGGCCAGTTTCCGGTGGGAGGGAATCACCAGGTCTCAGCTGTGCTGTGGGGACAGCCAGCAGCTGGAGGGGCAGGCAGGGCAGGGCAGTGAGGGGTGGCGGAGAGGGGAGGGGAGAAGGGCAGGGGAGAGGCGGTGGGAGGCCTCCACCCTTGTGGAGGAAACGATGGGCCATAAGCTTCCCAAGTAAGAGCTGGTGCAGCTTCGTCTCCCTTGTCCTGTGAAACGCGAAAAAGGCTATCCTACCTGCTGTCACCAGCACTGCCCTCCTCTGTCTGCTGCTCCTCCCGTTTCCCTGCTGATCCGCTGTCCCCGTCGTCAGGCCCCTTAAGTCCGATATTCAGTGGTACCTTAGGGTCCCCTGGGCCTTCTCTTTCCCCCTTCCTTATGCCAGTCGGACACCTGGGCCCTTCCACAGGAGCTAGGAGAGGAAGGCTAGGGCTTAAGCGCTGGAAAAGGGAGAAGGCGAGCGTGTGGGTTGCTCACCCCATGCCTCCTCCCTGCTCCACTGTCCTTCCCAGGTCACCCTTCCAACACCTTCCTCAGGAGAGAGAACACAGCACATACTCGTGTTTCAGCCTTTGGAACCCCCCCTCCCCCACCACACCATCTCTCTAAAACTTCACAGGCCTAAGAAATCGCCTAAGGTGGGTGGTATTTGTCCTCTCCAGTGGATGAGGAAGGGCACTACTGGTAAAGACCCCGCCTGCCAATGCAGGAGACGTAAGAGATACAAGTTCCAGCCGTGCGTCGGGAAGATCCCCTGGAGGAGGGCATGGCAACCCACTCCAGTATTCTTGCTTGGAGAATCCCATGGACAGAAGAGCCTGGTGGGCTACAGTCTGTAGGGGTCGAAAAGAGTCAGACATGACTGAAGCGACTTAGCACGCACACACCCATGCAGTGGATGAGGAGACTGGGTCAGCCTGCGGGCAGAATCGCCTGGTGTGTCATCACAAGGCTTGAGGAAGGGTCCCTGGTGAAGAGCATTGGTATGAGGGCCCAGAATGACTGCCTTAGGTGCTGGGTATCTCAGAGGAGCCCAGAGGGCTTGTTTCCTGTTTACCTCACAACCCCCTGTGCTTGTGGGGAGCTCCGGGGCCCTCTCTGGGTACCTCGGCTGCAAAGGAGCCTTTTGGGGAGAGAAAGGTCTTAAAGCATATCTGTTTATACTGAGTTCCACAGAAATGCTTCAGGGGGTGCTGGGAGAGAAGGGAAAGGGTTCTCAACAACCACCCTTCCCATCACAGAACTCAGCACCCAGCACCCATCTGGGTTACACATGGAGATGCTGTTTGAAAAACATTCTGCTACCAAAAAAAAAAAAAGAGCATATTTAACCACACACACACACACACACAAACAAGGCAGCACGTGATTTAGCTGAATGTAACTTGTTCTGTCAATCCTAAAGGAAATCAACTCTGAATATTCATTGGAAGGGCTGATGCTGAAGCTCCAATACTTTGGCCACCTGATTAGAAGAGCCAACTCACTGGAAAAGACCCTCATGCTGGGAAAGACTGAAGGCAAGAAAAAGGCAGCAGAGGATGAGATAGTTGGATGGTATTGCCGATTCAATGGACAGGAGTTTGAGCAAACTCCAGGAGATAGTGAAGGAGAGGGAAGCCTGGCCTGCTGCAGTCTATGCTCAGTCTATGACTGAGTGACTGAATAACAACAACAATTTGTTCTGTAGCAAAAGATGGTCAACATGGATCAATTTAGGTAAAAAAAATTTCCCAGTACTAGTTTTTGAGTACTGGTGAAATCACTTAAAGCAATTATGGCATGTTCTAAACAGTATGCATTTCTGTAAGAAAATACAGGCACACAATACATCTGTCTATCTATATACACAGAGAAAGTCCTGGAAGCTGAAGGAGACACTGCTAGCTGTCCACTCAATACTCATTCTCTCTCTCTTGATCAACAGCCCTCTGATTTTGTTGGGTCAGAAATGCGCCTACTTAAAAACACCTTTCCAGACCCCCTTGCAGCTAGGGGCCATGGGACCCAGCTCTGACCAGTAAGCAGTAAATGGAGGTCTCCAGATGGAGCTTTGGAACCCTAGCAATGTGTTCAAACAGTCACATGTTTTTGTAAAATTTGCAAAAGTAGCAAGTTTTAATTGTAGTCACATCAACCCTGCTTATTTAACTTATATGCAGAGTACATCATGAGAAATGCTGGGCTGGAGGAAGCACAAGCTGGAATCAAGGTTGCTGGGAGAAATATCAATAACCTCAGATGTGCAGATGACACTACCCTTATGGCAGAGAGTGAAGAGGAACTAAAAAGCCTCTTGATGAAAGTGAAAGAGGAGAGTGAAAAAGTTGGCTTAAAGCTCAACATTCAGAAAACGAAGATCATGGCAGCTAGTCTCATCACTTCATGGCAAATAGATGGGGAAACAGTGGAAACAGTGTCAGACTTTATTTTTTGGGGGCTCCAAAATCACTGCAGATGGTAATTGCAGCCATGTAACTAAAAGATGCTTACTCCTTGGAGGGAAAGTTATGACCAACCTAGGCAGCATATTCAAAAGCAGAGACAATACCTTGCCAACAAAGGTCCATCTAGTCAAGGCTATGGTTTTTCCAGTGGTCATGTATGGATGTGAGAGTTGGACTGTGAAGAAAGCTGAGCGCCGAAGAACTGATGCTTTTGAACTGTGGTGTTGGAGAAGACTCTTGAGAGTCCCTTGGATTGCAAGAAGATTCAACCAGTCCACTCTGAAGGAGATCAGTCCTGGGTGTTCTTTGGAAGGACTGATGCTAAAGCTGAAACTCCAGTACTTTGGCCACCTCATGCAAAGAGTTGACTCATTGGAAAAGACTCATGCTGGGAGGGATTGGGGGCAGGAGGAAAAGGGGATGACAGAGGATGAGATGGCTGGATGGCATCACTGATGGACGTGAAATTTGAGTGAACTCCGGGAGTTGGTGATGGACAGAGAGGCCTGGCGTGCTGCGATTCATGGGGTCACAAAGAGTTGGACACAACTGAATGACTGAACTGAACTGAACTGAAGAGCGCTGTTTCTTTCTCCTCCAACTTCTGTTATACCTCCCCACACGGTATTAGAATGTCCAAAGACAATTTGGAACTTAGCTAAGGGGGGTTTGAACCTAGGTGACATACAATTTGAATTTAATGAGAAATATCATTTTCAGTCACTTCTGTGCACAGCCAAAGGATGGTGAGCTGTCCTGGTAGAAGCTACTACAAGGAATTCCCCAGGTCATCAGAGTATAAAGAGTCGATGCACAAGGCAATTTGAAATGTCCCTGCTGCTGCTAAGTCGCTTCAGTCGTGTCCAGCTCTGTGTGACCCCTTAGACGGCAGCCCACCAGGCTCCCCCGTCCCTGGGATTCTCCAAGCAAGAACACTGGAGTAGGCTGCCATTTCCTTCTCCAATGCATGAAAATGAAAAGTGAAAGTGAAGTTGCTTAGTCGTGTCCGACTCTTAGCGACCTCATGGACTGCAGCCCACCAGGCTCCTCCATCCATGGGATTTTCCAGGCAAGAGTACTGGAGTGGGGTGCCATTGCCTTCTCCGTGAAATGTCTCTAGTCTTCCATTTTCAGAAGTTTGAGGAAGGTTTTCTCAAATTTAATAGAAATCCTAAAAATTTACACAGCATTACCAAAAACTAAATGTGAAGTCGAGAGAAAAATCTCTAATCTCTCAATAATAAGAAATAAAACTTTTCTTTCACTGTAGAAAATATTATAAGCTCCTCACATATGTAGAGGCAATCAAAGAGCATAAAACAAAAAATATCCGGAAAGAAAACTATGACGCATGTGTGGAGTCCTGCCCCAAGGCNATTGGGGTACACATGTCTCTTTCAATTCTGGTTTCCTCAGTGTGTATGCCCAGCAGTGGGATTGCTGGGTCATATAGCAGTTCTGTTTCCAGTTTTTTAAGGAATCTCTACACTGTTTTCCATAGTGGCTGTACTAGTCTGTATTTCCACCAACAGTGTAAGAGGGTTCCCTTTTCTCCACACTCTTTCCAGCATTTATTGTTTGTAGACTATTTGATAGCAGCCATTCTGACTGGCATGAGATGGTACCTCATTGTGGTTCTGATTTGCATTTCTCTGATAATGAGTGATGTTGAGCATCTTTTCATGTGCTTGTTAGCCATCTGTATGTCTTCTTTGGAGAAATGTTTGTTTAGTTCTTTGGCCCATTTTTTGATTGGGTCGTTTATTTTTCTGGAATTGAGGTGCAGGAGCTGCTTGTATATTTTTGAGATTAATTCTTTGTCAGTTGTTTTGTTTGCTATTATTTTCTCCCATTCCGAAGGCTGTCTTTTCACCTTGCTTACAGTTTCCTTCATTGTGCAAAAGCTTTTAAGTTTAATTAGGTTCCATTTGTTTATTTTTGCTTTTATTTCCATTACTCTGGGAGGTGGGTCATAGAAGATCCTGCTGTGATTTACGACAGAGAGGGTTTTGCCTATGTTTTCCTCTAGGAGTTTTATAGTTTTTAAAAATTGGACACTTCACAAATTTGCGTGTCATCCTTGCGCAGGGGCCATGCTAATCTTCTCTGTATTGGTTCCAATTTTGGTACATGTGCTGCCGAAGTGAGCACAACAGATTTTATTTTCTTGGGCTCCAAAATCACTGCAGCTGGTGACTGCAGCCATGAAATTAAAAGATGTTTGCTCCTTGGAAGAAAAGCTATGACCAACCTAGACAGCATATTAAAAAGCAGAGACATTACTTTGCCAACAAAGGTCCATCTAGTCAAAGCTATGGTTTTTCCAGGAGTCATGTATGGATGTGAGAGTTGGAATATAAAGAAAGCTGAGCGCCAAAGAATTGATGCTTTTGAACTGTGGTGTTGGAGAAGACTCTTGAGAGTCCCCTGGACTGCAAGGAGATCCAACCAGTCCATCCTAAAGGAAACCAGTCCTGACTATTCATTGGAAGGACTGATGTTGTAGCTCAAACTCCAATACTTTGGCCTCCTGATGCAAATAACTGACTCCTTGGAAAAGACCCTGATGCTGGGAAAGACTGAGGGCAGGAGGAGAAGGGGACAACAGGATGAGATGATTGGATGGCATCACTGACTGGATGGACATGAGTCTGAGCAAGCTCTGGGAGTTGGTGATAGACAGGGAAGCCTGGCATGCTACAGTCCATGGCGTCGCAAAGAGTCAGACAGGACTGAGTGACTGAACTGAACAGAACATCAATTTTATACAATGTTCTCCAGAAAATAGAAGAGGAAGAAATATTTCCTAATTCATTTTATGAAGCTAGCATTACCTTGGTACCAAAACTAGACAATGATAATATCTTCATAAAAAGAAGTGTGTGGATGTATACTCAGTCATGTCCAACTCTTTGTGATTCTGTGGACCGTAGTCTGCCAGGCTCCTCTCTCTCCATGGGATTTTCCAGGCAAGGATACTTGAGTGGGTTGCCGTTTTCTTCTCCATGGGATCTTCCCAACCCAGGGATCGAATCTGCAACCCCTGTGCCTCCTGCGTTGGTAGGCAGATTCTTTACCACTTGAGCCACCTGGGAAGAACTACTTGGGTATAAATCTAACCAAATACATATAGGACTTGTACACTGAGAACTACAAAACACTAATGAAAGAAATCAAAAAGGTTTTAAATAAAGACAAATCTTGTTCATGAATTAGAAACCCAGCATAGAACTTCCCTGGTGGTCAGGTGATTAAGAATCCGCCTTGCAATGCAGGGGATGCAGGTTTGATCCCTGGTTTGGGAACTAAGATCCTACATGCAGAGGAGCAACTAAGCCCATGCTTGGCAACTACCATGCCCAAGCACTCTGGGACCTGCACGCCATAGCTAGAGAGTTCATACGCATGATGCAACAAAGATCCCATCAGCTGCAGCTAAGAACTAACAGCCAAATAAATACATGTTGAAAAAAGGAACCCAACATAGTTAAAATGTCAATTCTCCCCAAGTTGATATATAAGTTCCATGTAGTTTCTATAAAAATCCAAGCAGGATTTTTCTGTAGATGGACCCAAGACTATTCTAAGATTTATATGGAAGGACAAAGGAAGTCAAATGGCTAAGATAATTTTGAAAAAGAAGAATAAGGGAGAGGAATCAGTCTACTAGATTTCAGGACATTATTGTTGACAAAGAACACTGCCTGTTAGTTTAGTAAACGAAGGATGTGTGTGTACCTAGTTACTAAGCTTGATTCAACTCCTGTGAATCCATGGACTGTAGCCCACCAGGCTCCTTTGTCCATGGGATCTCCCAGGCAAGAATATTAGAGTGGGTTGCCATTTCCTTCTCCAGGGGATCTTCTTGACCCAGGGATTGAACCCATGGTTCCAGCCGCATCTCCTGCATTGCAGGTGGATTCTTGACTACTGAGTCACCGGGGAAGCCATCAATACTCACAGAGCTATCGGCTAGTGCAGCTGGTTTTACGCAGTTAAGATGAGAATCACAGGAGTAATTTCAATGAGTCCAGACACTTGCATCTTCCCAGACACAGGAAAGCACTAAAATCATTAACTTGAGATGTCTAGTAAAACTCCTATTATAGCTGGTTCCTCCCTTATCTCTTTGGAACAATTCTTCAGAGCTGTCTGAGAGGCTGTCTCCCAGGCTATAGTCCTCAGTAAGGTCCCAAATAAAACATAACTCTTAACGTTTAGGCTGTGCATTTTTCTTCCAGTTGACATTATGCATGTACTAGAATTACGATTGATAATCTTGATACTGGCAGAGACGGAGACATACAGATCAACTGGACAGCACAGAGGACTTCAAAACATACCTACACAAATATGTCCAACTGATTTTTGACAAAGATGCAAAAGTAACTCAACAGAGGAAGGACAGTCTTTTCAATAAGGAGCGCTGGAACAACTGGATATGCACAGGGAAAAAAATGAACCTTACACTAATTCTCACACCTTATAATATAAAAAAATAACTCCAAATGGACTATGGACTTACATGTAAAACTATCAAATCATCAGAAAAAAACAGAAGAAAATCTTTAGCATCTATGGCAAAGCAAAGAGTTCTTATACTTGAAGTACAAAAGGAAAATTTGATAAATGGGAGTTTTATTGAAAATTTAAAAGCTGTGTTCTCTGAAAGACCCTGTTGAGAGGACAAAAAGAAAAGCTATAGACAGGGAGAAAATATTTGGAAACCATGTATCTGAAAAAGGACTAGTATCTAAATATATAAAATATATAAAGAACTCTCAAAACTCAACAGTAAGTCCCCCAAACCATCCAATTAGAAAATGGGAAAATATATGAAGAGACATTTCACTAAAGAGGACATGTGGATGACAAATAAGCAGAAGAAAATGCTCAACATCATTCATCATTAGGAAAACGTAAATTAAAACCACAATAAGTCACTCCATACTTATCAGAATGGCTAAGTTAAAAAAGAGTAACAACATCAAAAGCTGGTGAGGATGCAGAGAAAGTAGATCTATTCCTAGTGAGAACACAAAACTGGTACAGCCACTCTGGTACACAGTTTGGCAGTTTCTTAAAAAGCTAAACATGCAACTACATACAACCCACAAGTGCGCTCGTAGGCATTTATCCTAGAGAGATGGAAACTCATTGTCACACAAAAGTCTGCATATGAATGTTCACAGAAGCTTTATCTGTAAAAACCAAAATCTGGGAACAACAGACGTTCAGCCACAGGAGAATGGTAAACAAACTGTGGTCCAGCCACACCATGAGCTGTTGGCCACACAAGCACCTGGATGAACCTCCAGTGAAATACGCTGTATGAAAAAGGCCAGTCCTTAGTGGTTACATACTATGTGACTCCATTTATATAACATTCTCGAAACGACAAAACTCTGGAAATGGAGAACAGATTAGTGGTTGCCAGGGTTTAAGGAGTAAATGGGGTGTGACTGTAAAAGGGATCCGGTGGTTATAGAAATCTTCTGGCTCTTGAACGCATCCATGTTAATACCCTGGTGGTTGTTATACTGTAGTTTTGTATAATGTTAGCAGTGGACGGAACTGGGTAAAAGGTATACAAGATTTTTTTCTATTAATATGTGAATCTACAATGATCTCAAAAAAAAAGTTTTCAAATATACAAAAAGAGAGGAGTTAAAAACCAAATAATAGTACATATGATAATAAATAATAATAGTATATATATGATGGTGTTGGAGAAGACTCTTGAGAGTCCCTTGGACTGCAAGGAGATCAAACCAGTCCATCCTAAAGGAAATCAGTCCTTGGAAGGACTGATGTTGAAGCTGAAACTTTAATTCTTTGGCCACCTGATGCAAAGAACTGACTCATTTGAAAAGCCCTTTATGCTGGGAAAGATTGAAGGCAGGAGGAGAAGGGAAAGACAGAAGATGAGATGGTTGGATGGCATTACGGACTCAATGGACCTGAGTTTGAGGACAGGGAGGCCTGGCGTGCTGCAGTCCATGGGCTTGCAAAGAGTTGGACACGACTGAGCGACTGAACTGAACTGAACTGAGTATATATGAACTGTCCCCAGCCTGCATCTAATGAAATGCCAGCTGTCACTGGGGAAGCTGTGGTACTCTCCCCCATTCCCTGCCAGTACTTTGGAGCCTACACTGTCCTCTGTAGGTTAAATTATGAAGATCCATACAAGACAGATCAGGGATTTTCCAGTCATTAAGTCCAGTTGTTAAGACTCCATACTCCCAATGCAGGGGGCACAGGTTCGATTCTTGCTCAGGGAACTAGAGCCCACGTGCTGCAAGTAAGACCCGGGGCAGTTGAATAAATACATGAATTAAAATAAGTTATAAACAAATAAATAATACAAAACTGACTATCCCATCACCTGACTGAGGTAGAATCCAAGGACAGAATGTGTCTGTGTGAGGGGAGCTGGCCTGCTGTGAAGTGAGGCCAGAGGAAGGAAGAGGCCCAGGGCCCAGGGCCCGACAGTCTCAGGGCAGAGGGCTGCCCCAGGTCGGCATGTCTGGGTGACAAGGGTCCCTGACATCCTCAAGCCAGGCCTTCTCCTGAATCTTCACCCACTCAACCACGTGGAATTTGCTTCCTCTAAAACTTGCCAACAGGAAGAGAAAGCTCTGCTCTGCAAACCTAAGCACCTGTCCTTATTTCCAAGCTGATTCCTAGCCATTTTGGTGAATATGATTTATCTGAGTCAGTTTCCAAAGGATGCCAAAGCCCCCAGTTCCCATGAGGACTGCCTTTGCGGGGCTGGGGCAGGGAGGCTGTTCCAGGGCGCATCCCTGTCCCCACAGGTCTCTTTACCACACGGTCAGTCAGTGCCACCTGCCACCACAAGACCCAATCACCCCAGGGTGGGGCAGGCAAGGGAGAGGCTGTCTTAGGAAAAGGTGATTCGACTTATCCTAGGTGGCCCCCAGAGTAGACCAGAACCAGCAGACTCAGGAGGTTCCAGTCCACCCCGGAGCGTGTCCTCGCCCTCCGCGCTGTCTTACTTGTCGCGGGGGCTGCTGAGGAAATGCTACCTCCTCCAGCTTACATGCGAGCATGGAGGAAGCCACCGTGCACTTCCACAGCACTCCACCTCAGCTCTCACGACTCCGTGGGCATTCCTGTCATGACACCTGCTTTGTGTGATGTGGAACCTGAGCTGGAGAGGCGTGACAAGCCCACAGGGAAAGCCTGGCCTGGAGGGGGAGGTCTGGACTCTAAGCTCAGGGCAGCCCCCTTTCACCCAGAACTTTCTGACTCAAGACCTGCGGCCCTGCAGAGAAGCCTGTTTCCAGGGAGGCGCAGGCTGGACCTCAGTGCCTGGTGGAGATTGAGCACAATGGGGCAGAGAGAGGGGAGAGGCGGGCCAAGGGCTGGATCCGCACACCCCCGAACCCCCCATTCCTCTCCCAATCCCCCCACCCCACCCCTGCCCAGTCTCGTCCTCTCTTTTTCCGCCCGTCCTGTCTCATCGTGGATGAAGAACCCATTCTTGACTGAACTGCAACACCAGGTTCATAGTCATTCAGCCCCTTGTCCTGATCACTCTCCACGCAAGGGGTACTGCCTTCTTTTGCTGTTCACCTGAGTTGGCAGCTCTGCCAAGTGCGGTATACCCACCATCCTGAAATTTCACTCGGGGTTCCTTAAAGGTAATGCTATGTGAGGCCCTACCTGAGGTCAGGTCTGGGACAGACAGGTAAGGTTTTACTGCTGCCTGGGCTTCGAGTTTAGCTTTACTTAAAACACCAGCATCTTGGTGATCAAATAGTGAGTACATTATATGACTATTTTAGGAAAACGACTGCTCTTTGTGGACGACAGCACTGGGCTCTGTGGTCAGAGTGAGTGGCGAAGGGTGCTGGGCGGTGGAGTAGGATTTCATTTCTTTTCTAGGGAACGAAGCCGTGGAGGCACCAGCTGGCAATAGGCATGTGAATCACAGTTTCACAGAAGTATTGGTGATACACCACTTCCCTGCCAGGATGAAATAGGAGACCTTAAGAAACAAAACAAATGTCCACATTCCATTTCAATGAAAAATAAAAGGTCAATGGCTAAGCTTAATCAACACCAGCAAAAATATTTCTCTACTCTAGACAACACGTACATATGTAAGACATTCACTTGCAAATACAAAAACTAACAAACATATTCTCAATCATAAGTTAAAGCCTGACTTACTTCTTGTTGATGTTTGACAGAAAACAGTAAAATTCTGTAAAGTGATTATTTTTCTTAAAAAATTAATTAAAAAACAAATTAGTAAGAGATTCACTGATATTCAATTTTTTTAAAAAAGCAAATTCATGCTTTTAAAAAAAAAATTAATAGTACTTCATAGTTAAATTCATTGATAACTGATAAACTTTGGAAAACACAGGACAGTTTCTATATTGGCTCCCTAATATATACGACCCTCTAATGGAAGTGAACTTAAGTCACAGTGTCATATGCAAGTGTGGGGCCCGAGAAAGAACCAGGGCACCTCAGCCAGCCTGCTTCCACCTGGAGAGTTTGCTTCTTCTGCCACAGTTTTTCTATTGCCAACATACAGGCAAATACACTGGGTGCTTTCAAGAATATCATGTTAGTGTAAGATGCAGAAATGTAAGGAAATGGATGTGAAAGTCATTATTAAATGGATAGCTTAGTAGTGAGGCTCCGATTAGACCTGATTCTTATCAGTGCCTGAGCTTCTCCCTCTAGCAAATGAGATCATTTAAAATCCTGCCCCTTTAAAATCAGGATTTACTGACTAAGGAAATTTCTTAAGTTTTCCACATACTGTATAGACATAAACAAGTCACTGTCGTGGTTTTTCTAAGAAACACTGACATCAGCAAAAAGGAAACGGAGGCATCGTCAAGACTCCTGAAACGTAAAGAACAGAAGGAAAAGGAGCTGTATTCGATGAGCTGGAAGGTGCCATTAAACAGAGTTGTTGCTGTCGAGTTGCTGAGTCCATTCTCTGCAACCCCATGGACTGCAGCCTGCCAGGCTCCTCAGTGCATAGTATTTCCCAGGCAAGAATACTGGAGTGGGTTGCCATTTCTTTCTCCAGGGGATCTTCCCGATCCAGGGATCGAACCCGCATCTCCTGCACTGGCAGGCAGATTCTTTACCACTGAGCCATCAGGGAAGCCTTTAACTTCCATACTATTGAGGCAAGAGCTTAATTCGATACTAGTCTGTTTCCAGCAACACTTGGGAAACCGGATACAGAGGGAGGTTCGGGAAGGCAGAGGAAGTCACGAGATGTGGTGGGAAACGTAAAAAGAGAGCCCATAAAACTGATGCCTGCTGAAAGCAGGGCACTGGGTCCACCTGTGCTGTTGGGGCCGAGTGGATGGAAACCACTGAGGATATGTCAGAATTTTCTGAAATGGGCACACCAAGGAGACACTCAGGGATGACCTTACAGCTTCAGCCTTCTCTCTGGGACAGGAGAGACTACTTTCTATCAGTTTCCCCCAATTTAAGTGGGTTTCACTTGTGTAGAAACAGTACCAGCCACACGGCTGGCTTCCCTGGGCTGCTTGTGAATTCCAAGCGATGCATATTTTGCAATCTACTCTGTGAAGTAAGCAGGTGATGAATAAGGAGTGCTTGGAGAATAAATGCCTCATTAGGGTGGGTTTTAAATACCATTGTGGGGAGGAATTTTACTAAAATTACTGGTCTTTATGTACTTGGGCAGAATGCATCAGGTTACTAAAGGGAGAGCCCAAGGATAACTGATCACGTCAAGAAATTAAGAATGCCTCAATAAAAAAGGCACTTGAGCTGAGATGAATTTAGATGCTCTAATACGAAGCTTCCCCATAGTGGCTCGGTGATCTTATGACACTACAAGATTCTTAACTGAAGGCTTTAGATACATAATACTCCAGACAAACCAGATTCTAAGCAGTTGGCCTGAAAGCAAAACTAAGGTTGACCACTAAATGCATTTGAAAACTCAGATTCTTGCAGATACAATGCAGAGTACAGAATGTATTCAAGTCGTTTTACATATGACAAGTGAAAGTATCGAGTGTGTTTTCCACTTGAAATAATTATAGGACTTCTAGCAGCAGTTTAAACTTGAGATACCTTCTCAGACCCTGAATTGGAAATCTTGCTCTTTGTAATAATAAGGAAAAAACACTCCACATGGGAGAGAAAGGGTGGACCAAGGTGACCAGGTAGGCAGTGTAATCAACCTATTTCCCCTAGCAGAATGGATTTTTTTTTTTTCCAGTTTTGCAGCTTTCCTTTACGTGTGTGCCAGGACTGAGGATGCAAGCAGGTTCTGAGCCCTGGAGGACTCATTTTGAGGCTGAGCTGTTCTAAACAGCAACTTCCCATCCACAAAATGACATTCCTGGGGGGCAATGACAGCTGGTTTGACAACCAGCCCAGTTCATTAACTAACCACATTATAGAAACCAGATAATCCATAACACCCTTTGCTTCCTTGATTCTTCTAATCCAAGGCTTTAGCTGCCCAATTTGCTTGCTTAAACTTCCCTGAAGTCTATGTGAAAATGACAAGACACGTGGAAATGACAGTAGTGTTGCCCTGAGAGAAAGTGAAAAAGAAAATGAAAGCGTTAGTTGGGCAGTCGAGTCTGACTCTTTGCGATCCCACAGACTGCAGCCCACCAGGCTCCACTGTCCATGAGATTCTCCAGGCAAGAATACTGGAGTGGGGTGCCATTTCCTTCTCCAAGAGAATCTGGAGAATCCCCAACCCAGGGATCAAAGCCGCATCTTCTGTGTCTCCTGCAGTGCAGGTGGCTACTTTACCACTGAGCCACAGAAGACCTGAGAGAGGCTGAGCTTACAAAAGTATGTAACACAGAGAATCAAAGGAGACTGAGAGGCTCAACAACTCTGGAAGTGAAAGACAGTAGAAAGATTTGGTGGGACAGAGGGAGGGAGCCACCATCATAGCAGTGTCTAGACCCCGTGCTGAAGGCAGGCAAGAGGACTCAGGTAACTGAGTTCCTTCTTTAATTTTAAAAAGTTAATTATTTTTAAATTTTTGGCTGTGCTGGGGCTTTGTTGCTTTGCAAGGGCCTTCTCTAGTTGCAGAGAGCGGGGGTTGTGGTACATGGACTTCTCACTGTGGTTGCTTCTCTTGTAGTGGAGCACAGGCTCCAGCCACTCGGGCTTCAGTGGTTGTGGTACCCAGGCTCAGTAGTTGCTGACTCTCGGCTCTAGAGCACAGGCTCAGTAGTTGTGGCGCACAGGCTTAGTTGCTCCTGTGAGGCATGTAGAATCTCCCCAGACCAGAGATCAAACCCATGTCTCCTGCACTGGCAGGCGGTTTCATATCCACTGCACCAAGAGGGAAGTCCTGAGTTCCTTCTAACCAGGAGTTGCTGAGTGTGCTCAAGAGATGTGGGGGTGGACCTGGCACTTGGGGAATCAAAACACCCCAAGTCTGGGTGTGTCCCTGCTCAATCCTGAGTGACTAGGGAGGGGCTAGCTAATAAGCAGAAACCACCACCCCAAACATGGAAACGTATCTGACACAATGAAGGTATACCAGCAAGCAAAGTCACAGGGACAAACTCTGACTCTATAAACCATGTCAAGTTCTGAGGTAATGTTTAGATGAACTTCAAAGTCCTCAAAGAACTAGATGAAGGGGATTTGATAAGTAAGGATTTGTCATTATTTCTCAAGCTCCCTAGGTAGGGAGGATGTGTTTGTGGGGGGGTTGATTAGGAATCTGAATTTGGTTATTTTAGGAAAAATAGGGAAATTTAGGAAGAGCTAAGAAAAGTTTTCACAGGCTGGGTGTTATGAGAAATTTGCTCTGAGAACAGCCTCCCTCCTCTCCTTCCACCCACTGAGGGTATCCAACCCCTTCTTCCCCACTCTCCACCCCCAGCTCCGTCCTGGCCACCCACCGACAGGCTCCAGCTCTGGCCAGCCACCAGGGACTTCCACTCTAGCAGACGATACTGAAATGTCACAACTGACTAACAAGCTCTGCGTCTGTGCCAGTAGTTCACGGGGATCATTTCATTCGATCCTCCCAACCACCTGACAAAATGGATATTTATAGCTGTACTTTGCAGGTGAGAACACCGAGGCCTGGGGTGCTGAACTGTGTGCCCTCGGCCACACAGCTGGTGAGAGGAGGGGCTGGGCTCAAACCCTGGCAGGCTGACTACGGAACCACTTTCTCTGTACCGAGATTCAAACACTTGCCGTTTTCCCATTAAGCAAGTATTTGTCATTTCCAGGGTCTGTTGGGGCTACAGAGACACTTCTGTGCTTGGCTCCTCTTACCTTGGACTTGAAATGAGGACATGAGCAGCACACACCATCAAATGCACCCATGAAAGGAGACAAGAACGTGATTCAAGACCCCAGCGGC
This sequence comes from Neotragus moschatus, assembly GCA_006410615.1. Taxonomy (NCBI): domain Eukaryota; kingdom Metazoa; phylum Chordata; class Mammalia; order Artiodactyla; family Bovidae; genus Neotragus; species Neotragus moschatus. The sequence continues at coordinate 1,522,495 of SJYA01000239.1, forward strand.
CGTGACAGTGAGATATCAGTAGATCAAGAGAGTGTCCTAGCCTCGGCTTTAACACGTCCCCTTGCCCACCCGCCACTCCTGGCTTTTCTGGACTATACGTATTCTGCATAGCTCCAGAAGGAGCGAGTGGATATTATATAGACACAAAGGAAGAAATGGAAACTATCAATTTTTGTGTGTCCATTGTGTGCCACAGACGAATTCACTGATCTCACAACAATCCAGTAGTAATTATCTTTATCTTTATAGATGAAGAAACAAAGCTAGTAATGAGAAAGAAAATATAAACCTCGACTGGGGTCTCAATGGAGTGGACCTTTGAATACCACCATTAGCAACTTAATTTTCTTAGGTGATAGGGGGCATGGGAATGTTTTTAAGAAGGAATCAAGTAAAAGCAAAAATGGGTTCAGCCACCTTCGGGAGCAACGTGGCAGCATCTATTGGTAATAAAGACAAGACCCTTGTGCAGGGGTTAAGAGGATGAACTAGGGTGGCACGTCTTGGTATGAACGAATCTCTAACATGTAATGTTGAATGAAAAAAAGCAAGTTGGTAAATGATTCATAGAGCATTACGCCATTTATGTAAAATTGAAAACCACAAAACAATAGTGTACACGGTTAAGGGAGACATAAAGATATTACAGAAGTGCAGAATGCCCGTGGACTGTTACATACCAGGTTCCAAAAGGTGGTTAACTCTGGGGAAGGTGGGAGAGGAGAGCAGGGAAGAGATGAAGCCATAGCGGTCAGGTTCGTTTCTGGACTTTCTGGAAAGTCGAAAATGCTCCAGAATTTAAGAACGAAGTGATCATGGCCCTGCGTGATCCAGGCCCTGCTCTGGGAAGATGGTCTGGTGGCCACATGCAGGACAGGCTGGGAAGGGAGGAGACTGAGGCTTAAGTCAGGATATGGAGCAGAAAAAGGAAATGAAGGGGAAGATGAAAGTGACTTTTAGAACCATGAGCCATAGCGTCTGGAGGATGATGGCCAAGTATGAGGCAGAAGGAAAAATCACAGGTTCCGGAGCCACTGAGAGTACAGGTGCCTGGACAAGTGGGCAATGTAAGAATCTCAGTTTCTGTGAATGTCCACATTTGATTTTGGGGCTTTGCTGGTGGCTCAGATGGTAAAGAATCTGCCTGCAATGCAGGAAGATCCCTGGAGAAAAGAATGGCAACCCACTCCAGTATTCTTGTCTGGAGAATTCCATGGACAGAGGGCCGGTCCATGGGGTCCACAGAGAGTCGGACACGACTGAGCGACTAATACTTAATACACTCGATTTAGAGCCACTTATTGACCATACATCACACATGCCAGACACTAGACAGTTGGCTCATTTAGAGAAACTGAGTCTTGTACGCGGCAGAGTCCAGACCTCAATGAGGGTCCCTGATTCTAAGATGAATGATGTTCGGTTAAGCCCAGATGCCTCTTCAGCCAAGAAATTCACAAGGTCCACAGGCTACCTGCTCCCAGTGCCTCAAAGCTCAGTTCAAGGACACAGATGCCAAGCCCTGTTAGTGACTTACTGTATTTAGCGGGCAACTGCAGTTCTCACTGTGGTGCAGTCAATGGGCACTCTGAGTGACCCTTTAATACAAGACGAGTGCTAATGTCACTTTTCACTTAATATCTTCCAACAACTTCCCTCTTCTCTCAGAAAAAGAGCTAATGTCCTTGTATACATTACCTTGTGTAAAACAGAGAGCTAATGATGGGAAGCTGCTGTATAGCACAGGGGGCTCGGCTCGATGCTCTGCGATGACCAAGGGGGTGGGATGGAGAGAGTGGGGAGGAGGCTTAAGAGGGAGGAGGGTACACACATATATTCTTAAGGCTGATTCACGTTGTTGCAGGCAGAAACCTACACAATGTAAAGCAATTATCCTCCAGTTAAAAATAAACATTTTTTTAAAAAGAGCTAACGTCCTTCTCAAGGCTCCACGTGGTCTGACCCTGTCCTCTGACTCTGTATCCTATTCCCTCCCCGTTTCTTGTGGGTCCCCAGGGGGTTTCGACCTTGACATTCATTGTCCCCAGGGTCCACCTTCCTTGACATTCATTGTCCCCAGGGTCCACCTTGGGGCTTCTCCCTCAAGTCCTTCTTACTTTTATTGTTCTTTGAGGCACCACCGCTTGAAAAGGTTAGGAAATATTACATTTCTATTTCCTTATTTGTTTACGGTCTGCTTTTTCCTGATAGAGTATCTGTCTCGCTTACTGCCTCGCCCGGACAGCTTCTGGTAAAGGAAAATGAGTAGGCCAGGCAATCCCCCTCTACACACATCAAGCACAAAATGTGACAAGTTTATTAGAAACAATCATTTCAGGACCCCGGAAAATGACCAGTGGCAGGTCACAACTGCCCACTGGGGAAGTGCTACTGCACTTGGGGCAAGCGTGGCGCTTTGCTGGGAGAGTTCCTGTCTGTTTCAGGCGTGAACATTCATAGCTTTATTAACTGAAGGTGTGGACTTGGTGGAGGGCAAGTAGGAAACCAGCTAGAAGCTGAAGGGGGATTCCCAGAAGCAAAGGAGCCACAGAAGGCCCGAGATGGTAAAACCTCCAAGCGACCCCAATGGACTGTTAACTACAGATGTGTGCAGAAAACCCAGGCAGCTCAGAGAAAGTTAAAAGCTTGGGGAAACCTGGAAATTTTCTAGACTTTTAAATGCAGTCTTCAACCTACAGGTAACTCAAGTCACAGAAGATGGTCACTTGAGGCGGGTAAACATAATCTTTACCCAAATCTCTCACTGACAGTGAAACTCTTCAGGGAGACCCATATGGCAGGGCAGGTAATAAGAAGACACCACAAGCTGCATGCCACAGGCGGCGAGGTTACACAGAGACCAGGCAAAGCAAAGGTTTACTCAGCAACACTCAAGAAAGCAACACATGAGCCAGAATCATTGCAACGTATTATCTGCCATGCCTGGTTTTCAACAGATGTGGCCCAAGAAACAGAAAAAATGTGACCTGCGCTCAGGAAGTACTGAGTAGCCAAGAACTAACTTTGAGTGGGCCCAGATGTTGGATTTAGCAGACAAAGATTTCAAAATAGCCATTATGAAAACGTCTACAGAATTAAAGAAAAACGAGTTCAAGAGCTGAAGAAAAATATACTAAAAATAAGTGAAAAACAGGGAAGTGGACCCTGTAAAAAGGAACCAGATGGGAGTTCTAGAGCTGAGAAGCATAGTAGATGAAATGAAAAAAATTCAATGGATGGGCACAACAGTAGATATGAACTGACAGAAGAATCAGTCAGTTGGAAAATGGAGCAACACAAAGTATCTGGCTTAAAGAACAAAGAGAAAAAACATTGAAGAAAATAAAGAAAGCCTCAGAGGTCTGTCAAATAATATCAAGTATTCTCATACATGTGTAGTTGGATATCTAGGAAGAGAGGAGAGAAAGAAAGGGGCAGAAAAAATACTTGAATAGATAATGGTTGAACTCTTTCCAAATCTGGGGAAAAACTGTCACTTATAGATCCAAGAGGACTTCCCTGGTGGCTCAGACGGTAAAGAATCTGCCTGCAGTGCAGGAGACCCAGGTTCGATCCCTGGGTCAGGAAGATACCCTGGAGAAGGGAATGGCAACCCACTCCAGTATTCTTACTTGGAGAATTCCAAGGACAGAGGAGCCTGGTGGCGGGGTATAGTCCATGGGGGGTGGCAAAGAGTTCAATACCACTGAGAGACTTTAACTTCCACTTTTTATAGACACAATGAATCCTAAAAAGGATAAATACAAAGAAGACTACACCCAAACACATCATCGTCAAACTGCTGAGAGCCAAAATTGAAGAAAAGAATCTTAAGTATCAGCAAGGGCAAAACAAGCACATTCAGGGAAAGAATGATAAAAGATACCATTAACAGCTGGCTTCCCATCAGAGACAAAGGAAGCCAGGAGAAAACGACATATTCAAAGAGAGAAAAACAATACCCAGTGTAACTGTCCTTCAAAAATGAAGGTGAAATAAAGACAATTCCAGATTTTAAAAACTGAGAGAATATGACAGACTTGAGTTACCAGAAATGCTACAGGCAGTGCTTCAGGCAAAAGAGAAATGGTGTCAGACGGTAACTTCACAGGAAGGAAGGACAGTGAAAATGCTAGACACGCGGACAGGCACAGAGATGGACGCTTTCCCCGGAATCTCTTTAGAAGATTCATGACGATCGAAAGCAAAGACTTACAATACTGGGTTGATAATAAATATAGAGGTAGTATATGCGGCAACAAGAGCGGGGAAAGAGGAACAGAAATAGAGCTGTACTGGTGCAAAGTTCCATTTTATCAGAAACAAATCAGCATGAACTCAAAGAAGACTGTAGTGAGCTATATACTGAAATCCCTAGAACCAACTCAGAAAGAAAAAGGAAAATACAGCCAAAAAGCTAATAGGGTAATTAACGCGGTATACTAAACAATATTTGTGCAATACAAAATAGGGTAAGACATGTATTTGTTTAAAACAGAGGAAGGGAGGAAAAAGAGGAACAAAGAGCTCACATAAATAGAAAACAGCAACCAGCAGAGTTAAACCCAGCCACGCCAATAACTACATTAAATATGAATAAATAGTACACAAAACAATTTTGAAAAAGAACAATGTTGGAGGACTCATATTTAAATACCTATTATGAAGTTAAATACAATAATTAAGATCATGTGGTACTAGCACAAAGACAGACATGTAGGTCAAGTGAGCAAAAATCAGAATCCAGAAACAAATGCTTACATTTATGGCCATTTTTTTTTTTTTAAAGAGTCTCAATTTGACAAAGTAATTCAATGGGTCAAAGCATAGTCTTTTCAACAAACTGTATTGGGATAACTGGATATTCATATGTAAAAAGATAAATTTAGATCTTTGCCTGAAATCATATATAGAAATTAACTACAAATGGTCCTACATCTAAATGTAAGAGCTAAAGTTATGAAACTCTTAGGGAAACATGGGAGGAAATCTTTGCAATATTAGTTTAGGCCAATAGTTTTCAACTGGAGGTGATTTTGCCTCCTGGGGACATTTAGCAATGTCTGTAAACATTTTTGGTTGTAACTACTTTGGAGTGGGGTGACTAATTCTGGCACCTAATAGCCTGCTGCTGCTGCTAAGTCGCTTTAGTCGTGTCCGCTAATAGCCTGAGATGCTGTTAAATATCCTACAACACACAGGATAGTCTCTACAACAAAGAATTATCTGGCCCCAAATGTCAATAGCGCCCAAAGTTGATAAACATTGGGTTGGGCAAAGAGTTCTTAGATACAACAACAAAAGCACAAACCATGAAAGAAAAAAAAAGGTAGGTAAATCAGACTTCATCAAAATAAAAAACTTGGGGACTTCAAAAGATGCCATTAAGAAAATGAAAAGACAAGTCACACTTTGGGAGAATATATTTACAAGTCATATACATGGGGAAACAATGGAAACAGTGACAGACTTTCTTGGGCTCCAAAATCACTGTGGATGGTGCAGTCATAAAATTAAAAGATGTTTGCTCCTTGGAAGAAAAGCAATGACAAACCTAGACAGCGTATTAAAAAGTAGAGACATTACTTTGCCTTCAAAGGCCTGTATAGTCAAAGCTATGGTTTTTCCAGTAGTCATGTATGGATGTGAGAGCTGGACAATAAAAAAGGCTGAGTGCTGAAGAATTAATGCCTTCGAACTGCGGTGTTGGAGAAGACTCTTGAGAGTCCCTTGGATTGAAAGGAGATCAAACCAGTGAATCCTAAAGGAAATCAGTCCTGAATATTCACTGGAAGGACTGACGCTGAAGCTGAAGCTCCAATACTTTGGCCACTTAATTTGAAGAGCTGACTCACTGGAAAAGACCCTGATGCTGGGAAAGATTGAAGGCAGGAGGAGAAGGGGACAACAGAGGATGAGATAGTTGGATGGCATCACTGACTTAATGGACATGAGTTTGAGCAAACTCCAGGAGATAGAGAAGGACAGGGAAGGCTGGCGTGCTGTAGTCCATGGAGTCTCAAAGAGTCAGACGTGTCTTAATGACTGATCAACAAATGATATGTTGAAATCCTAACCCTCAGTACCTCAGAATGTGACCTTAATTGGAAACAGGGTTGTTGTAGATGTAATTAGCTATGATGAGGTCACACTGCAGTAGGGTGGGCCCCTAATTCAATATGACTGGTGCCCTTACAAAATGATGTGAAGACACACAGGTGAGAAATGCACCTGCAAGCAAGGAATGCTAAGGACCTCCAGCAACACCTGGAGCTAAGAAGAGGGCACGGAACAGGCTCCCCCAGAGGGAGTGTGGCCCTGCTGACACCTTAATTTTGGACTCCTAGGTTCCAGAGCTGTGAGAAAATACCTTTCTGTTGTTTTAAGCCAACCAGTTTGCAGAACTTCGTTAGAGCAGCCCTAGGAAACTAATGCAGCTAAGCAAGAACATAAAAAGATGCTCAGCATCATTGGAAACTGGGGAAATACAAGTCCCCACAGTGTGGGACTAGCCTGGTGGTCCAGTAGTTAAGAATCTGCCTGCCAATGCAGGGGACACAGGTTCAGTCCCTGGTCCAGGAACTAAGCTACTACATGCCGAGGAGCAACTAAGCCCATGTGCAGCAACTCCTGAAGCCCGCATGCCCGAGAGCCTGTGCGCTGCAGGAGAAGCCGTTGCCACGAGAAGCCCACTCATCGCAGCTAGAGAGTAGCCCCTGCTCGCTGCAACTCGAGAAAGCCCGAGCACAACAATGAAGACCCAGCACAGCCAAAAATAAGTAAATAAACAATGATTTTAAAACCATGATGTAATATCACTTCATATCCACTAGGATGGCTGTAATTAATTGAAACAACAGACAAATAAAAAACACTGGTGTGGACGTGGGAGGGCTTCTCAGGTAGCTCTAGTGGTGAAAGAACCTGCCTGCCNAGCACAGCCAAAAATAAGTAAATAAACAATGATTTTAAAACCATGATGTAATATCACTTCATATCCACTAGGATGGCTGTAATTAATTGAAACAACAGACAAATAAAAAACACTGGTGTGGACGTGGGAGGGCTTCTCAGGTAGCTCTAGTGGTGAAAGAACCTGCCTGCCAATGCCAAAGCAGGAGACGTAAGAGACTCAGGTTCAATCCCCGGGCTTGGAAATCCCCTTTAGGAGGAAATGGCAACCCACCTCAGTATTCTTGCCTGGAAAACGCCCTGGACAGAGGAGCCTGGTGGGCAAAAGAGTCCGATACGACTGAAGCGACTCAGCACAGCAGAGGATGTGAAGAAATTGGAGCCCTTATACCTTGGCTGATGTGAATATAAAAATGGGAACAGCCGCTTTGGAAAACATTTGTCCCTTCCTTTAAAAGTTAAACAAAAATCTGCCATACAACCTAGGAATTCCACTGCTGGGTAACTGCCCAAGAGAAATGAAAATGTATGACCAAACAAAGACTTACTCACAAATGTTCATAGCAACCTCATTTATGATAGCCAGAAAAGTGAAAACAATGCAAATGTCTATCAATGGAAAAACAAAAAGTGGTCTATCCATACAATGGAATATTATTCAGCAATAAAAAGAAATACTGCTTTATTCTATATGGTGAAACCTCAAAAAAATCATACTAAATGAAACCCACCACATGCAAAAGACTACAAACTATATGAAATGTCCAGAAAAGGCCAATCTACAGAGCTAGAAAGCAGATTAGTAGTTTCTTGGGGCTTGGGGGGAGGGAGACAATGGACAGGGATTAATTACAAAAGGGGGCTTCCCTCATAGCTCAGTCGGTAAAGAATCTTCCTGAAATGCAGGCGACCTGGGTTAAATTCCTGGCCTGGGAAGATCCCCTGGAGAAGGAAATGGTAACCACTCCAGTATTCTTGCCTGGAGAATCCCATGGACAGAGAAGCGTGGCAGGCTGCAGTTCATGGGGTCGAAAGAGTCGGATACGACTACCGAAGAGCCTAAAGGACTTTTCTGGGTTGCTGGGAATGTTCTAAAGTTGAACTGTGGGGCTAGCAGTGCAACTGTAAATTTACTAAAAATCATTAAATTGTATGCTTAATTGTACAGGCAAAGATCATGGTACCTCAATAAAAATACTTAAAAATAGAAATGCTCTAATCAAACACTCCAGTCAAAGGCAGAGATTGTCAAACTGGATATAAAAGCAGAATCTAGCTATAGCCTGTCTACAAGAGAAGCACTTTATTTATTTATTTTTTGGCCATGCCGCACGGCATGTGGGATCTCAGATTCCTGACCGGGAATTGAACCTGCATGCCCTGCATTGGAAGCTTGGAGTCTTAACCACTGGACCGCCAGGGAAGTCCCAAGAGAAGCACTTAAATTCCAAGACACAGATAGGCTGAAAGTAAAAGAATGGAAAAAGATATACTATGTGAACAGTAAGCACAACAAAGCTGAAATTGCTGTATTATTATCAGCCAGAGAAAACATACCAGGAATATTACTGGAGACAAAGACAACGTTTCCTAATGATAAAGGGGTCAACACTGCGACGATACAACAATTACAAATACGTATGATTCAAACAAAAGAACTTCAAAACAGATGAAGCAAAACTGACAGTACGGAAAGGGAAAATAGGCAAAATACAATTATAATCAGAGATTTCTATAGTCCTCTCTTAGTAACTGGTAGAAGAGTAGACAGAAAAATCAGTAAGAACATAAGACTAGTTCCTGGCATAAAAGAGGTGCCTGATAAACACTTGTTAACTAGATGAATTTTCACTAAGTCAGTTTTTGAAAGATTCCCAAAGTTTGATCCACTCGGACGAAGCAGGAGAACACAGCCCGCTATTCGACACCACTGGCTGAGCACAGACTACACACACCAGGCCTCCGCTCAGACTTGGCGCAGACATTCCGCCGCCCCTGACAACACTGCTGTCTGCTTGGTAGAAATAAAAGCTAGTTTCTGAAGTTAACACCTGAGGGTAAGCCCTGGTGAGGGGAGGGCAGCAGGAGACTCAGACTGAAAAAGGCAGTTGGCTTTTCCCATTTGGTAAGGCGTAAGTGGTAACAGATGTCAGTTTAGATCACTAAACTCTAAACGGAAGGAACTTCTTTCTTGTTTACTGTCAAGTCTTGTGTGTGTGTGTGAAACCACAAAGTTATTTTGTTTGTATATGAAAGCTATCTTAAAAGGGTTTGTTCTGAGAAGAATTTGACTATGGTGGACTGTTGCAGACACCAATGCCTAAGGCCAGCAGGCATACTCCCTTGCAAGAGGCCCAGTGGCTTCGGCCCTCACCTTCTTGCTGTTGCTGCTGCTGCTAAGTCGCTTCAGTCGTGTCCGACTCTGTGTGACCCCATAGATGGCAGCCCACCAGGCTCCCCCATCCCTGTGATTCTCCAGGCAAGAACACTGGAGTGGGTTGCCATTGCCTTCTCCAATGCATGAAAGTGAAAAGTGAAAGTGAAGTCACTCAGTCGTGTCTGACTCTTAGCGACCCCACGGACTGCAGCCCACCATGCTCCTCCATCCATGGGATTGTCCAGGCAAGAGTACTGCAGTGGGGTGCCATCGCCTTCTTCCCTCACCTTCTTAGAGCCTGGCAATGACAGTGCTGTGAAGATGCCCAGTACATTCATTGGAGGAGGGGGGCTGGCCCTGCACCAGCCTATGGGTGAGACCACTTTGACCTTACCACCCACCTGACCTCCAGCCAAATGCAGACATAGCACGGAGTCCAGGTGAAACCACAGACAACCTGCCCAGTCAGCCCATAGAATCAGGAGGAAGAGACTGTTGTTGTTTTATTTTTAAGCCATTAATATTTGGGGTGGTTTTATCAATTAGCAAAAGCTAACAGGACCTGTCGCAAATATAACTGAGCCAACGGTTCAGACTCAGTGTGCGTCCCACTGCATGATTCCCTTTCTATAAGTGTCAACAACAGGGCGAGAGCTGAAGGTGGGGCTCCTGAGATGCAGAAGGTGGTGGGTTACACAGGTGTGTGCCTTTGGATCAGGTGAACGCGCCTGTGTCCACTCTTTTGGGAGATTCTCGGCAGAGAGGAACTATCAGAGCTCCTGTGGGCATCCACCCTGTCGGCATCCCTCTCTGACAGCCAGTATGTGCCACGTGCCGTGCGAGGTGCTGAGGGTGCCCTGGAGAACAAAGCTGACACTGTCCCTGCCCCAGGGGCACTTACAGTTCACTGGTGGAGAATAAAAGGCAGTGCAAATAAACAGCAGCTAAAAGAAGATGAATCCATCGTGAAAGGTAATATCAAAATAAAAGCCCAACTGCTGCTGCTGCTGCTAAGTCGCTTCAGTCGTGTCCGATTCTGTGCGACCCCATAGATGGCAGCCCACCAGGCTCCACCGTCCCTGGGATTCTCCAGGCAAGAACACTGGAGTGGGTTAGCCACAATCAGAGGCAACATAAATCAGAGGCATAACTAAATCCCTGTAGCGTGTCTCCCACATACCACACAGCAATGTTAACTTCCACTTTGCTTCGCTTTTTTCTATTTCAAGTGAGCTCCCTGTTTTTCCCTTTCAAACATGTGACTTAACGTCTGTCTACTCTTAGCAGTAGATCATAAGTTGAATATGCCACGCCCAGCCACAGCTTCAAGAGTATCTGTCCATTTCATAGTTCTTATTCTACAAAACTGAATATGCCACGCTGCTTATTTTGCTCACTACTAACAGAAAACTGCCTCTGTTTCTATGTTTTACATCACAGACATATTTAATATTTTATATCACTTACGTGGCACACAGAATTTAGACACAAACTGGCTCAATTTGAGTCAAACAGCTCCTGAGCCCTTACAACTAAATGACAGTGATACAAGCAAGGGCCTTGGTTGCCACCTGGAGAACCGATGTCTTGAATTCGAAAGTTAGAAGGGATGGCAGCTCATGCACAGGTTTTCCTCTAGTCACGTTCCCAGGCCTAGGACACTGTGTCATCTTTGAATGCCAACTGAAAGTGACTTGACTAGGTAAGTAGAGACAAGTTAATTTATTAGATAAAATTTTTAAAATTATGCAGAACGCACTTAAGTATAAGGATTTAACAAATTGGTCAAAATTAGAAATATACATGTCTCACTACATAAGATGTACTATTCCAAAAATCTGTGATAACAGGAAAAAAGCCATGCACTGCTTTGGTATTTGTAAAAAAAAAAAAAAAAAAAAGATAAGAGACAAAAATTTATTGCAGAGTACTGGTTGGCCTTTTCTGCCTCTGTTTCCATGGCAACAGATGGTGGACAAATAGCGTTTGCAAATACCTTGGAATCAGGAGGTGTCTCAGAGCCCTCACCTTGTTTTGAGCCAGCTGATGTCTATTTCCATAGAAACCAGAGTGGAAACGAGGGCAGCAGCCATGAGTCAGTCTGCTGGGTGGTTCGTCCCCGCCAAGGTATGAGAGCATGGGAGCCGTGTTACAGGAGTTAACGAATTTAGAACCAGAAAAAAGCAAAAATCTTAATTGGGAAACACTGGTTTCTTTATTGACTTGGTTAAGTAATGGAAAGGCCCTGCAAGTAACACAGACATAAAACAGCCGTTTCTTTGGTAATTAGGTAGCAGGGACTTAAACTCCCATTTGCACCAGGCCAAGCAAGCGAATCACAGAGGGTGACCCATCAGAGGTGATTTACCGAGAGCAGCTGGTTCTCTGGACGTGAACTCTGAAGCAGCTTCAGGTGGGTCAACCATCTCATAGGTTGTGCATAAAGGTGGCCAGACAAAAGGGCTTCCCTTGTAGCTCAGTTGGTAAAGAATCTGACTACAATGCAGGAGACCCAGGTTCAGTTCCTGGATTGGGAAGATCCCCTGGAGAAGGAAGTGGCAACCCACTCCAGTATTCTTGCCTGGAGAATCCCATGGACAGAGGAGCCTGGCAGGCTACAATCCATGGGGTCGCAAGAGTTGGACACGACTTAGCGACTAAACCACCACCACCAGAGAGAAAGGAGTTCATGGCCCAAGCACTCAAGATGTCTCTCTCTGTGGAACACAAGGTCACTCGAAGGAGGTCTGGTCAAAAACTGACTGGTTCTAGACCCGGCCACTTTCTTGTTCCAGCCAGATCATGGTAAGGGCCTCTCATAGAAAATCAAGTTCCCCTAATACATGGTATATCCTACACCCCTAAGGCTGTGTGCCCCATTGTTGTTAAACGCATCACCACCCTTCTGGCTATGTAGGGTCAAGGTTCCCAGCCTTCAGTTCCTAATGACATACCAACTCCTGCCAGTTCCACCTCCAGGAGCCCCCCAACCCCCAAAAACAGCGTCTCCCAGCCGTCAGCCAAGTTCAGCACCACTCCCCTTGCAGCTCCCCTCTGCAGCATCGCATAGCAGAGGAGGGCAGGTGCACAGGCTCTCACTCCAGCCTGGCTTTACTCTTTTTCTTGTATTTTGATCTGTGGGAATGATCTCCACCATTCTGTCCTCCAGGTCCTTTATCCATTCTTCTGCCTCAGGTATTCCGCTCCTGATTCCTTCTAGTGTATTACTCATCTCTGTCTGTTTGTTCTTTAGTTCCTGTAGGTCTTTAGCAAACATTTCTTGCATCTTCTCCATTGCTTTCCCGAGATCCTGGATGATTGTCACATTAGTGGGTTGATATTAGATTCTATCATTCTATCATTAGATTTTATCAATAGAATCATTCTGAATTCTGTTTCTGGAAGGTGGCCTATTTCCACTTCATTTAGTTGCTTTTCAGGGGTTTTATCTTGTCCCTTCATCTGGGACATAGCTTTCTGCTTTTTCATCCTGATTAACTTCCTATAATGTGATTTTTGTTCTAGCTGCTGTGGGAGTGTGGTTCTTCTTGCCTCTTCTGTCTGCCCTCTGATGGAGGAGGCTAAGAGGCTTGAGTAAGCTGATGGGAGAGACTGGCAGTGGGAAAAACTGCTCTGGTGAGCAGGGCCTTGCTCAGTGAAGCTTTAATCCAATCATCTGCTGGTGGGTAGAGTTGTGCTCCCTCCCAGTTAGTTGTCTGGCCTGAGGTGACCCAGCCCTGGGGCCTATGGGCTCTATGGTAGGGTTAATGGTGACCTCCAAGAGAGCTCACGCCAAGGGGAACCTTCCAGGACTGCTGCTGCCAGTGCCCCCATCCCTGTGGTGAGCCCCCTGCCGACCCACGCCTACCCAGGAGACCCTCCAACACCAGCAGGTAGTTCTGGTTCAGTCTCCTGTGGGGTTGGGAATTCCCAGGGAATCTGTCCCTGAAGGCCAGCAGGATTTGCTTATAGGACTTCCTCAGGACTGGGGGAAACAGAGACTCCAGTCTTGAAGGCACAAACAAGATCCTGTGCATACCAAGACCCAGAGGAAAGGAGCAGTGATCCCACAGGAGAGTGAAAGTGAAAGCCGCTCAGTCGTGTCCGACTCTTGACGACCCCGTGGACAGTACAGTCCATGGAATTCTCCAGGCCAGAACGCTGGAGCGGTTAGCCGTTCCCTCCTCCAGGGTATCTTCCCAACCCAGGGATCGAAGCCAGGTCTCCCGCACTGCAGGTGGATTCTTTGCCATCTGAGCCACCAGGGAAGTCCATTCAGATGACACTGGGTTTTAAGTAATTCTAAGCTTTCTGGATCTCCGGTTAATTTGAATGCACACCAGATCAACCTTCCTATAGCACAGCTCTGTTCACACCCTTCCCAGGCTGACAAATAAAAATTTCAGTTCAGTTCAGTTTAGTCACTCAGTTGTGTTCGACTCTTTGTGACCCCATGGACTGTAGCACACCAGGCCTCCCTGTCCATCACCAACTCCCGGAATTTACTCAAATTCATGTCCATCGAGTCGGTGATGCCATCCAACCATCTCATCCTCTGTCGTCCCCTTCTCCTCCCGCCTTCAATCAAACTTAGGGCTTCATAAATTTCTGTAGACTTGCTTAGCCATACGTATAGACCTACACATACATATACATATATCCATTCTCCCCCAAACCCCCTTCCATCCAGGCTGCCACATAACATTGAACAGAGTTCTCTTTGCTATACAATAGGCCCTTGGTTATCCATTTTGAATACAGCAGTGTGTAATGACCTCCCCAAACTTCCTAACTATCTCTTCCCACACACCCGCCCCCCTGCCCCCGCCTTCAACCATAAGAGGACAATCGTTTTCTGATCTGGTAGCCTAGCTGAAGCTCACACCTTCTGTTAANGCTATACAATAGGCCCTTGGTTATCCATTTTGAATACAGCAGTGTGTAATGACCTCCCCAAACTTCCTAACTATCTCTTCCCACACACCCGCCCCCCTGCCCCCGCCTTCAACCATAAGAGGACAATCGTTTTCTGATCTGGTAGCCTAGCTGAAGCTCACACCTTCTGTTAAAACACTGCATTTTAAAACACCTGAGGCCATATCCTTCTGTTAGGCTCCTCTATGGCACATCGCTTCCACCAGAGCCAGAGTACAAGTCATGCCAGAAACACCAGGACTTAACCTGTTCTCTGCAGCCAGGCATGGCAGGGGCTGAAACTGATAGCATCACCAACATCACGATGAGAGCCAACATTCACCAAGGCTCTCCAGTATCTCAGGAACTGGGCCAGGGGTTTTGATGTGATTCTTTAGTGACATCAGAACATACTGGGATTTTTATAAAAGCCATTGATTCTGCTCTACTGCTTGAGCCCAGTCTTTCTTTGGATATTAACATTTCTCCCCAAGAGCTTCTATTGGTAAAATGCATCTAAAGACAGTATCAGTTGAAAATTAGTGCCATAAAAACATTTTTTTAAGGAATAAGAACTAGTTTTCTGCTTTCTGCATTGATGCTTTAGAAAGTACAATTAAAAAAGAAAAAGCCTCACTTTCCTTATGTCACTTCAGTCACCTGGGACGGTCTCTGGGTTTGGGTTTACAGCACTGGACCTCCCTCCCGCCNAGCACATGCCATGGACCAGGTGGAATGGGTAGGGGGAAGAAGAAATGATAAAACAAAACTAATTCCAGTCCCTAGGGCAAGATGAAAACCCTTCTGGTCTATATTATGAAGCGAGAATAAATTTTAACAACCAAACACACAAAAATTGTAACCCATGGTTCTCAAAGTGTGGTCTGGGGACCCTTCAAAAGTCTCAAGATCCTATCAGGAGGTTTACAGTCTATACTATGTTCATAATAGAATGTTTTTATATATCACATAAACTATACTTATATATTATCATTTATAAAATATAAAATAGTACATGTCTATTTTAATAGTAATACTGTTTGCCGTTTTCACTCTCATTCTTTTATGACACAGAGAGGTTTTCTGGAGGCTACATATGATGATATTACTCTGACAAGTAAAATGTATGCTTGTTTGAGTATTCTTGTGTTTTCTAGAAATTTCTAAGGTTTGGGGAATAGATACGTGCGTTTTCATAACTAAGTTCGTTTCTAGCACTTTTACTAGCTATCTTTGGTTATACTTACTTTAACTGATATAACTTCATTATTACCCAATAAATCTTTATTTCGAAATTATGAGGTCTTTCCTGCTCCTCTCCAGGAACAGACTAGAAGTATTTACTGTTTTATGTTGCAATGTGTTATGTGTGTGCGTGCTCAGGCACTTCAGACATGTCTGATTCTTTGGGACCCCCATGGACTGTAGTGCACTAGGCTCCTCTGTCCATGGGATTCTCCAGGCAAGAGTACTGGAGTGGGTTGCCACGCCCTCCTCCAGGGGATTTTCCCAACCCAGGGGTCAAACCTGCATCTCCTGCATTGGCAGGCAGACTCTTTACCAATGAGCTGCCAGTGAAACCCTATGTTGCAACAGTATTCTTATAAATTTTCAAAATTTTCTAATTTTAAAATTTCTCTCTAAAACTTATTTCAAAATTTAACATTTATTTTAACAGAGAATCTGTTTATAAAATCTTTTTGCTACACTTTTAAGGATGGATCATTGGCTTAAAAAAGGATGATCAGGGGACTCAATTTCTCAACCCACAGCTGCACCATTTATAGGAAAAAATGCTGAAAAAAAATGAAACTGACTTATCAAAGACTTCTCTGACTCATGGAAGGAAGGAACTTATTCCAGAGAAGTTGGCAAAACTGCAAATAAAAAACAGAATTATGATGGAAGCTATCTTTCCTTCAGTTTTAAAGATGTCAATAATTTACCTTATTGGGTCTTACATGACAGAAGACCTTTGTACAGTATTATGAAGCTAGTGAAGGTGAGGTGTAATTTTGAGACCAATCGTTTAGAGTCTAATGAAAAAGAATTTAAATATTTTAAACACAGGTATGATTGAGTTCTTTAAAAGTGAAAAATCAAAAATATGTTAGAACTTTCCAGACTAGAAATTTAAAAGCCACTGAAGTTGCATTATGGGCCAACAGGAATTGCCTGTATTATTTTTTTTCTGTAAATCTAAAATTATCCCTACTCCCAAATAAAATTATTTAAAAAATAAAGACATTGAAGACCTTAAAGGGTAAGTTATTACATGACTTTGGTCCAAGAAAAAACACACAATAGCCTTGTAGAGCTAATACTACTGAATGCCTGCTGGATGGAAAGTTACCAAAATAAATTATAGCACACTACTTTCCAATGAGTTTGAGCAAACTCCAGGAGCTGGCGATGGACAGGGAAGCCTGGCATGCTGTAGTCCGTGGGGTCACAAAGAGCTGGACGTGACTGATCGACTGAACTGACCTGAGCTTTCCAATGAAACGGTAGCTTGTCAAATTAAAGATTTAGCTGCAAACATGAATGCTGGGTTAATATCTCATCTGCAGAGGTATGCTTGGACTTGCTAAAGTGGCTTGTATTCATCCAGTATCCACAGTAACTAGTCTTTAAAGGTCTTTTAGGTAAATGCTTGGCAGCAAAACACAAGTGGTGCAGGCTGAAGTACCACACTGAATGCCTTTATTGATTTTTATGGTTTATTCTGGTATTCGAGCTTTCGGTACAGAACCAACAGGAGGGTAAAACCACAAGTGCCACAGCATCAATCAGGGCGTCGCTAACCAGCTCTAGTAGCAGCCACTGCATTCTCCATGACCAGCACAGACAGACAGACAGACTTACAGATGAATAATAGAAACATGATAGGGAGATAGACAGATAAAAGAACGATGACAGAGTTTCATCTAAGAAGTCCTCAATGACGCAGCAGGAGTTAATTTGATTAAAGTCTTGACTTTCATGACCCATTTTTTTTAACATTCTGTGTAACAAAAGGATGCATGTAATCATTATCTTGAGGAAAAGAGTTTGTGAAGTTATGTGAGCTGCAAGTTGAACTACCACTTTGTTAAAAGAACATCACTTTTACTCAAAAGAACGACAGAAGAATTATGTTATTCAGACTTGGGCATTTGGTAGACATTTTCCCCAAAATTAATGAGGTGAGCCTGTCACTTCAAGGAGAAAAATGGATGGTATTAGTTACCAATAATAAAAAATGGACTCTCAAGAGAAAACAGGAATTAAAAAAAAACTTATATCTGCTACAGTAAGCTTGTTAGCTTCCCCAAACCTAAAGATTTTCTGATGACATCAGTGGTGATATTAACTAATGCAATTCGGAGGGATGTTTTATAATAAAATACAGCAATGATCGGAAGAACTGCAAAATGCAAAACCATTATTTCCCCAATTATCAGTGTGTGAAAATACAAAATCAGGCATCAGCAAAAGAACAACTGAAAGTGCAAGAGGCACTTGTAAAGTTTTTGTAAAGTAAGAACTTCGGAAAATCCATTCTTCATAAAAGCAAGAACACTGGCAAAAACTGTCAAAATCAATTTCTTCAGAACGCTGAAAATCAGTCAAAGGCTCACGGCAATCTGAGGAGTGTTTATTCAAGAAAAAAAAAAAAAACTGACTCTTATTAAGAACAGTAAACGGGGACTTCCCTGGTGGTCCTGCTGCTGCTGCTAAGTCGCTTCAGTCGTGTCTGATTCTGTGCAACCCCATAGACGGCAGCCCACCAGGCTCCCCCATCCCTGGGATTCTCCAGGCAAGAACACTGGAGTGGGTTGCCATTTCCTTCTCCAATGCATGAAAGTGAAAAGTGAAAGTGAAGTCGCTCAGTCGTGTCTGACTCTTGGCGACGCCATGGACTGCAGCCTACCAGGCTTCTCTGTCCATGGGATTTTCCAGGCAAGAGTACTGGAGTGGGGAGCCATTGCCTTCTCCGCCCTAGTGGTCCAGTGGTTAAGAATCCACCTGCAAGGCAGGAAACTTGGGTTTGGTTGGTCCCTGGTCGGGGAACTAAGATCCCACCTGCTGTGCAGCAACTAAGCCCACGTGCCACAGCTAGAGCGTCTATGCTTTGCAAGGAAAGATTCTGCATGACCTAACGAAGCTCCTATGTGTTGCAACTAAGACCTGACACAGCCGCAGCCAAATAAATAAATAAATAAATAATAAGAGCAAATGTTGTGGCATTTAAACTTGACCTCTTCCTCTCACTGCCACTCCTCTCTGAAAACCACCAGCTCTTCAATCAAGGTGAAAACCAGCGTCCACGCAGTCACTGGAGCAAGCAGACAGGTTCTGAGCTCCCGAAAACCTTGCTCTCAGAGGACTGTCATTATTTGACCTGTCTGGCAATTTCCTGGAAACCCTCCTGATGGAACTTCTTCTTTTTTAACCCAACAGTTCACGTGGGGCCAACAGCATTGTCCTCACAGGCTCTGTTGAAAACACATTCTTGAGTACAGTGGGTGAAGAAATCACAAGAAAAAGTAAAAAAATATTTTGAGATGAATGAAAATGAAAACACAACCTTCCAAAATTTATGAGATGCAGCAAAAAAGTACTCAGAGGCAAATTTATAGCTCTATATATTAGATNAACGACAGAAGAATTATGTTATTCAGACTTGGGCATTTGGTAGACATTTTCCCCAAAATTAATGAGGTGAGCCTGTCACTTCAAGGAGAAAAATGGATGGTATTAGTTACCAATAATAAAAAATGGACTCTCAAGAGAAAACAGGAATTAAAAAAAAACTTATATCTGCTACAGTAAGCTTGTTAGCTTCCCCAAACCTAAAGATTTTCTGATGACATCAGTGGTGATATTAACTAATGCAATTCGGAGGGATGTTTTATAATAAAATACAGCAATGATCGGAAGAACTGCAAAATGCAAAACCATTATTTCCCCAATTATCAGTGTGTGAAAATACAAAATCAGGCATCAGCAAAAGAACAACTGAAAGTGCAAGAGGCACTTGTAAAGTTTTTGTAAAGTAAGAACTTCGGAAAATCCATTCTTCATAAAAGCAAGAACACTGGCAAAAACTGTCAAAATCAATTTCTTCAGAACGCTGAAAATCAGTCAAAGGCTCACGGCAATCTGAGGAGTGTTTATTCAAGAAAAAAAAAAAAAACTGACTCTTATTAAGAACAGTAAACGGGGACTTCCCTGGTGGTCCTGCTGCTGCTGCTAAGTCGCTTCAGTCGTGTCTGATTCTGTGCAACCCCATAGACGGCAGCCCACCAGGCTCCCCCATCCCTGGGATTCTCCAGGCAAGAACACTGGAGTGGGTTGCCATTTCCTTCTCCAATGCATGAAAGTGAAAAGTGAAAGTGAAGTCGCTCAGTCGTGTCTGACTCTTGGCGACGCCATGGACTGCAGCCTACCAGGCTTCTCTGTCCATGGGATTTTCCAGGCAAGAGTACTGGAGTGGGGAGCCATTGCCTTCTCCGCCCTAGTGGTCCAGTGGTTAAGAATCCACCTGCAAGGCAGGAAACTTGGGTTTGGTTGGTCCCTGGTCGGGGAACTAAGATCCCACCTGCTGTGCAGCAACTAAGCCCACGTGCCACAGCTAGAGCGTCTATGCTTTGCAAGGAAAGATTCTGCATGACCTAACGAAGCTCCTATGTGTTGCAACTAAGACCTGACACAGCCGCAGCCAAATAAATAAATAAATAAATAATAAGAGCAAATGTTGTGGCATTTAAACTTGACCTCTTCCTCTCACTGCCACTCCTCTCTGAAAACCACCAGCTCTTCAATCAAGGTGAAAACCAGCGTCCACGCAGTCACTGGAGCAAGCAGACAGGTTCTGAGCTCCCGAAAACCTTGCTCTCAGAGGACTGTCATTATTTGACCTGTCTGGCAATTTCCTGGAAACCCTCCTGATGGAACTTCTTCTTTTTTAACCCAACAGTTCACGTGGGGCCAACAGCATTGTCCTCACAGGCTCTGTTGAAAACACATTCTTGAGTACAGTGGGTGAAGAAATCACAAGAAAAAGTAAAAAAATATTTTGAGATGAATGAAAATGAAAACACAACCTTCCAAAATTTATGAGATGCAGCAAAAAAGTACTCAGAGGCAAATTTATAGCTCTATATATTAGATGTATTTAATGCCTAGATTAAAAAAAGAAGAAAAATCTCAAAAGAACAAGCTAACTTTTTACCTTAAGAAACCAGAAAAAGAAGAGCAGAAGGGAAGAAGTAAGGAAGATTAGAGCAGAGATAGAGAACAGAAAAATAACAGAGAGAAAACAAAAGTTGTTTCTTGTAGAGATCAACAAAACTGACAAACCTTTAGTTAGACTGACTGTATAGTCAGCTTGGGCCACCATCATAAGGTACCACAGGCTGAGTGGCTTAACCAACAGAAATTCATTTCTCATAGTTCTGGAGGCTAAGAAGTCCGAGATGAAGGTGCAGGCTGATTCACTCCTGATGAAGGCTCTCCCCTCGGCTTGCAGACACCTGCTTTCTCTCTGTGTCCTCACATGGTGGTGAGAGAGAGACAGAGAAAGTGCTCTGAAGTGCTTCTTTATAAGGACACTACTACCAGATCAGGGCCCCAGCTTATGATTTCACTTGACCTTAATTACCTCCTTTCAGGCCCTGTCTTCAAAGAGGGCCACACTGAGGGTTTGGGCTTCAACAAATGAATTTGAGGAGATACAATTCAGTCCATAGCACTGACCAAGAAAAAGAGATAAGACTCAGATTAGTAAAATTCGGAATGAGAGGTGGAATACTACTGACTGACCTTAGAGAAATTAAAAGGATCATTAGGAAATACTATGAGCAAGCATACACCAACAAATTGATGTCTTAGATGAAATGGAAAAATTCCTAGAAGGACACAAATTATAGAAACTGGCTCAAGAATAAATAAAAATATGAATAGACATGTAATAAGTAAAAAAGTGGAGAAGGCAATGGCGCCCCACTCCAATACTCTCGCCTGGAAAATCCCATGGATGGAGGAGCCTGGTAGGCTGCAGTCCATGGGGTTGCTAAGAGTCAGATACAACTGAGTGTCTTCATTTTCACTTTTCACTTTCATGCATTGGAGAAGGAAATGGCAACCCACTCCAATGTTCTTGCCTGGAGAATCCCAGGGAAGGGGGAGCCTGGTGGGCTGCTGTCTATGGGGTTGCACAGAGTTGGACACAACTGAAGTGACTTAGCAGCAGCAGCAGCAGCAGCAGCAAGTAAAAAAAGATCAAATTAGTAATAATAAAAACTTCCCACAGAGAAAAGCCCAGGTTCAGAATGGAGCATTGGTAAATTCTACCAAGCAATAACATAAACTCTGCACAAACTCTTTCAAAAACAGAAGAGGAGAGAACAATTTCCAACTCATGTATGAGGCCAGTATTACCCTGATATCAAAACTACACGAGGATAGCACAAGAGAAGTCAAACTATAGACTAAAATCTGTTATGAATATAGATACATAATTCCTCAACAAAATACTAGCAAATCAAATCCAGCACATATGAAAGGTATTATAAATCATGAAGAAGCAGGATTTATTTCAGAAGTAAACCAGTCAATGTCATATACCAGTCAATATAATGCAAGAAAACTCCCTCACATGGTCATCTACAAAGGCATATGTCAAAATTCAACATTTAAAGTTGGAAAAGGCAGGAGGTTTATCAACCTGATGATGAATATCTATGAAGAACCCATAGCTAGACTCATACTGAACAGTGAAAGACAGAAAACATTCCCCCTAAGATGAGAAAAAGGCAAGGGGTCCACTCTCACCACTTCTATTCAACACTGTACTAGAAATTTTAGAGAGGGCAATTAGGCAAGAAAAAGATATAAAAGACATTTAGACTAGAAAAAAGATGTGAAATTATCCCTACTCATAGATGACATGGTGTTGTAAACAGAAGAGCCCAAGGAATTCATCACAAAGCGAAACAAAAACCAAAAACTTTTAGAGCTAATAAAGAGCTCAGTAAGCATGCAGGGCACGGGGTCGAAATACTAAAATCAGCTGTGTTTCTATGAACTAGGAACAAATAGCCACAAAGTAAGATAAAATGCAAAATAGATGAATAGATTTTAATTAACAGAATAAAAAAAGATGACTTGATATGGTTCTCGATTCCACATTGCGACTCACTTTTAATAAATGATCACTTGTCTAGTTCTAAAGTAGTATCAAAGAAAAGTATTTCTATCCCAACCCTTTCAACTACATAAATGTATGAGGCCGGATTTTCTTCATATCCTTTGATCAAAACAACATATTGCCCCAGAGGTGGATTTGAGAACCTAATTATTTTCTTTATCCAGACATTAAAGAGATTCATAAAAATAAAATACAATGCTACTCTTCTTTTTTTTTTTAAACTTTTTACTTCAAATTGTAGTATAGCCAATTAACAATGCTGTGATAGATTCAGGTTTCAGCAGAGTTTTATTTTGTTTTTTAAACTGTTACTTCCTGGCTGTGCCACGTGTCATGTGGGATCTTAGTTCCCCAACTAGGGATCCAACCAGCACCCTCTACATTGGAAGCACGGAGTCTTAATTACTGAACAGCCACAGAATTTCCAAAATACAATGCTACCCTTCTTAACAGTTATTTGCTTTTGATAATAATTCTTTGCTACATTGACATGTAATGGGTTTATTATTATTTTAAAATTAGTACATCTTATCAGTTTTAAGTTCTAATTTAGCAAACATCCATAGGCAAAATACACATAAAAGTTTTTTGCAATATTCAATGGTTTCAAGAATATAAAAATGTTCTAAGAACAAAACTTTGAGAATAGTTACTTCAAACCTACATAAACATGTATTTTTCTCTTATATGTATAAAATAATTAATTTTTAAATGAAAAGAGAATTCTCTGGCAATCCAGGGGTTAGGACTCTGTGCCAATGCAGGGGTTGTGGGTTCAATCCCTGATGAGGGAAATAAGACCCTATAACCTGCATAAGCATAGCCAAAAGAAAAAAAAAAAAAAAAGGAAAGAAAAAATAAATTATTAGAAGAAAATCTAGGAAACTACATATACAATTTAGGGTTAATGAAAACCTTAATCAGGATAGAAAACCCAGAGGGTATTATAGAAAAAGCTAAGATATTTAGCTTAAAAAAATTAGGGGGGCTTCCCTGGTGGTACAGTAGATAAGAATCCGCCTGCCAATGCAGGGGACACAGGTTTGAACCCTGGCTGGGGAAGATTCCACAAGCCATGGAGCAACTAAGCCCATGACCCACAAGTACTGAAGCCCTGGCACCAAGGGCCTGTGCCCCGCAACAAGAGAAGCCTCTGCAACAAAACACTGCAACTAGGGAGAGCCTGCACGCAGCAATGAAGGCCCAGCACAACTAAAAATAGTAAACTCAATCATTAAAAAGGTTTTTTTAAAGATTTATGACAAAAGAAGATATAAAAACATGTCAAAAGGTAAAAGACACATTTTTAAATATTTGCAACTAAGGTGAAGAAGGATCAATAACTATAATACACAGAGAATCCATATGGGCTGACCTGGAAAGACAAATGCAATTTTAAAAATAGAGAAAGGACAGAAATGGGAAAATACAGCATAGCAAATCCAAATATCCACTCTGATAAACATAAAGACACTCAAACTCACTACTCATGGCGATGAAAAATTAAAATAATGAGATAGCTAGCACCTTACCGCCATTATCCTTTAAGTGTTAGTCCCTCAGTTGTTTCCAGCTTTTTGGGAGCCTATGGACTGTAGTCTGCCAGGCTCCTCTGTCCATGGAGTCCTCCGGGCAAGAATACTGGAGTGGGTAGCCATTCCTTTCTCCAGGGGAATTTTCCCAACGCAGGGATTGAACCTGGGTCTCCAGCATTGCAGGCAGATTCTTTTCCATCTAAGCCACCAGGGGAGCCACCATTAAATTAGCAAAAATACAAAGAAAAAAGTCATGACACCTACCACTGGAGGGAGATGGAAGGAAAGCCTCCTCTCCTGCTCTGCTAGCGAAACCCGAATTGTTACAGCCTTTCTAGAAAGCTTCCCTGGTGGCTCAGACAGTAAAGAGTCTGTCCACAGTGCAGGAGATCCAGGTTTGATCCCTGGGTTGGGAAGATCCCCTGGAGAAGGAAATGGCAACCCACTCCAGTATTCTTGCCTGGAAAATCCCATAGATGGAGAAGCCTGGCATGCTACCGTCCATGGGGTTGCAAAGAGTCGGACATGACTGAGTGACTTCACTTTCTTTCTTTCTAAAAAGCAATTTAGAAAAATGTATTACAGTTTAAACACACATACACTTCAACCCAGCAAAAAAACTCATGTAAATAAAAAAGGATATATTTACAAAGATGTTAACTGAGGTATTGTTTGAAGTAGCAAGTATTGGGAAGATTGCACGAGTTCACAGCATTAAAAAGAGTCAGTTGTGGTGCTGGCTGGCTTAGAGGGATTTCCAAAAGATATCAA
This sequence comes from Neotragus moschatus, assembly GCA_006410615.1. Taxonomy (NCBI): domain Eukaryota; kingdom Metazoa; phylum Chordata; class Mammalia; order Artiodactyla; family Bovidae; genus Neotragus; species Neotragus moschatus. Next base: position 1,547,198 of record SJYA01000239.1, read on the forward strand.
CAAGGAGAAAAGGCGACCCTGAGGATGTGTGTGTTTGTATTTCTGTATTATCTCATTGTGTAAAACAAACACTGACAAAAACACACATGAACAAGTGTACCTGTATGTGTGCACTTTCCGTGTGTATCTTATAAGCAAAGTAGGGAGCATATACACACACTAGGTGGTGAATATGGGCTTCGTGGGGGTGTCGACGTGGGCTGGGGAGAGGCAAGGACAGAGCTCACGCCGTCTCCCCTGGAAGATGTCGTTCCTACTTTCCTGACCACATCCTTCTCTTCAGCAGTCCATTCCACCCACGCTTCACCCTCGGCGAGGCAAAGCCCTGTCAAGACAGCCACTTTCCACTTTTCTCTGAGTACTTAGAATTTCGTTTCACTTCCTGGTTCTACCACATTCATGGACCTATGAGTGTTTATTTATTTTCTATTACTTGCTAGCTGTTTATACATATAAATGTGTGTGTGTGTGTGTGTGTGTGTGTATATCTCACAGGAGACAAAAATCTTGTAGTGGTTAACAGCATGGACTGTCAAGTCAAACCACCTGGGTTGATTCCTGGCTCCATCACTGAACTCATTAGCTGTGTGAACCGGGCAAGTGACGTATTTTTTCTGTTTCCTCAAATGTGAAATGGAACAGTAACAGTACTTATCACGGGGTTGTTGTGAGGAGTAAATGAGTGGATAGTGCCAAGACAGGTACCTGGGGCACTGGTAAGGATACACAAGCTATTATCAGGGCCGTTATTATCTCACCTATCTTGATTTTAGAATACACAGAACGACTATACAACAAAGGTCTTAATGATTTGGATAACCATGATGTGGTCACTGACCTAGAGCCAGACATCCTGGAGTGTGAAGTCAAGTGGGCCTTAGGAAGCATTGCTACGAACAAAGCTAGTGGAGGTGACGAAATTCCAGCTGAACTATTTCAAATCCGAAAAGATGATGCTGTGAAAGTGCTGTACTTAATATGCCAGCATATTTGGGAAACTCAGCAGTGGCCACAGGACTGGAAAAGGTGTTCATTCCAATCACAAAGAAAGGCAATGCCAAAGAATGTTCAAACTACCACACAAATGTGTTCATCTCAGATGTTAGCAAGCTCATGCTCAAAATCCTTCAAGCCAGGCTTCAACAATACATGAACCAAGAACTTCCAGATGTTCAAGCTGGATTTAGAGAAGGCAGAGGAACCAGAGATCAAATTGTCAACATCCGTTGGATCATCGAAAAAGCAAGAGAGTTCCAGAAAAACATCTACATCTGCTTCATTCACTATGCTAAAGCCTTTGACTGTGTGGATCACAACAAACTGTGGAAGATTCTTAAAGAGATGGGAATACCAGACCCACTTGACCTGCCTCCTGAGAAATGTGTATGCAGGTCAAGAAGCAATAGTCAGTATCGGATATGGAACAATGAACTGGTTCAAAATTGGGAAAGGAGTATGTCAAGGTTGTATATTGTCATCCGCTTATTTAACTTCTATGCAGAGTGTGTCATGCAAAATGCCTGGCTGGATGACTCATAAGCTGGAATCAAGATTGTTGGGAGGAATATCAACAACCTCAGACATGCAGATGATACCACTCTAAAAACAGAAAGTGAAGAGGAACTCAAGAGCCTCTTGATCAGGGTGAAAGAGCAGAGTGAAAAAGCTGGCTTAAAACTCAACATTCAAAAAACTAAGATCATGGCATCCGGTCCCATCATTTCATGGCAAACAGATGAGGGAAAAGTGGAAACAGTGGGAGATTTTATTTTCTTGGGCTCCAAAATCACTGTGGATAGTGACTGGAGCCATAAAATTAAAGAACATTTGCTCCTTGGAAGAAAAGCTGTGACAAACCTAGTGAAAGTGAAAATGTTAATCTCCCGTCCAAGTACTAACCAGGCACTCGTGACTGCTTAGCTTCTGAGATCAGACTCGATTGGGCACGTTCAGGGCGGTACGTACGGCCATCACTCTGTTGTGTTCCACTTTTTGGGACCCTGTGGACTGTGGCCTGACTGGCTCCTCTGTCCATGGGATTCTCCAGGCAAGAATACTGGAACGGGTAGCCATTCTCCTTACTCCAGGGGATCTTCCTAGCCAGGGATCAAACCTGCATCTCCTGTATTGCAGGCAGATTCTTTACTGTCTGAGCCCCCAGGGACCTAGACAGCATATTAAAAGGCAGAGACATTACTTTGCCAACAAAGGTCTGTATAGTCAAAGCTATGGTTTTTCCAGTAGTCATGTATGGATGTGAGACTTGGACTATAAAGAAGGGCAAGTGCCGAAGAACTGATGCTTTTGAACTGTGGTGCTGGAGAAGACTCTTCAGAGTTCCTTGGACAGCAGGTAGATCCAACCAGTCAACCCTAAAGGAAATCAGTCCTGAATATTTATTGGAAGGACTAGATGCTGAAGCTGAAGCTCCAATACTTTGTCCAGTTGATGTGAAGAGCCGACTTACTGGAAAAGACCCTGGTGCTGGGAAAGCTTGAGGGCAGGAGGAGAAAGGGGTGACAGAGGATAAGATGGTTGGATGGCATCATCGACTCAATGGACATGAGTTTGAGCAAACTCTGGGAGACAGTGAAGGACAGGGAAGCCTGGTGTGCTGCAGTCCATGGGGTCACAAAGAGTCAAACATGACTAAGCGACTGGACAGCAACCATCTAGATTTCAAACTCTTGGAGGCATTTAAAACCATAGATCCCCGTTTACATTTCTTTTGGCTCTTTTCCCCATTATTTTTTAGAATAATGTTATTTTAAGGGCCTGAAATATTAATATTTGTGGTATATGTGTCTCTTTCAATTCTGGTTTCCTTAGGGTAAATGCCCAGCAGTGGGATTGCTGGGTCATAAGGTAGTTTTATTCCCAGTTTTTTAAGGAATCACCACACTGTTCTCAAGAGTGGCGGTACCAGTTTGCGTTTCCACCAACAGTTTAAGAAGGTTCCCTTTTCTCCACACCCTCTCCAGCATTTATCGTTTGTAGGCTTTTGATGATGGCCATTCTGAGCAGTGTGAGGAGATACCTCATTGTGGTTTTGATTTGCATTTCTCTAATAATGAGTGATGTTGAGCATCTTTTCATATCCACAGTGGAGTATTACTCAGCTATGAAAAGGAACCCACTGGAGTCAGTTCTAGTGAGGCAGATGAACCTGGGGCCTGTTATACAGGGTGAAGTAATTCATAAGGAGAAAGACAAACACTGTATATTAATGCATATATATTAACATATATATATGGAATTTAGAAAGACAGTACCGACGATCCTACATGCAGGGCAGCAAGGGAGACACAGAGGTAGAAAACAGACTTTTGAACTCAGCGGGAGAAAGCAGGGGTGGGATGATTTGAGAGAATAGTATTGAGACACATACATTACCATATGTAAAATAAATGACCAGGGCAAGTTTGATGCAAGAAACAGGGCACCCAAAGCCAGTGCTCTGGGACAACCGGGAGGGCTGGGGTGGGGTGGGGGGAGGTCAAGACGGGGGGAACACATGTATACCTGCAGCTGATTCCTGTTGATGTACGGCAAAAACCATCACAATATTGCAGGTAATTATCCTCCAGTTAAAATAAATAATTAAAAATATTAATATCTGTGGCATAAACAAGTTAATAGCTTTTAGATTTGAGATGCCTGTTGAGAAAGAAACTGCTGAGCACATGATTGTCACTTTCATGGCAACCAGCAAGTAAATGTTCACGGCTGATCTAACCTGGTCTTTCAATCTATTTTGTTACGAGGGAACAATATTTATCTTAAAGTCAATCTTCTGGATTAGCACAGAAAGGCCTTTCATCTCCACTTACAAAGCCACGGAGGAGCTAGACACAAGGAACTCACCTCAAACTGTAAGAAAACCTGAGCCTTTTGTAGTGAGAATTCTGGAATCAGGGCTCCTAATGATTCATAGGGGCTGCCCTCGTGGCTCAGTGGTAAAGAACCTGCCTGCTAATGCAGGAGACCCAGGTTCAATCCCTGCATCAGGAAGATCCCCTGGAGAAGGAAATGGCAACCCACTCCAGTATTCTTGCCTGGGAAATCCCATGGACAGAGGAGCCTGGCAGGCTATGGTCCATGGAGTCAAAAACGAGTCCAACATGACTTAGCACATAAACAACAACAAAGATTCACCCTTTGGGAACATATTATATATGTTTAATATAAAATAAATTGTATTAGATAATAACACATTTCTTTAAGCACTAGGTGAAATACATCGGAATCCTTAAACAGAAGTTGTCATCTGTCAAGTCTCTTGTCTGTATGACTCAAGCTTGTCTAGTGATAAGTTTTTCTCCTCTGGAGCTTTAAATGGGCCAAGAAGAGTGCAGACAATTTTGAAAGTAATGGAAATACCTGTGCTTCTGATGCCATCCTCTCTCCTCTCGCTCTCCTGTTCAACCTTTCCCAGTGGCATTTTAACACGCTTGGATGTCTCCCAAATGAAACCACAACAAAAATGCCCTGTTCAACCACCATCCAACTCTCTTCCCCTGCTCACAGCCGACTCAGTGGAAAGAGCTGTATTATTACTTATTAGCTCCATTCTCTCACGTCCCACTTGCTCCGCAACTATTCAGTCTGGCTTTTGCCCCATTAAGTCTTCACAAATGCTGAGTAACTGCCCTCTGTCCATTAACTCCAGGTGCCTTTTTCACTCCTCACCTCACGTGGTGAGCCTGCCCATCTGGGCCTCTCTTCTCCTCTCATCCACACTTCCTCATCCCTGGCCCTCACCTGGGAAACTTCCAGTGTCAACAAAGAGGGTGTAACTTCCACACCTTTCTGCTATGTGTATATACACAGATATATAATTCATCAGGATGTGTGTTTATAAGTTTGCTTTTCTGAAGTTGACTCAGACTCATACGTTACTTTGCAATTTCCGTTTTCCACTTGACGTTATAGCCTAGACAGTCTGTACTTTACTCAAGTTAAAAAACTTTTTATGTTGGTATGTAAATGTATATATATTCAGACATAACTAAATAAGTGCTAATATACCAGGGCAAGTAATTATATTTTTAGAAATTAGAAAAAACCAGATTATGCATGTGGGGATCCTTGAGAGTCTCCAGCGGGGCAGACTAATGGCCAAAGTCACAAGGGCACAGATTTCAGCTCAGTGTCAGACAAGGCAGCCATGATTCACCCTGGCCTTTAGCCCCTCCTAGAGCCATTTCACCTTTAGAGGCACTGGCAGCTAACTGAAAACAGTCTTCGTTATCTGTGTTTGGAGTTTAAATAATTTTGCCATCTCCTTCAAAGTCATCACCTTGGGAAGTGACAGCCACTTTCCAACAACAATGTGACTTGCACAAATGCTTTTTGGAGATTTTTCTTTAGTCTAAGCACCCTTCACTTTCTCCCAACCACACACCCCATTTTAAAAAATAACATCTGGCCTTGGGGCAAGCTGAGTAAAATATAGACATGCTCATTCCTCGTCAGGTCGTCCTGGCTAATCCTCCACGGTGAGAGTCAGGACCAAGGGGGAGGATAAGCCCAGAATATGCTGACTTGAGCTCATCACAAAGAGTCAAGTTTTGGCCCCAAATGGAGACAGGTCCTTTCTTTATAATTTTCCAACTAAACCCTTCCAAGGATCTTCTGAAAATTCTAGTTATCACAACAAATATTTTCACACACTATCTTCTTTTTTTTCTATTAAAAAAAAAAGTTTATTTATGTGGCTGCACCAGGTCTTAGTTGTGGCATGTGGGATCTAGTTCTCTGCCCAGGGATCAAACCTGGGGCCCCTGCATTGGGAGTGGGGAGTTTTGGCCACTGGACCACGAGAGAAGTCCCCATACACTATCTTCCTAAAATAAAAATCTGCACAGAATGGCAAAAAGTCCAGAAAGCTAAAAGATCTCTCTATGCTTTAATTTACAGTAGACTATAACTGTAGTTCTATAGTTATAGTCTACTATCAATTTTTAATTGTAGTTATAGTCTACTAAAACTATAACTTAGCTATCATCTACTCTAACTTCCATGGGGAAATTCCAAAAATTGAAATTCCACCATTAACAGAATAATCGAACCAAATGATATTTCCCATGCAGTACAAAAACAAAAGGGTTAATAGTAATAAAACAAAACAACCCCAAAGAGATAACGGGGGAGGGGAACAGATCTTTAGGGAAACTTTATGTGGACAAAAAGTTATTGGAATGAAATAATTAAGATGTTAACTCAAAATATAAAATGGTGCTGAAGGGCCAGGCACATAGATGGTGTCTCGTCACAGTGCTGAGAAGCCCCAGTGAGTCCGGGAGCTGAGTTCTCTCCAGGGTTGGCAAACAGCGGCCTGTGGGCTAAGGTGTCTGTAGTTGTAAGGCCAGTAAACTAAGAATGGTTTTCACATTTTAAAATATTTGAAAAAAATATTAATGACACAAAAATCATACGAAATTCAAACTTTAGGACACATTGGAAAAAGATTTATGGGAACACAACCATGTTCATGATTTATTTATTGTCCATGGCTACTTTGTGTTACAATGGTCCATCTGGGTGAATGAAACTGACTGTGTGGCCTGCAAAGCTAAAATATTCACAAGTTTCCTCTTTCTAGAAAAGGTCTGCTGATGCCTGTTCTAAACCAGATCTTACTGGCATCAACTCCGTGTGACCTGAGGCTGGCCTCCTGCCTTGTCTGGATGCACCTTTGAAAGGAAGGGGCCTGGAGAAGGTGCTGGCCCAGCCGCCAGAACTGCAGGGAGCAGGAGCACCCGCTGGCGCCACCTACAGCCCGTTAGGAAAATGGCAGGCAGGAGGCTGGCTGCGGTGGGACACTCTCTCACAAGCCTGTCCCCATCTTTGGTGGAGCCACCCTCTAAGGTTGAGGGCTCTTAAATGAATTCTCTCCCCCAACTAATGCCATCAATGAACAAAAAACCTGGCCTTTACACACCTTTTAAACGGACAGCCCACAACTCCAAATAGCAATACATCTTCCAGCATTCACTTCAGGAATAAATGTGCCCCACAAAATAGAAGAAATGCAGATCACTTATTTCCACAGAGAACTTATTACCACATCTGGCTTTTTAGTTCTGAAGGAAAAATAATGAAAAAGCTTGTCATGTGAAAATCCGTCTACAGCTCATGGGTCACCATTCTCACTCACACCACTTCACAAGGCATGCTCAGACTCCTGAACCTTCATGCTCTAAAAAACACAGGTGAGCAGACCTCACCGCTGAGGAAACCCACAACTAAGGGATGCAAATGACTGGGCCAAGTGGTTTGTCTGCTCGCTCTGAACCAATTCTCCCTGGGAGCCTCCAGGGGCAGGGTTCCCACCCATGAGGGAGACAGGGCAGACTCCCGCCCCTTCAGAGCAAAAAACCTGGCTCAAGACCGGTCATCTTTCAACCTCCCATCAACCCCAGTGCTGTAGAGCGTGGTATCTCCATGCTGAATGCAGCGAACCCACCAAGGCAAGGCCAATAGTCTCCAAACACGCCACCCTCAAGTCCTCCCACCCTGCCCGTCGTGTGGGTGGGATCTAACTGCTGCCCCCCGTGTGGGCTGGTTGTCCTGTGCCCAGAGCAGCAGTGATGTTCTGAGACTGCTGAGCCCACACGAGGGCTGGAAGCTTCCACTTTTTTCCCCTTAGAGCCCAGTCTCCAACCAATATGGAGGTCTAGGCTGGACAACTGAGGGATTAGAGGCCACATGGAGAGGGAATGTGGCGGACACAATGCCAGCTTGGACATGGAGAACAGCTACCAGACACCCCAAGAGAGACCACCCCCGCTGATCTCCAGCTGACCCACAGAATCATGAGAAGTAACATAGTGGGGACTGAAATCTCCATTTCCAGGCTAACTTTTCAAGGCAAAGAAAAGAGTTGGCCCAAGCTTTCTATGTGGTGGGAAGAGCCTCCAACTTACTTCATCATCTTCATCTTCATCATCATCAGATTCAAGAACACCATCCAGTAGCTCTTCTACAAAGGAAAACAAGTCAGTCAACAACTATGACCACAGTTGGGGGTCTGGGTCAACGAAATCTTCCAACTGCTGCTGCTAAGTCGCTTCAGTCGTGTCCGACTCTGTGCGACCCCAGAGACGGCAGCCCACCAGGCTCCACAGTCCCTGCGATTCTCCAGGCAAGAACACTGGAGTGGGTTGCCATTTCCTTCTCCAGGGATGTGTAAATACCTTCTGAGAGTTATTGTTGTTTTAGTCTCTCAGTAATGTCCGGCACTTTTGTGATCCCATGAACTGTAGCCCACCAGACTCCTCTGTCCATGGAATTTCCCAGGCAAGAATACTGGAGTGGGTAGCCATTTCTTACTCCAGGGGATCTTCCTGNGGGATGTGTAAATACCTTCTGAGAGTTATTGTTGTTTTAGTCTCTCAGTAATGTCCGGCACTTTTGTGATCCCATGAACTGTAGCCCACCAGACTCCTCTGTCCATGGAATTTCCCAGGCAAGAATACTGGAGTGGGTAGCCATTTCTTACTCCAGGGGATCTTCCTGATCCTGGGATCAAACCCAAATCTCCTGCATCGCAGGGTGGATTCTTTACCACTGAGCCACCTGGGAAGCCCCTCTTGAGAGTTCAGTTCAGTTCAGTCGCTCAGTCATGTCCAACCCTTTGCCACCCCATGAATCGCAGCACACCAGGCCTCCCTGTCCATCACCAACTCCTGGAGTTAGCTCAAACTCATGTCCATTGAGTTGGTGAGGCCATCCAGCCATCTCATCCTCTGTCATCCCCTTCTCCTGCCCCAATCCCTCCCAGCATCAAAGTCTTTTCCAATGNTTTTTGCTTTGGCTCCATCTCTTCATTCTTTCTGGAGTTATTTCTCCATTGATCTCCAGTAGCATATTGAGTACCTCCTGACCTGGGGAGTTCCTCTTTCAGTATCCTATTATTTTCCCTTTTCATACTGTTCATGGGCTTCTCAAGGCAAGAGCTGTTTCTGGTATCATTTCAGCATAGTTTGATATCATGCTAAGCAATTGTAAATATCTCTCTCCATTTTTGACAGAACACATTAGTTGTGGCATGAGAAAAATTAAAGCCAACATATAATTTGAGAGTAATTTAGGAGAAAGAAAGTAGGCTAGTATCAGTATTATTGCTAAGCATTATTCTAGATGGTGTCACACATGCGATTTGACTTAATCTTCAGTAGAGTTTGTTGACTTTTATCCCTGTTTTATAGCATAGAGCAAACAGAGGCATGGAGGATAAAAGACACATTATGGTCACATTCCCAGTAAGTGAGAGTTGAGATTCAAACTACATCTATTTGTAAATCCCACCATTTTCCACAGAGGGTAGGCTAGTGGTCACGGCAGGCTGAGCTCCTGCAGGCTCCTGTGGTGGTTCACCGTTGTTGTTTATTCACTAAGTCATGTCCGACTCTTTGCAACCCACTGGGCTGCAGCCCACTAGGCTCCTCTGTTCATGGGATTCTCCAGGCAAGAATACTGGAGGGGGTTGCCATTTTCTTCTCCAGGGGATCTTCCCAAACCAGGGATTGAACCTGCATCACCTGTATTGCAGGTGGATTCTTCACTGCTGAGCCACCAGGGAAGCCCTGCTATTAGTTTGCCATTGACAATGAGGCCTGGACCGGATGAAAACTCTCTAGCTCTCTGTCCTCGAGGTTTCAGCACAATGCTTATAGATTCATTCTGACTTGATGCCTAGGACACGTATCCTAAGGTATTTGTGTGTGTGTTTCCGATCCTCCACCCAAATGTTATGATTTTTCTAATTTGACTATAAAGCAGCAGACTCCTGGGTAATCCTCTCTGGGGTCCTTTCACTGCCTGATGGATATAGAACAGCTTCTGTGCTTGAGATGACAAAGAACTACTGTAGGCCCTCTATTTAAAATGGAATTTCCAGAGCTGAGCAGGTAGATCACAAGTTTGTCCGGAATACACAGGTTGTAAGGCTTTAGCTCCATCCACGATAACTTCCTGCCAAAGCACATCCCTTACAGAACAGTAGACTGACCCCTCCCCCTCACATTCATTAGCATGCTGGTCCAAGGGCTAGCTTTGTGCTAGAAAAAGAGGTGCTTCTTGGCCAGGGAGACAAGACACCGTGCTTCTTGGCTGACTGGGAAGAGAGAATACTGAAAAGGACACAGACGTGTGTCTTGACAAAGTCAGCCCTGAAGAAGGTTCCCAGCCAGAACCTGAGTCTGACCCAGCAGAGGACCCCTGGCCTGGGAGGGAGGTCTCAGTCAGTGACTGCAGAGCAGATCTGCAACAACTTCTCCAGCATTCCCCCACCTTCCCAAACTGTAGCCAGCCCAGAGAATGTTAGGGAGCAACCTTGGCTCCCTTTTTTATGTATTACTACTTGAAATGGCAACCCACTCCAGTACTCTTGCCTGGAGAATCCCATGGAGGGAGGAGCCTGGTAGGCTACAGTCCATGGCGTCGCAAAGAGTCGGACACAACTGAGGGACTTCCCTTTCACTTTATTATTTATACTTTTATATTTTTATTATTTATATATTATTTATAAAAATCATTTTATGATTATTTTTTCAACATGCCTGCCTAGCAGAATGGAAGTCAGAAATACAGCAACTGCAGAAAATATAGTTCTGTTCGTTGCTCACCTGAACTTGGGATGAATCTAGCTTGTCATAAAAACCAAACGGGAGGAGGTTTGAATGGAAATGGGTCCCCCCGCCTGAAGACAGCAGAGGTTTAACCTCACCAGCTGCTCTCCCAGCCACCTCCTGTTGCTGGGGAGCCCTCTAACCTCCTCCCGTACCTCCTCACTTCTGTGTCCGTCCAAGGGAGGGAGGCACCACCTTGGCTGCATATGGGAATCGCCTAGGAGTCTTAAACACTATTTCTTCCCTGGGGCTCCCCAGAGGTTCTGATTTAATTGCCACAGGGTGCTGCCTTAGGGGTTTTCAGATCTCTCCGGTGACTGTCTGGTTCAGCCTTGGCTGTGAACCCAGGAGAGCCACCTGTGGCGTCCTCTGGGAAAGGACTTTGGGCATCTCTCCCTTTTGCTTGGCCTTGGTCAAACCTGGCCCTGCGGTTGGAACAGGGAACAGGTGATTCATTTCTTATCTCCACTCAAGTAAGAAACAGGATCTATACACTTGGATGTTCAGTGATGGGATGAGGGCGTGTAGAAAAGATGTAAGTGACAAACTTGGCCCAGGACGTAAGCAGCACCAGGTGCCTTTGGCAATGTGTACAAGTCAGGATCAAGGCATCAGGAAGCCACAGGAAGAGCTAAGAGATTCCCCACCACCTGGTCCCATCCAAGGCTTCCTTTCTTGCTTACGGGATTCGAGTGTAATGAAAGAAAGGAAGAAACATCGTCCAGAGTTGTTGATTGGCAGCACGGATTCTTCTGGAGTGGATGCACGTGGGAGGATGCGTTCACTTTCCACAGCGGTTCTGGAAAGACTGGCATCTTTTTTTCACTATCTGACCCTTGGGCCCCATTTTATTATGGTTCATTGACCTGAGGACAGCTACCCTACTGAGCCAGGGGAAATACAGTAATTAGGAGGGGGAGAACTTCCAGTTGGAGAAGAGTTTCTGCAATTGCTTCTGAATGCTTTTTTGTTGGCTTAGGCCAAAAGTGTGGCAAGAGAGTGTTGATCTTGGGACAATGTGGCCTTGACCACCTGGCTGAACTTTTGTTTGTTCACTTGGATCACGCCAGCTTCCTTAAGGCCTCTCGAATGAACTCTGAGATAGGACAAGTCCCTTGAAGAAAGCCTGTGTGTCTTTCTAGCACATGTGAAAGACTCAAAAGATAGATAATAGATTCTTGCATTAAACGGACCTGAATTGAGCTGCTTGATGATAAACTCGATCTGGCGGATCATTTCGGCATTGCCCTCTTTGATGAAGCAGCGAAGGATGTCTTCCATTCCCTGGAAGCATTGGAGAGAAGAAGAGTGAATATTTCAGTTTGGGAGAAAACTACTTTTTGATGGATAGTTCCACCTAATCAAAAAAAAAAAAAAAAATCCTCATTCCCCCTATTTTTTTAAAGGAGGAAAGGGTATGCACAATAAAAAAAATTCCTGTTTAGTTCATTCTTTTTTGTTGTTTTTACAATACACAATGAAATTATTTTATTTTTGCTTGACTAGCCGACCTAATTATAACGCATTTACTTTTTAAAAAGCCATTGTACAATTTTACTGTGTGAGTACTCCTTTAAGTTTTGGCAATATGCTGTTTTGGGAGGTGGTTTCTTTCCTGTGTTTTCCCTATATTTATACACTGTCATCCAGATTTTAAGGCCAAAAATGGTCTTTGAAAAGTGAAACCATATGTTCAGAGAAGTAAATGAACAAATAGAACCTCTTTTTAAACAGCCATCATTCCTTTTCCATCAAAATAATTATAAAGTCACTACATTGTGCATTATTTATGACAAAGCACTGACATCAGAATTTTGTATTTTGACTCACAGAATTCTTAGGAAATGCAGAGGTAAGACACTGACTTACCCATAAGTACCTGTTTCCCCTCCTTCCTTTTCCCATGTGGGGTGTGAATGCGAGTGTGTGTATGTGTGTGCTCAATTGCTCAGTCATGTCTGACTCTTTGCTACCCCGTGGAATGCAGCCCAACTCCATGGACTACAGCCCACCAGGCTCTGTCCATGGAATTTTCCAGGCAAGAATACTAGAATGGGTTGCCATTTCCTTCTCCAGGGTAATCTTTCCAACCCAGGGATCAAACCTGAGTCTCTTACGTCACCTGCATCGGCATTGGCAGGCAGGTTCTTTTACCATTAGTGTCACCTGGGAAGCAACATGGATGTATGGCTGGAGCTAATGAGGCCTTCTTGCCCCCACAAGGAGAAGATGTACCTAATACTGAAACCAAAGCTGAGGAAACAGAGTCCAGAGGTGCTGGTTGAGACATGAGTCAAGTGACATGTGAACTCTGATCAAGATGTGCCTGAAGCTTATGCCTGTACTTTTCAGTTACATGAGTCATAAGCTGTCTTTTCAGGTAGGCCAGTTTGGAATCCACAGCTCTAACAGAATAAAAGAAGGAGGGCCAAGTGTAGTTTTGAACACGGTGAGTTCCCATCACCTAAAGCAGAGCGCTATCTCCTAGAAAGGTTCAATCTGGATCGTAATTCTAGTTTTTCGATAAAACAGCCGTGGGACCTTGATCAAATGACTTAACTCCTGCCAGCCTGTTTCCTCAACTGTAAAATAAGGATGGCAACTCAAGGCCACACGAGATTTTTTAAAGGATGTATATTGGTGTTGGTTATGTAAACGTATGTTTGTGTGAATGCACTGAAGGGAGGGACTTCCCTGGTGGTCCAGTGGTTAAGAATCTGCCTTGCAATGCTGGGGATGGGGGTTCATCTCCTGGTTGGGGACTAAGATCCCACATGCCTCAGAGCAACTGAGCCCTCTAGCTGCAACTAGAGAGTCTGTGTGCTGCAAGGAAAGACTCCACATGAAGCAATGAAGATCCTGAGTGCTGTTACTATGGCCCAATGCAGCCAAATAAATAAATAAATTTTAAAATGCACTCAGTCGCTCAGTCAGGCCTGTGTATTTCACTGCTCATAAATTACACTACCTAAAAAAAGAAAAGCATCTAATCCAATGATTGACACATAGGAGATGCTTAATAAATGACTGAGACTGCACTTGCTGTGTCTGGTAGGGCTTTGTGGCTCAGAACAGAGAGCTGGTAGGTGAAGCAAGGGAACAAGCAGGGTTCCTGGTGGTCACAGGTGAAGAGGGTTACTATAGAGAATGATAACATTTAACTGGGAGGGGGGGCAGAGACAGACCAGTCCACGGAACAGAAGGTGAAGGAGTAGCCTGGGAGGAAGAACTGGACAGTCGACAAGGGAAGAGAGTTTCACAGAGGGTGTGATCAGCAGCGTCCAGGCTCCGGGGGAACCGGTCAGACACACCTGGGCTTGTCTATTGTCAGGAGGGCTGCATTTTATCTCTCTGCCTCCTAAACTGACCTCTTCCCCATATTCCATCCTGTCCCAAAGTAAGGGCCAGAGGAGGAAGAACATGGTCAAGCGCAAACAGAAGGATAAACCCTAAAACACCAAAGGTTAGGATCACCGCCAACCAGCTGACCACTGTCAATATCTTACCTTTTTGCCAGTGGAGTGAGACAAATGATTCATTCATGCTCTCTCTCTCGTTTTTTTTTAGTTAGAGTTTACTCTTGCAAATGATTAACTGTTCATATATTGAAAGATCTTTCAATCCCCACTTGATCTCTTTCTTCTGTCTCTAGCTTAGTTGTTACTTGGGGGTTAAAAAAAAATCACAAATTCTTTCTGTGTAATTAGGAAGATTAATGGGGGAAGATTTTTTAATAGAAAATTTCTCCATAAGAAATTTCACTTGTTTTAAATATATATTTTTATGTGTGCAGGGGCATGCTAAGCTGTTTCAGTCCTGTCCAACTCTTTGCCTGTGGAACATAGCCCGCCAGGCTCCCCTCTCCAGGAGATTCTCCAGGTGAGAACACTGGAGCAGGCTGCCATGCCCTCCTCCAGGGGACCTTCCCGACCCAGGGGTCAGACCTCGGTCTCATACATCTGCACTGGCAGGAGGGTTCTGAACCACTAGCACCACCTGGGAAGTCCATATATTTTTATACTTATTATTAAATGTATATTTAAAAGAAGTGAAATTTATTTTATTAAAATAAGTGAAGTACATAAACCACATGTTTAATTTTTGACTAAGCTAAAATGTAAATTATCGGAATAATAAATCATAAAAATTTCAGATAATCCAGGCCAAATAAAAATGCCAAGGCAGACGTAAAGGGTAAGAGAGCAGGTATTTGTACATCAGCCAAATATGTGAAACAAGAACACGAATGTGTGCAAAAAGCAGAGAAACGAGGAATGCCCGTTTCTGTCAGCTTGCTGAGATTAGAGACCTTCATAAAGACAATCACACGGAAGACTGTACTTGTATGCAGTACTGAAGGAAAGAAAAGGATGGATCACATGCAGATTCCTCGTTAGGTAAAGGTTCGGGGGTGTGTCCCCAAACACTGGAGCCAAACCACCTAGACTAGCTAGCTGGTCACTGGCTATGCCACCAGGCAGGGATTTTAACCTCTAAACTTCACTTCATCATAGCAAAAGGGGCACAACCACAGGAACTGCTTTGGGGGCCTTTTGGGAATGACATAGATAAAGCCCCTGTCAGGGCCTACAACATGCACCAAATACCATCCAGTCCAAGTAATTTCTAACTCTCCTTTCACGCTCAGCAGGTCAGCTCTCTGCAGTGCTCTATTTTGTTCCGACCCAAACAGTCCACACTTATATCACTAGGGGTCTTCACGAGAAATTTCCAGAACTTCCCTGGTAGTCCAGTGGTTAAGGATACACAAATCTGACGCCTTCTCCGGGAAGATCCCATATGCCTCAGAGCAACTAAGCCTCGAGCCACAAGTAATGAACCCTTGGGATGCAAGCAGAGAATAGCCCACAACTAGAGAAAAGCCCTTAGCAACAAAGACTCAGCACAGCTAAAACAATCAACTAATTTAAAAAAAGACATAGACATATGTGTCAGGTGCACATGAATACTTTCTTTTAGCATGGAAGGTATATAGGTTCTCTGCAGAAAACTGGTAAACTAAACATGGGAAGATCCCCTGGCGAAGGGAAAGGCTACCCACTCCAGTATTCTGGCCTGGAGAATTCCATGGGCCGTACAGTCCATGGGGTTGCAAAGAGTGGGACACGCCTGAGCGACTTCCACTTTTTCACAAACAAAGGAAAAGAATTAAAATTGTCCACAAGCCTTTACACTCAGACATTAAAAAAACTGTGGACATTTTGAGATATGCCCTCCTTTTATGGGCACTGTTTATGTAACTGACATCATATTGATAATATAAGACTGACTGTTGTTTCTCAACTAAACCCTATGACCGTTTGAATGTGTCAGTAAAATCTTTATAAACACAATTTTAATAACTATAATAATAATAATAGCTAATATTTTCCCAATATTTGCTATGTGCTAGGCACTGTTCTAAATATTTTATATGTGTCAGAATATTTTAATTCTCATAATGGTCTTATGAATTTCATACTAAAACAATACCCACTTTGCCACTGAGAGAATAAGTCATAAGCCCAACGATACACCATGAGGTACTGGGAAGTCGCAGAGGCAACATTCAAACACCGCCCCGGGCTCGTCAGCTCCTGATTCACCCTCTGCCTCTGTTCTGACTTAACCAACCCCTCCTTAACCACACCCGGCATTTAGCCGTCTCCTACTTTCCACTATGATCAGGAATGCAGTGATGGATATTTTGATATATGAATCTTTGTTTGTGTGCTTGTATGGAGCTCCAGAAGTAGAACTCCTGGGCAAAGAATGTTAATATTTTTTAGGACCATTATACATATTGCTAAATTGCTTTCTAAAAAGGCTGTATAGGGACTTCCCTGGGGGTCCAGTGTTTGGGACTCTGCTCCCAAAGCAGGGGGCCCAGGTTCAATCCCTGGTTGGAGAACTAGATCTCACATGCTGCAATTAAAGATCCCGTGTCTGCAACTAAGGCCTGGCGCAAACAAATAAATATTTAAAAGGAATACGTAAGTAAAAATGCCCTATCAGTTTATCCTGTCCGTTTTGAATTTTGAAAGGCCTCCTCATCATAGAGGCCACGGAATACAGCAAGCAGGCCTACCGTCCGTAAGGGACAATTGCTACAAGTGGAGCTGATGAACACTTGACACAGCTTTCCTACAATGTGTTCACTTCCCAGGGCGGCAGCCAGACTCTGAGCATTCCCAGGCTCCCCTGAACGAGGGGCATGCAGGTAGATGACCTCTTGGTCCTGCCAACAAACAGACGTGCTCGTGTGAGACTGATTCAGCAGTGGGCCACGTGAAGAATCAGGCGCACGGGGACATACATCTTTGGGACAGTTGGCTGGGGTGGCATCTGGCCTCTGGGGACAGTAGGGCTGAGTTTCTGGCATGGCAGTGTGAGAATGGCCTGGGGCCAGGGTGCAAGGCACTGTGAGGGTATCTCTGGAGCAGCCCCGTGGGGGTGGGTGGGCATTCCTCCCGGCTCCGTGGCTTCTAAGCCCAGCTCCCTAACTCTCCCGGGGACTCTGGGAGCCTTCATAACTGACCGAGCATCTGGTCTGCTCTAGCCCAGGGTGCCATGTCTGGCTGAAGTTTAGATCCCAGGGAGGAGGTCTGACGCCAACAATTCCCTGGGTGCAAGAAGGCCTTGGAGTTGGCATTAGGGTGGCCCTCTTGATCGCATCTGCTCTCCAGCCCCAGACACTGAAGGGATCTTAAATTTCAAACAGGCCTCAGGGCATGCATTTATCTTTCTCTTTTTTTTGGCATTAAGACCACCATAGTAGCATTTGGTACTAATATAATTTTTATGTATTCTTTGTCATTTCCCACAAGCACACAAATGTTTTACACAGTTGCAAAAAGTTACTGTAATAATAATGTCATATTCTTCTTTTATCCCCCATTACACAATAAAAAGTTTCCATACTGTCTCATACTGCTTTTTCTAATTAACATCTTCAGTAGCTACCAATACTGTGAGCAAAAGAACCGTAATTTCATGAGCAGGCATTACCAGACATTTACACTCTGTTTTTTCACTATTATAAAAATCCTGGAATGAGCAACTTCATGTGCAGAACTCTTCTCTGCACTAGTAGAAGAAAATGAATGAATCCAAAGCATAGAGGTTTTCATAATTTTTCACATATACTGCCAAACTTCCTTCTGGAACGACTGTGCTGACACATTGCAAACACTGGCCTGATCTGAACATCAGTCCTGCCCCTTCTCGGCTTTGTGTGTAAGCAGATGCTAAGGTAGGGAGATGATGGACAACGTTCTCCTCACTGTCTGGTTTCCTTTATTACTGTTACATGCAAAAAGGATGCAATACTCTTTTTCAACCTAAAAACTCAAGGATAAGAGTGAAATGAGGGGAGATCTCGGGGTTTTAGAAAAACCCTGTTGAAGCCACCTCCCTTAGAGGCCTCTCTTCTAAATAAATGTGCAACTGCTTAGACAATGTATCCAAAAGAGTTCTCCGTTTGCTTAGGACTTGGATCCCAGTTAAAATGCCAGAGGGAAGCTTATGCTACTTACACTTTCACCTAATCAGTCTATGCTTTCTGTCTTTCTTTTCATTATTTATTTCGCCATGCTGGGTCTGTATTGAGGTATGCAGGATCTGTTAGATCCTGGGGCTTCCCTTGTAGCTCCGACGGTAAAGCATCTATCTGCCTGTAGTGCAGGAGACCCGGGTTCGATCCCTGGGTTGGGAAGATCCCCTGGAGAAGGAAATGGCAACGCACTCTAGTACTCTTGCCTGGAAAACTGCATGGACTGAGGAGCCTGGTGGGCTACAGTCCATGGGGTCGAAAAGAGTTGGACACGACTGAGCAACCACATTCTAGGATCTATGAGAAGGTCGGATCCAGTTCCCTGTAGGGACTGAACCTCAGACCCCTGCACTGGGAGCATGGAGTCTTAGCCACTGGACCACCAGGGAAGTTTCCCACATTTTCTTCTTAAAGTTAATAATTCACAAGGTGTATAGAAACATATCAGAAACTATAAAGGACAATATTAATAGATTTAACTATAGAGTTAACTGCCATATGACCAAAGTCCCATAACTAAAAGACAAATGAAAAGTCGGGGAAATACTTGTAATATATGTCAAAAGATGCTTCCCTGGTGGCTCAGATGGTAACGCAACTTGTCTGCAATGTGGGAGACCTAGGTTCGATCCCTGGGTCAGGAAGATCCCCTGGAGAAGGAAATGGTAACCCACTCCAGTACTCTTGCCTGGAAAACCCCATGGACAGAGGAGCTTGGTAGGCTACAGTCCACAGGGTCACAAAGAGTCGACACTATGAGCGACTTCACTATGACGATGATGTCAAAAGATTAACAGCCCTAATTACACTGTGACTTCTCTGATCCAGAGATGACTTAGAAGCGAGTGGCAGACAGGCTCCAACATGACCCCACCTCCTGGAATTCATACTCCTGAGTGTCCCCCCACACTGTTCCTCGGCTGGTCAATGTAGTGGGAATTCCTAATAATGTACTTTCACAGCCTTGAGAAATTCCACAGAAATAGAATCTGGAAAAACAGCATATATTAAGAAACTATGTTAATGATTATATTTCATGTTTTTCTTAGAATAACCGCCTTGTTACAAACCCCAAGGCCAGACCCAGAAGGGAGTATGGCTGGGATCATGAGTGCATGGACCTTGAGACGCCAAGGCGTCAGGCATGAACACTGCTTAAGCACTTGCTGATTGTTTCTGGGACTAGCCCAGAAGGAATGGCCTGGGGTAAAAACAAGGAGATCTAGACTATGTCAGTGTAGTGTCTTGAGAAAGATAAAATCAAAGAAAGTCTGCAATTAGGAACAAAGGCGGGACTCAGAGTGGACTCTGCACCTCAGTCCAATAGAGGCTGCAGGTCCCTTGACTCACTGCATCGGATATTGTGTTCTGTGTTCATTCTCGTTACTCGCTCCCAGGACCATTAGGGCAACAACTGGTGCCCAATGTGGGGCCGGAGTGAAAAACCCTATAAGCGAAAGTAAAACTACAGCAATGCAGAACTTGGGATGGTTGAGAGGCCTCTGAAAATTCCCACTAGTAAGTCCTTCTGGCATTTAACCGAGGTTAAAATGGAAAATGTTGAGAGTGCAGAACACCATGCCCTGTATATTTGTTTACTAAGACAGCTCTTTTTTTTTTTTTTTTTGAAGATTTCTGATTACAGTTTCAATTTCCGTGCTTGTAATGGGTCTGTTAAGATTAAGACAGCTCTTAAAAGTGGGAGGAGCTTCTATTAGTGAAGGGCGATTATTAGAATTGTTGCAAGCAGTGGATAAATATTGCTGCTGGCTCCTGTCAAGAGGGACCTTAGATTTGAAAGTCTGGGAAAAGGTTGGCACTGAGTTAAAAAAAAGAACATGCAAAAGGGACTCTGCTCTCTGTTTCTGTTCGGAGTATGTGGGCATTAATTAAGTCAGTACCGGAACCCTTGCAGACTTCTGATTCTTTTGATGAAAGTGATGGTGACTCTTGAAAAACCAGAATATGTAAAGACTGGGGAAATGGGCAAGCCATCTTCGAAACCTGTTTCCTTGGCTCCCGAAGAAAATGATGAGGGATTTTTTCCCCTCCAGCTCCTCCCCGCCGTCCTCCACTTCCACAGGGGACAGTTGGATTATTGTGAGGAAGATGGGGGCTGACTTCTCAGGGAGTTCAAATTCATATACTGAGTTACAGACAACGATTATGAAGGAGAATTGAAGGTTATGGCCCCTACCACTCTTCCCTGGAAGGTTTCTAAAGGGGATAGGATTGCTAGGCTTCCCTCATTGCTTAGCTGGTAAAAAATCTGCCTGCAATGCAGAAGATCCCAGTTTGATTCCTGGGTTGGGAAGATCCTCTAGAGAAGGGACAGCTACCCACTCCAGTATTCCTGGGCTTCCTTTGTGGCTCAGCTGGTAAAGAATCCACCTGCAATGTGGGAGACCTGGGTTTGATCCTTGGATTGGGAAGATCCCCTGAAGAAGGGAAAGGCTACAGTATTCTGGCCTGGAGAATTCCATGAACTGTATAGTCCATGGGGTTGCAAAGAGTCACAGATGACTGAGTGACTTTCACTTCACTATGTGGGTATAGGACAGTCAGACAAAAAGGAGGGCTCCAGGGCATTTGGAAGCACAGCCAAGGCTGGTATTTTTCTCACTGAAAAGATTTTGGAATCCAGACCCACTTGTCAAGTCAATATAGGTGGCAAAACATTCAAGGTTCAATAGATGCTGGAGCTGAGGTTTCTATCATCAGCTCTAAACACTGGCCTAATGCATGGCCAACTAGGCCTGCTCCAATATCTATTGTAGGTCTAGGACAGGCACAGGACTAAAACAAAGTACTATGGTACTGTCATGTTCAGGGCCTGATAAACAACCAGCCACTATCTGACCTTATATAGTTGCTATACCTGTCAATCTATGGGGTTGTGATCTCTTGGAACAATGGCATACTGAGATACATATTCCTCCAAATCAATAGATCAAGGCCAGTTGCCAAATTGTGTTCAGTCAAGGTTATACACCAGGATTGGGACTGGGCAAAAATCAACAAGGAAGACTTTGTCCTTTGACTACTCAAGATTCCAAACAACACCTTTTTCATTAGTGGCCACTGCTCATATTAATCTTCCTCCACCCGCACCCATACCTTAATTGGAAAACTGATCGACCTGTGTGGATAGAGCTGTGGCCTCTAAAACAAGAAAAATTGGAGGCTTTACATGAATTGGTTAATGAACAACTGAGCAAGGGACATATTACTGAGTCCTTTAGCACTTGGAATTCTCCAGTGTTCGTTATACAAAATACAAAAGAAATCTAGCAAATGGAGAAGACTTACTGATCTGAGAGCTGTTAATGCACCCATTGTTCCAATGGGTGCTTCACAGCCTGGCCTACCTAATCCTAATATGATTCCAAGAAATTGGCATTTGTTTGTTATTGACCTTAAAGATTGTTTTTTCAAAAGCATTTCCCTTAAAGTCAGGTACAAGACAAGGGTGCCCACTTTCACCACTACTATTCAACATAGTTTTGGAAGTTTTGGCCACAGCAATTAGAGCAGAAAAAGAAATAAAAGGAATCCAAATTAGAAAAGAAGAAGTAAAACTCTCACTGTTTGCAGATGACATGATCCTCTACATAAAAAACCCTAAAGACTCCACCAGAAAATTACTAGATCTAATCAATGAATATAGTAAAGTTGCAGGATATAAAATCAACACACAGAAATCCCTTGCATTCCTATACACTAATAATGAGAAAGTAGAAAAAGAAATTAAGGAAACAATTCCATTCACCATTGCAACGAAAAGAATAAAATACTTAGGAATATATCTACCTAAAGAAACTAAAGAGCTATATATAGAAAACTATAAAACTCCAATGAAGGAAATCAAAGAGGACACTAATAGATGGAGAAATATACCATGTTCATGGATCGGAAGAATCAATATANAAAAGAAATTAAGGAAACAATTCCATTCACCATTGCAACGAAAAGAATAAAATACTTAGGAATATATTTGCCTTTCCTTTTAACTTTAAGCTGAAACATTCTCAAATATCTGTGGGCAAAACATCCTCTTAAAATGGGCCCTGGTGCCTGCCTTCTGGGGAGGTGGTCCTGAGCAAGTGAACTGAGAGAGTGCACCCATCTCTTCCCCCTCAAATTTTGCCTCTTCAGTTGTTATGCCACTTTCCTCCTTACTTTGTTACATTTCTATAGTTACGTTGGTTTTACTTGAATGATTAATGTTTAGGGAAAAAAATCAAAATACCCTTAAAATTTGTTGCAACTCCTCCTGTAAATAAGAAATTAAATAAATGAAATGGCAGGTGTTAAAAAAATAAAAATCCATGGTGCTGATCCATGAGTGGCTGTCTCAATTCAAGTGAAAATTTTCAGTGTTATTTTCCAGGATGCTTCTGAAAGTATGTTTAAAGGAAGTCTTTGGCTGGCTATGGTGTTGGCCTTAATTAGAAGAAAATAAAAAAGAAACAGGTTGGATCCCTGGGTCAGAAAGATCCACCGGAGAAGGGAATGGCAACCCATTCCAGTATTCTTGCCTGGAAAAAATTCCATGGACAGAGGGGCCTGGCGGGCTACAGCCTATGGGACCACAAACAGTTGGACATGACTGAATGATTGAGCACATAGAACAATAAAAAAAAAAAAAAAAAAGAAGAAGAAGAAGAAGCAAATTTCTACCTTCAAATATTATTTTTACTTTAAATGAGTGAAGACACAACTTGGAGTGGATGATTAGAAGAGATGGATCTTCCATTGTAGGAGTGCAGAAGCTATGAGTATGGGTGATAATAGACTAAACATACCTTTTCTGTCTGAGACAGGGGACTGAATCCTAGGGAAATGGACATAGAAAATGATGAGAAGTGATTTACAAAGTATATGAGCAGTATGAGATGTATACATTTGCTTTCCTTTGGGTAATCATGACAAAGTGTGTAGTAAGAAAGGGTTACGTTATTTTTGTCAATGAGAACAGATAAGATTCTATCCCTTTTACTTCTGAAAGGAATATCCTGATGTTCCTTAAGGAAACTATACCTCCTCCATTGCACATTACTTAGCATAGCTGTCATTCAAGATGTCATGTTCTCCATGGCCAAAATGCGGGCACTTTAACCAGATAAGCCAATCACCTTCTCTCCACCTGAAATTTGGATCTTGATTTGTATAACACAAAGACTGAAATGAATTTATAAATACTATAAATTGACTCATTTCCCATTAGTGCTCTGAAGAGACTCTACCCAGATCCAACAAAATGCCCCAGTGCCTAGGTTTTCCATGTCCTTCTAACACATTTCTCTTTGCCTGAGTTAGCAAGAGTAGTTTTCTGTGCTTGGATCTGTGAGTCTTAAATGAGACAAAGTTATTAGTCTAGAGGGGATATACATGAGAATTGAGTGGATGGGAATGATCTCTAGCACAGCTGAATAGTATTAGCACTATCTAGTATTAGCACACCTGAAATTCCATGGGAGCTTTTAGTAAGAAGTAACACTAGTGCCAGGAAACAGTTCCAGTAGCAGAAACATTTGGGAAGCCACTGTTTCCGATTTTCAATTTCAAATGTTTGGGAAATAGCTAGAACAAGAAAGGAAGAGATGTGGATGTCATACAGTAGCTTATAAAATATGTTACCTGTTTATTTATAGAACTTTCTAGGGGGACACTTTGAGTGGAGAAAGAGCTGGATGCTCCATGTAAGGGTCTAAGAGTTATTAAGCTATAATATCTAAGTTCCAAACCAGCCTCCTTTATAGGATTCTTGGTGAAGCATACGTGTCCAGGTTCTTCCCTACTAGGTTCTGCTTATAAATGGTGTTACAGGGAGATGATAAAGATGAAGGGACTTGTTCCTTTCTCTTTTGATTTCCAGTTCTTTCTGCATTTCCATACAAGTGTTCCTTCATACTAGCAGGACTTATTACTCCAAGTGTTACCAATCAGGCTTCTTGGCCTCCATAATCAACAGAAATTGGTAAGTGGCCAGTAAGAAATTCAGACAAGGGTTTACTGGGGCCCCTGCTGCAGCAGGGGGAAGTGACAGCAAGAACCAGGTCCCCTTGCTCACATGCTCCCTGAGAGGGGAAGAGCTGCTTCCTCACATGGAGTGAGGGTAGGGATATGTCCAGGGGTTGGGCTGGAGGGATGGCTCAGGTGGTTTGTCACCCCTTTGGCGGTGTTTGTGTGCAGGGGGCATGCACAATATCCTGCTTTTGCTCCCAGCTTTTCAGAAGTAGCAGTGGGATTTTTGGTCTTTTTTGTATCTTGTCCATAATTTACCCCAGCTGCACATGTATGCAGTTATTTTTATACCTTATAGTTTCTTTGTATTTTGTTGCTTGAGAAGATGTTTGAACAGGTGCAAGCACTGCAACAAAGGGTTTTATGTCACAAGTCCCAGCCTGTCTCACAAGTTTCCACTTTTTCCTTTGTATTTCCATTAAAAGTTTCAATCAGTTGATGCTTTCAAATTGTGGTGCTGGAAAATACTCTTGAGAGTCCCTTGGACTACAAGGAGATCAAACCAGTCAACCATAAAGGAAATCAACACTGAATGTTTATTGGGAGTACTGATGCTGAGGCTGAAGCTCCAATACTTGGGCCACCTGATGATGCAAACAGCCAATTCATTGGAAAAGACCCTGGTGCTCACGAAGATTGAGAGTAGGAGGCAACAATTGACAAAGCAACAAGCGAAAGACAATAACTGAGTCCCAGCTGAGAAGGGGACAACAGCAGATGAGAGTAAACTCCAGGAAATGGTAAAGGACAGGAAAGCCTGATGTGCTGCAGTCTATGAGGTCACAAGAGTCAGACACGACTGAGTGACTGAACAACAAAAATAATAATTATGCCTGGATGGTAGGTATTCTTCCAAGGAGGAAGTGTCTTTTAATTTCATGACTGCAGTCATCATCTGCGGTGATTTGGAACCCCCAAAGTCTCTCACTGTTTCCATTGCTTCCTCGTCTATTTGCCATGAAGTGATAGGACCAGATGTCGTGATCTTAGACTTTTGAATGTTGAATTTTAAGCCAGGTTTTTCACTCTGCTCTTTCACTTTCATCAAGAGGCTCTTTAGTTCCTCTTGGCTTTCTGCCATCAGGGTGGTATCATCTGCATATCTGAAGTTATTGATATTTCTCCTGACAATCTTGATTCCAACTTGAGCTTCATCCAAACTGGCATTTCTCACCACGTACTCCATATATAAGTCAGACAAGCAGGATGACAATATACAGCCTTGATGTACACCTTTCTCGATTTGGAACCAGTCTGTTGGTGCATGTCCAGTTCTAACTGTTTCTTCTTGACGTGCATGCAGATTTCTTAGGAGGTAAGTAAGTTGTCTGTTATTCCCATCTCTTTAAGAATTTTCCAGAGTTTGTTGTGATCCACACAGTCGAAGACTTTTATGAAGTCAGTGAAGGACAGGTAGATGTTTTTCCTTAATTCCCTTCTTTCTCTATGAACCAATGGATACTGGCAATTTGTCCTTTGGTTCTTCTGCCTTTTCTAAATCCAGATTGTCAATCTGGAAGTTCCTGGTTCATGTCCTGTTGAAGCCTGGCTTGAATGATTTTGAGCATAACCTCGGTATAAATATTAAATTTATACTTATATAAATGGCAGCTCACTCCAGTATTCTTGCCTGGAGAATCCCATGGATGGAGCATCCTAGTAGGCTACTGTCCACTGAGTCACAAAGAGCTGGACATGATTGAGCAACTTCACTTCATAGTTAAATTTAAATTTATATAAATGTAATTATAGTTGATCTATAATATTATTTTATTTTTTAGTTGGTTTTGCTTTACAATACTGTGTTCATTTTGCCATACATTGACATGAATCAGCCACGAGTGTACATGATCTCCCAGTCCTGACCCCCTCTCCCCCCTCCCACCCCACACCATCTCCCTGGATCATCCCCATGCATCAGTCCCAAGCATCCTGCATCCTGTATCGAACCTAGACCGGCGATTCATTTCACTTATGATATCATACATGTTACAATGCCACTCTCCCAAATCATCCCACCCNGGAGTTGGTGATGGACAAGGAGGCCAGGCGTGCTGCGATTCATGGGGTTGCAAAGAGTCGGACACAACTGAGCGACTGAACTGAACTGATGCTTAACAGTCCCAGTATTTGTCACAGTTCTGCACCTGGCACAGCAATGATTCCCTCATGCATATATCATTCATATATAGATGATATATTATGTGCCTTACCTGATATTGATAGCCTATAGGAATTGTTTTTAAAGCTAAAAGGAATGCTTAAAATATGCTGGCTTGTATTTGGCTCTTGATAAACTAGAATACACTCAACCTTCTCAGTGGTTAGGAAATATAGTTACCTGTACTACAATCAAACCACAAAAGGTGTAAATACACAGAGACTCAATTAAAACTCTAAATGACTTATAAAAATTACTAGGAGACATTAACTGGATTCAACCTAAGTTAGGGATTTAAACTTATCCTTTATCTCATGTATTCTATTAAGAGGAAATCCAGAGCTTAATAGCTCCTGACAGCTCACTCCTGAGGCTGAGAAAGAACCAGCAATTACAGAACCAGCAGTGCAAAACTGCCAGAGACAGAATAGGCCCTTTAGAGCCTCTCCAGTTGTTTGTCTCCCTACCCCTCATTCCCCTACTGGGCTGATTATGCACACTGAAGGGATATTCTTAGCTAATTCACAAAGAAAATCTATTACCGCTTATTTAGACACGATAGCCACTATAATTCTAAAAGGAAGAGAACGTGTTCAACAACTTACTGGACATGATCCCTGCCTTATTTGCACTACACTAACCTCTAAAGAATTAAACATTCTCTTCAAAATTCACTATCTTGGCAACTAGCTTTAGCTGACTATATTGGACAAATCGACAACCACTATCCTGATTTGCCAATCTGGCAGTTTTTAAAACAAACAAGATGGATTTTCCCTAAAATTACTAGTGTCAACCCCATTCTCTCTGCTCTTTTCATGTTTATAGATGGCATTACCCGAGGGAAAGCAGGATATATAGGCGTGTTTATGCTAGTTATTGAAACACCTGGATAAACAAGCAGAAATTCTGGCTATTACACATGCATTACAAAGTAATCCCCAAGCAACTAATATATTATCTGATTCTCAATATTCTGCACATGTCACTAAACATACAGAAAGCAACCATTACAGATACTATCCCATCCACATTATACACTCTTTATAAATTTACAACGGGTGATTAGACACCAACAATTTCTAATCTACATTACTCATATTCCGGCTCATATTAATTTACCAGGGCCCTTACCAGAAGGAAATGCTCAAGCCGGTGCCATTTTATTTCCAGCCTTTACAGAGGCATCAGCCTTTCATGGTCTGACACACTGTAATTCAAAATGTTTAAAAACCAAGACTCATATCACTTGGGCTCAACCAAAACAGATTGTGCAGACTTGTCCTACATGTCAGATAGTTGCAATAACCACATCTCCAACAGAAGCCTTGGGAGTTTTTCCAGGTGGTTCAGAAACACCCGTTTGGATTCCCTCTTGTCATCTGAAACCGTATCGTATCCCAAGGGAGAGACATTTTGCATGAGATGTAGAGCCCCCAATAATGAGTTTAGAAGGCTTGAGTCTGAGACAGACAAAGATAACAATTCCCCTCCTGTCGATGCATTGGAACAAGATCCCCACCTGGGGACAAATTAAAAGGTTAACACGGAAATCAGAGGAGATCTTAGAAAATGAAGGGAAAGCTGTCACTCCTAACAATCTGGCTGTTGCCATGTTTGCTCATATCACCACCACTGCAGTGAGTATACCCCCTAGCAACAGCTGAATCTAAAAATTATACTTATTGGGCATACATACATAGCCTCCCACTACTAAAACCTGGGGGGATTGACTGGGGGGATTCTATGATCCCCGTTTATGTTAATGATTCTTCCTGGATACCAGGGCCTAAAGTTATATGTCCTCCTCTTTTTAAACAAGAAAAAAGGACCTTCAGTGTTACTTATGGGTATGAATCCTGGCCAATTTGTGTAGGACTGGCTACAGGATGTCTTAAATTATCTATGCAAGCCTGGCTGTCCACTGATTCTTTAAATCATAACTATCCTAAGGTTCAGCTACATCTCTCTCTGGTCTGAGTTTTGCTTATAACAACTCAGAACCCAATAATGACACTAAATCAGACAGACCTTTAGGCGAGCATCGTGAGCTGGGGACTGAAAAACAGGATCCTATTCAGTGGGCTAACTGCCCAGGGGCTGAGGAGTAATTTTGATTAATGGAACTGTATGGGACTAGTCCCCTAAAGGGTATGCAGTCTCTAATTGCTCTCATCAAAATCAGTCCTGCAATCCTCACAAAAGGCTGTGTTGGCAGGTGCATAAAGTCTTTAACCATACCAATATTGCGACTCTTTCAGGTCATCCAATTATATGGCATGGCAGTGGCATGTCACCCCACTTCCCACAATTAGATCAAGGAAGAGGGCAAGAAAGGATTTGGGAATTGGCTTTAGGTCTTGAAAAATTCAAAATTTGGGATGGACATTATTCCAATAAAACTAATTGACATTTAACACCAGTACAAACTGGACATTTTATATTCATGCCTGTGTGAGAGATCCTTATGTGTTCTTGAAAGGAACAATGTCTATCAATGGAAGTGTACAAGCACTTTCTTGCCAGGATTGCAAATTATATACCTGCTTAAATTCTTTATCATTCTCATCACTCATTTGTTATACTAAGAAGGAGATTGAGAATATGGCTTCCAGTAAATCAAACCAGACCCTGGGAAGGCTCCCCTGAATCACATGCTCTTTTAAAGGTTATAAAGAAAGTACTACAATGTTCGAAAAGGTTTATTGGACTTGTAGCAGCTATTATGGGAATTATTGCTATAGCCACAACTGAGGTAGTAGCCAGGGTGGCAATGCATCAAACTCCACAAACAACTACACTGGTTCAGCATGGCATCAAAACGCAAGATCTGCCTGGAGAAGTCAAGCCCACATACACCAAGAAATTAATGAATGATTGATTGATTTAGAAAATGCAGTTCTCCTACGAGGGGACGAAGTACGGAATTTCAGATTACAAATTCGTCTTAAGTGTTATTGGAATATCTCTTCATTCTATGTCACACCTCACAAGTAGCATCAAAGTGCATATACTTGGGATCAATTGTCTAAGCATTTGAGAGGATGCATCTGTGATAATCTATCCTTAGATATTTCCCAATTACAGGCTACTATTTCTAATATACAGAATGCTCACTTACAATTACTCCCAGAAACTGAATTATTTGAAGAAATTGGAGAAAGCTTATATAAACTTAACCCCATAATGTGGATTAAAACTTTAGGAGGAGGACTGCTTGGCACCATAATATCAGGATGTCTATTTTTGACTGTCTTGTGTCTAGCCCTCAGGTGCATGAGAGACAGCATCTGAGAATTGAGGAAGAAAGAGGTTGCTCGGTTGGCATACCTACTCCTACAAAAACAAAACGGGGGAGATGTAGTGGGAATTCCTAATAATGTATTTTCACAGCTTTGAGAAATTCCACAGAAACAGAATCTGGGAAAACAGCATATATTAAGAAACTGAGAAATTATCAGTTAATGATTATTGTTCATGTTTTTCTTAAAATAATCGCCTTGTTACAAACCCCAAGGCCAGACCTGGAAGGGAGTATGGCTAGGATCATGAGAGCATGGACCTTGGAACACCGGGTTGGAGTCGGGCCTGAACGCTGCCTAAGCACTTACTGATTGTTCCCAAGACCAGCATAGAAAGGAACATCTAGGGGTAAAAACAAGGAGATCTAGACTATGTCAATATAGTTAGTGTCTTGAGAAAGATAAGATCAAAGAAAGTCTGCAATTAGGAACAAAAGCTGGACTCAGAGTGGACTCTGCACCTCAGTTCAACAGAGGCTGCAGGGCCCCTGACCCACTGCACCAGATTTCGTGTTCTATCTTCATTCTTGTCTCTTGCTCCCGAATCATTAGGGCAACAGGTCAATGTGACCACTTCTTTATATATATATAATTAAATTTATTTATTTTTAATTGATGGATAATTGCTCCACAATACTGTGTTGGTTTCTGCCAAACATCAACATGAATCAGCTATAGGTATAGCCGTGTCCCCTCACTCTCGAACCTCCCTCCCACCTCCCTCCCATCCCACTCCTCCAGGTTGTTACAGAGCCTCGGTGTAAGTTCCTGGAGTCACACCGCAAATGCCCCTGGGCTGTCTGTTTCACACGTGGTAGTCTGGATGTCTCCATGCTACTCTCTCCACACATCCCAAGGAGACTGTGACTGCTGTCTGGCTCACTCTCTGGCTCTCTAGGATCCCTCAGCGGGTAAGCCAGCTGCCATGTAGAGACAAGCCCTGTGGGGAGGCCACTGGCTGGGAAACGAGGTCCCGGACAATAGCCAACGTGACAATGGAATTAGAAGTGGATCCTCTGCCCTTGGCTGCCTGAGCTGAATCGAAGGATAGACTCTTGGCCAGTGCCACACAGCTAATGTGCTCCCCAATTTCTGTCCTCTAGAAACTGTGAGGCATTAATTTTTCAAAAGATGTTAAACTTTGGGATAGTTTTCTATGAAAATACAATTGTGCTGTTTAATTTCCAAACATTTGGGACTTGCCCATTCCCAGATACCGTATTACTATGGTTATGCTTTTTCATCATTGTCTATTCAGCCCTTTGTTTCCTCATTACCTCTCCCCTCTCCTCCTGGGGCTCCAATGACAGGCTTGTGACACCTCTGGATACTGCCCTCCCTGGATACAGGGCTCTGAAGCTGAACCTTTCTCCACCTCTTTTCTCTCTGGCCTGGATGATCTCCAAGGGCTGCCCCTCTGTGTCCCACAAGAGTCTCTTTGCCCCACTTGGTCCCCTTCCTCCACCACCCCCCACCCCCATGCTTTCTCAGCCCCTGGGCCCTGGATGTCTGGCATTCGTGCTTTCGGACTCCATGTCACCTCCATTCTTTCCTTTTCTTCAACCTACGTGCTGTCTTCCTTGTTCTCTGCCTTGGCTGACAATCTCTTTCACCTGAATGACCATAATGCAGAATTTAATAAAAAGTTTATTTTCCCTTGGTCTGTATTGAAAAACCAGATTTTTTTTTTCTTTAAAAGCAGTAGGTAATTCAGCTTCATTGTTTACTGTGACCACACAGAATAGACCTTAAGTAAGTTTTTGTTTCTGGCATAATTGCTGATGTAATTGTAGCTGACCCATTAGAAGATTTAGCAATTCTTCTAAGTAAGCAAAGCCAAGTGGAAGAGCATGCTTCATTGATCTCAAACTGAATTTAGCCTGTGTTCTGACAGTGGAAACATATTTAACCCCTTCATCCTAAGCATTTAACACACACACAATTAACCTGGTTTCACGCGTCGTAAGGAAAAAGGACAAAACTTCAGTGGTTTTGATTAGATCTAGAAACATCTGTCATCACGAAAGAAGATGCTAATCACCTGAGGTTTCTTTTATGTCTCCAATGCAAGCACTAATGTAAACACATTAAATATTCAATTCACTCTTTTCCAACCAGCTAGTTGGATCATCTTCATCAGCGCCTCTGTCCCACTTGGTTGCTACCAGATGCCTGTGGATTACAGGACTGTGATTGCCCCGGGTCTCACTGCCACGATTCCTCCAGGAGGCCTGGACATGAATCTGAGTGATGATTTGTCCAATTTCATCATTTTCTTGCTAAGCTTCTCCTGCTATGAAATCCATAAGCATTCTGAAAGCCCCCAATTAAAATGTCACTAAAATTTTTAAAAAGGTCTACAACTTTCCAAAGAATAAATCTGCTAGGAACTTCAACCCTGAATATGCATTGGAAGGACTGATGTCAAAGCTGAAGCACCAATACTCTGACCACCTGATGTGAAGAGCCGACTCACTGGAAAAGACCTTGATGCTGGGAAAGATTGAAAGCAAAAGGAGACGAGAGCAGCAGATGAGGTGGGTTAGACAGCGTTACCAACCCAATGGACGTGAACTTGAGCAAACTCTGGGAGATAGTGGAGGACAGGGAAGTCTGGCATGCTGCAGCCCATGGGTCATAAAGAGTCAGACATGGCTTAGCAACTGAACAACAACAAAGGAACTTCTGATGCTGTAGTTCGTAATTCTGTCAGCCGAGATCTCCTGAGAACCTGATATAAACCACAAACTCTGTCCCCAGGGAACAGCAAATATGTGTTTGGGATACAGTTCCAGGGAGTTTAGAAACTCTTTGCCGCCCTCCCTGGGGCCCACCTGGGAAGCCCTTGCGCTAACAGCCTCTGAATGTGGCATTGTTAGATGGTGACTGACCCCACGGGCACATTTGCTTACCATCGCTCGAGCTTCCTCACGAATGGATGGGATGGAAAGGATGCTGTACAGAGCTCCGTTCACATACGGCTGTATCTTTAAGGGGAGAAAACAAACAGTCATGTGCGAGTTCTCAAACACCAGACAATTCAACTATCACACCCCCCCTGGAGAGCAGCCTGGCTGGCGAGGAGGGTGACCACTGCCATCTTCACAGCCCCCTGAGCTCCAAATGACAGACACCTCTGCTGGCATGTCGCAGGGCAAAGGTTGCGACTGCGAGTTCCAAGCAGACCATGTACCATTCCCTCCCACAGCTTACTCCCGCTACACTTCACTGTTTAATTGATGCCATCCTGACCCACTCAGGCTAGAACCCCTGGAGGCATCCTGGATTCCTCTCTTCTCCCTCTCCAATACTGAATCTCCCAGTCATCTTTGATGGGAACCCTTCCTGTAAACATGCGCTGCCACAGTCCTTGTTCAGATGTCACTGTCCATGACCTGGGCTACATCGAATCTCCAAAAGGATCTCTCCGTCTTTGCATTCACCCTTTTATCCAACCATCATATCATTGCTGAGAGTCTACAACTTGGGCCATATTAATCCCTCTCCTAACCTTGGAAACCTTCCATAGAAACTCCCTGTGTCCGTGCTCAGTTGCTTCAAGTCGTGTCCGACTCTTTGCAACCCCATGGACTGTAAGCCCACCAGGCTCCTCTGTCCATGGGATTCTCCAGGCGAGGATACTGGAGTGGGCTGCCATGCCCTCCTCCAGGGGATCTTCCTGACCCAGGGACTGACCCACATCTCCTGCGCTGAGGCAGATTCTTTACTGCTGAGGCACTGGGGAAGCCCTCTAGAATGCCCTGGGAAGTTCTAACTCCTGATTAGAGAATACAGGGCCCTTCGAGGTTTGGCCTCCATACAGTCTTCCTTGGCTTGAAATGCACACTGCACATGTTCCACACTGCTTAAGAGACTCCCTGATACACACAGCACCTGAGACATGCTCTGGGCTGGTCCTAACAGCTCACCTTGCTGGGGATGCTCTTCCTGCACAAGTCTCTCTGGAAAGTTATGCCTTATCCTTTAAAACTCAGTTTACACACATTCAGAGGAACCCTTTTCTGAGCGCCCAGACAGAGTGCTCTGCCCTCCTTCCTGTACATCCCTCCACTTCTGTGCTAGACTCAGTGTATTTTAAGATTTATACTTATGTCTCCCCTATGAGCTCTTCAATGACAGGACTCATGTCTTATTCACACAGGTAACCCCACCATTAAGCCAGACAGGACTTGATAAATGAGCCTCCCTTTGGAGTGGACTGTATGCTGTGCTCTCTCCACACCATGGGTGGCGGGGAGGACTCATTTCCCACCACCCTTTTCTAGCACCAGATTTATTATCACTTTCCATTTCTGCTAATATAACAGGTAAGAGAGGGCATTGTATAGTTGCCTTTATTTTCATTTCCCTGATGACTAGTAGAAGCTGAACATCTTTTCATATTTATAGTAAATCATCAAGATTTACTATTCTATGGCTGGATGGCATCACTGACTTGATGGGCATGAGTCTGAGTGAACTCTGGGAGTTGGTGATGGACAGGGAAGCCTGGTGTGCTGCGATTCATGGGGTCGCAAAGAGTCGGACACGACTGAGCGACTGAACTGAACTGAACTGAACTGAAACTGTCCTTTTACATACTTTATCTTTTTTTCCTATATATCTCTCTGTTTGACTCTTACTTATCAATGTATAGGAGCTCTTTACACGTAAAGGATAGAAAACTTTTGTCATATGTGATGCAAATCTCTTTCCATATGATTATATGATTGAAGTTCATATATTCAACTATGGGCATCTTTTTCTTTATGGCTTCTGGATTTTGTTTTTCAAGACCATGACTATCTATCTCATAAGGACACGTGCGTGAGAATTTTGTTTACGTAGGAAATACATTTCTAGGCTCCAGTATATTATATATATATTATTATTAACCCTGAATATTCATTGGAAGGACTGATGCTGAAGCTGAAGGCCAGTATTCTGGCCACTTGAGGCAAAGAGCTGACCCATTGGAAAAGACCCTAATGCTGGGAAAGACTGAAGGCAGGAGAAGGGGACGACAGAGGATGAGATTATTGGATAGCATCACTGACTCAATGGATACGAGTTTGAGTAAACTCTGGGAAATGGTGAAGGACAGGGAAGCCTGGCTTGCAGGTCACAAAGAGCTGGACATGACTGAGCAACTGAATAACAACTATATGTATATATACATATATATGTGTATATACATATATATGTGTGTATATATATATATATATATGGATTTTCCTGCTCATTTTCAAAGCAGATGCTTTGCAAGAGTTAATGACAAGTCTTGACTCCTTTGGTCTATTCAGTTTTCAGAGCTGACATGGTTCTGACACTTGGAACCAAACTTTTCTGTTAGGTGACAGGATACAATTTGCACTGGCTTCAACTGCCTGAGTTGAATAAAATGGAACAGAGAGTTCACTCTGGTCTATAAGTAGCTAAGAGCTCACTGATTTTAAAATATAAAGGCATGGCAGGCACCGTAAGAGCTTTCCTAATAGCTCAGTTGTTAAAGAATCCACCTGCAATGCAGGAGACCCTGGTTTAATTCTTGGGTCGGGAAGATCTGCTGGAGAAGGGAAAGGCTACTCAATCTAGTATTCTTGGGCTTCCCTGTGGCTCAGCTGGTAAAGAATCCACCTGCAATGCAGGAGACCTGGGTTCAATTTCTGGGTTGGGAAGATCCCCTGGAGAAGGGAAAGCTTACCTACTCCAGTATTCTGGCCTGGAGAATTTCATGGACTACATAGTCCATGGGGTCATAAAGAGTCTGACACG
Organism: Neotragus moschatus; assembly: GCA_006410615.1. Lineage (NCBI taxonomy): Eukaryota > Metazoa > Chordata > Mammalia > Artiodactyla > Bovidae > Neotragus > Neotragus moschatus. The sequence continues at coordinate 1,582,649 of SJYA01000239.1, forward strand.
ACTGAGCAATTTTCACTTTTAGGCACTGTAAAGATGAATAAGCCTTCACTTGCTAAAGCAGTCCAGGTCACTCAGCTGTGGGGGTGCTAGGGGAATATGAGATGTGAAAAGAATGGCCAGGATGGGAGCTGTCTGAAATGGGAACAGATGTGGGGAGACCGAGGGCTTCTCTCTGACCCAGTGGGACCCGGTCCCCCTGCAGAGATAGCCCTGTGCCCGAGCTAAGGAGGGCAGAACTCTGTGGAGATTAGGCTTCAGGTGCAAAGTGATGCCATGGTTTCTGCAAAGGCATTTGTAGCAAGCAGGTGAGAGAAGAACTGCACTGTGTGTTAGCTCATCCAGACCTCTGGTCCATTTAAAAAGGGCTTGAGCCCATAGGCTAGAAAACTTCCCCAGGGTTGGGGAAGACACAGGTGAGGATAGAAGCGAGGCTGGTCTCCCTGCAGGACAATCTGGCAGGACCCTGACACACAGGGTGAGCAGGCAGTGACCAGTGTCTACACCCCAGGGATGCTCTGGCCTGGGTCCTCAAGGGGCAAGGGTGGAGCTGTCCCCCGAGGACGCAAAGGGGGGCGCACCCCTGGGGGCTGGATGAGTGAAATGGAACAGCTGCCAACAGGGGGCTGTTGTGTGGCTGCGAGAGTGAACGCTTTAGATGGACAGAGAGCAACGGAGAAAGGACCTAGAGACACGGGGAAAAGAGTGAGAAAAGCCTGAGATGGAGAGGGCACTACTATTTATACAAATTAATCACGCCCACAATATTAAATACATTATCAGGCTATGTACACGTCCAGGGCCATATATTAAACCCAGCGGGGGAGCGCCATTGTGGAGGGGAGGGATGAAGGGGCAGGGAGAAGGGAAGGAAGAAAAAAATAACACCGGGAGAGAGCGGCACAGACCAGCGATGGCGGCAGTGCTCACACACCGGAAGCCGGAAGCCGGAAGCCGGAAGCCGCCTCCTGCTCCGGGTTCCAAAATCTGATAGAAAGCTCTGGCACAGGTTATACAGATATTTGGAGGAAGGTGATGAGGTAAGTACCCCGGGCCAGCCCTCCCATGAGCCCGGGGCCAGCGGCGCTGACTGGGTACCTCGTGGTTTTCATGGCCGAGCAGATCCGAAAGGACTTTCAGCACCAGGCCCGCCACCTTGGCACACATATTCTTCCCTTTAGGAGAAAAACAGCAAAACAGAACAGGTCACATCTAAACTCCGAGGCACAAGTCTGGCAGATTTAAAAACGAATCTCGGCTCCTCTGCTTATGAGCTGGGTGATCTTGGGTGAGGCCCTGTTTCTCCCTCTGGGGTCCCTTGGAAATCATTAGGGTCCACCTCCAAAGGCGACGTAGAGGTTAAGTATCTCAGTACAGGGCAACATGCTCCCAGTGGTTCTTATCATTCGGGCAGAGCACAGAGCCGCTCACTACAGGAAACACAAGGAATCCAGAGCAATGCCCTCCTCCCAAGCGCACACACCATCACAGAAAAACCGACGACTGTTTCAGTGGTTCTAAACATCATAGCAATCACTGAAGATAAACTGATGATAATCAAGAAAAGTTGATTATAACCTAATAAATGCTTTCAAGCTAGGAAATTTGCATATGCTATTTTTCAAAAGAGAACTCTAAAAGAAGTCCTTTAATCAGTCAACAACACACATGTAGTTCAGATTCCATGCATCTGAGGGGGAAGGCGCTTCTCACAAGTACCCCTGAGCTATTTATCCAGGTAGCCTTCTCCCAACACTGGGACTGCTCAGGGCAGCTCTTCTAAGGAGGCTTCTATTTCTGCTGCTACTGCTACTGCTGCTGCTAAGTCGCTTCAGTTGTGTCCAACTCTGTGCGACCCCATAGACGCCAGCCCACCAGGCTTCCCCGTCCCTGGGATTCTCCAGGCAAGAACACTGGAGTGGGTTGCCATTTCCTTCTCCAATGCATGAAAGTGAAAAGTGAAAGTGAAGTTGCTCAGTCATGTCCGACTCTTGGCGATCCCACGGACTGCAGCCTACCAGGCTCCTCCATCCATGGGATTTTCCAGGCAAGAGTACTGGAGTGGGGTGCCACTGCCTTCTATTTCAGGAAACATCATTTAAGTGGGGGTGGAATCTGTCGGAGAGCAAAAATCACTCCCTTTATTGATCAAGACCTAAATGACCTGAGATGTCACATGGGAATTCCCATCTCTAGGAGATGGAATGGAAAAGGCGACTGTGATTAAGAGCAGGGAGTCTGGTTGAATGTCATTGCTCTGTCATAATGTCAGATTAATGTCGCAACTTAACCCCATAGAATTTTAGGAATGTACTTCTCTGTCTTCAGATAAAACAGGTCATAATTCTTCACTTCCTACCTTTGAATAATGTAACAAAGAGGGAGAA
>SJYA01000240.1:0-32401 GCA_006410615.1 Neotragus moschatus
CATTACCATTTGTGAACAGAGTTTAGTGACACATTACATTAAGTCACTCACAGGAAAGCCCCGTTTTACTGTCCCCATGTGACATCTTACTGGCTGGATAGGCATCTTGAGGGGAGGGCAGCGGTCACTATGTGCTACAAATGGAAGGCAGTTTTGTGGGCCCCTGTGCAGTTAGAACCCAAGCAGGAACCTCTGTGGAGTGGCTAGGAATTGACTCTTGCCAGGCACCGCTGGACATTACCATCTTGGCCCACTTATACCACTTTTTTTCAGTTAAGCTCTCTCAGATCACACAAACTGTAAAATCAACATTTCAAGCCATGGGTGGCTAGGCCTCTGGTTACAAATTCTTAGAAGCGACTCTTTCACTTCCCAGTGTCCTGGTCAAAACAGATGGTCTTTTTGACACTACGTTCCTGTGCCTGTCATTTTTGGTTCTCCCCTGGTTGAGGATAGAGCCTATTTTGGGTTTCAGCTTTATACAGAGGTGTAAATTTTCCATTTAACTCTAGCCTACAAAATCATCTCCTGACCCACATGAACATTAAAGTCCAAGGCTCTCCCCTACAAAGGCAGCCATAACCTCAGGGCTTGGCTGTTCTCTGTGTTATCATTCCATCTTTTTCCTCTTGAGTATTTCCTTTTTCCTTGAGAACTTGGCTATGCATTCAAAGGAACTTTGTGACATATTATTCAGTATTTATAGAATTGTATGGGGAGATTTTTCAGATTATCTTTTCTGCCGAGTTTTAAGAAACAGAAGTCTCCTTTTAGCCATAAAACTCATGTCCATTGAGTCAGTAATGACATCCAACCATCTCATTCTCTTTTGTCCCCTTCTTCTGCCTTCAATCTTTCCCAGTGTCAGGGTCTTTTGCAATGAGTCAGTTCTTTGCAAAGGTGGCCAAAGTATCAGAGCTTCACCATCAGTCCTTCCAGTAAATATTCAGGATTGATTTCCTTTAGGGTTGGCTGGTTTGATNTCTCTTTTGTCCCCTTCTTCTGCCTTCAATCTTTCCCAGTGTCAGGGTCTTTTGCAATGAGTCAGTTCTTTGCAAAGGTGGCCAAAGTATCAGAGCTTCACCATCAGTCCTTCCAGTAAATATTCAGGATTGATTTCCTTTAGGGTTGGCTGGTTTGATCTCTTGCTGTCCAAGGGACTCAAGAGTCTTTTCCAACACCACAGTTCAAAAGCATCTATTCTTCGATGCTCAGCCTTCTTTATGGTCCAACTGTCAAATCTGTGCATGACTACAGAAGAACCATAGCTTTTAGACAGTGCTTTGTCAGCAAAGTGATGTCTGTACTTTTTAATACACTTTTTAGGTTTATCATAGCTTTTCTTCCAAGGAGCAAGCATCTTTTAATTTCATGGCTTCAGTCACTCTCTGCAATCACTTTGGAGCCCAAGAAAATAAAGTCTGTCACTGTTTCCAGTTTTTTCCATCTCTTTGCTATGAAGTGATGGGACCAGATGCCATGATCTTACTTTTTTGAATTTTGAGTTTTAAGCCAGCTTTTTCACTCTCCTCTTTCATCTTCATCAAGAGGTTCTTTAGTTCCTCTCTGCTTTCTGCCATTAGGGTGGTGTCATCTGCTTATCTGAGATTGTTGATATTTTTCCTGGCAATCTTGATTCCAGCTTGTGTTTCATCCAGCCTGGTGTTTCACATGATGTACTCAGCATATAAGTTAAATAAGCAGGGTGACAATACACAGCCTTGATGTACTCCTTTCCCAATTTGGAACCGGTCTGTTGTTCCATGTCTGGTTCTAACCGTTGCTTCTTGACCTGCATATGGGTTTCTCAGGAGGCAGGTCAGGTGGACTAATTACAATTCAGTCTGAGTTTCTGGACTTCAGTAGCATGTTTAACCCCATTATTAGTTATTGGTATTCTTATATATTTAGGCTTAATTCTAACAGCTTATTTTGTATTTTCTATTTACTATATGTTGCCTTATTTAATCTTTTTTATTATTTCTATTGAATTTTCTATTTTTGTCATTTATTCCTATTGTCTTAAAAGTTATAAAATGTATTTTTATTGTTTTAGTGGTTATCCTAGCATTTAAAACTATATATTATAATTTATAGGGGGCTTCCCAAGTGGCACATTGGTAAAGAATCCACCTGCTAATGCAAGAGATGCAGGTTTGATCCCTGGTTTCCGGAAGATCCCCTGGAGGAGGAAACGGCAACCCACTCCAGTATTCTTGCCTGGGAAATAATCCCATGGACAGAGGAGCCTGGCAGGCTACAGTCCATGGGGTCACAAGACTCTGACACAACTGAGCAACTGAGCACACACATGCACACATACATATTGTAATTTGTATTTTCTTAAGTTTAAAATGCATTTGATTCATTTTCTCCTTGAATAATATGAAAGGACTTTGGAGTGCTTTAGCTTAGCTCTGAACTTTCCTTGGATTTTTCATGTGATTGCTTATTTTATTTCTACCAATATTTCTATAATATTTTAGTTTTATCAAGTCCTTAAATTTCCCCATACTCTTTTTTTTCTAAAGTTAACACTTACTTAGATTTACTAACATGTTTTCTAATTTTTTAGAAAATAGTCTTTGCATCCTGCTTGTTACTTCTAGGTTCATTTTCTTTTTTGCTGAAGTCCATCTGTTAGTAGTTCTGCCAGTGAGAATCTGTAGAGAGTAAACCCAAAACTTCCACTTTATAAAAGTCTCTACTAATTTTGCCTTTCTCTTAAACTGATGAGTAAGCTGGCTGCAGAGTTAAAGGATAATAGTAATTTTCCCCTACAAATCTGGAAAACATTAGATTGAAAAATATTAACATTTTCCCCATTTGGTGGTGGTGGTTTAGTCGCTAAGTAGTGTCTGACCCTTGCACCCCGTGAACAGTAGCCTGCCAGGCTCCTCTGTCCATGGGATTCTCCAGGCAAGAGTACTAGAGTGGGTTGCTATTTCCTTCTTCAGGGGATCTTCCCAACCCAGGAGTTGAACCTGGGTCTCCTGCATTGCAGATAAATTCTTTACCAACTGAGCTATGAGGGAAGCCTCCCCTAGCTTTATTGACAAATAAAATTAAAGTGTATCATGTGATGACTTAATATACATTGTGAAAGAATTTCTACAATTTAGCACATCCATCACATATTTAAACCCCTCCCTTTTTTTGATAAGAATCCTTAAATTTTACTCAGTTAGCAAATTTTATTTATACAACACAGAATTTCGTATAGCTGTATGATGGCATGTATTATTGTTGATGAGAAGCCTGTGTTGCTTTGTTATTACTTTGCAATCTGTGTTTGTACAGTCAGTTTGTCTTTTCCTTTTTTTTTTCTCTGAATGTTATATTTTCATAGCTTTCTATATAGGCTTTAAAAAACACAGCTTTATTAAGATATAATTTATACACCATTAAACTCACCCATATTAAATATACATTGAATGAATTTTAGTAAATTTCTATTGTTGCACAACCTTCACCAAAATCCAGTTTTAGAATACCTCTGTCATCCATAAATTCCCTTTTGCCCATTTTAATTAATCCTCTCTCCCACTGGTTGCCCCAGGCAATCATTGATCTGCTTTCTATCTCTGTAGTTTTATCTTTTCTAAAATTTCACATAAATGGAATTGTACAGTATGTATGTATTAGAAATCCATCTTGTTTATCATTTGGGGCTATTATAAATGATGCTGCTATGAGTTTTGCATGCAAGTCTTTTCGTGGACATGTTTTCACTCCTGGGTAGATACCTAGTTGTAGAAATTCTGTGTTATGTGTTGATAGGAGATGTATGTTTAAATTAAGACAATTCTAAATTTTCTTTTGCAAATCATCATACTATTTTACATTCCCATAAGAATGAATAAAGAAATTTCTAATCTCTCCACAGTCTTGCCCATGCTTTGTCTTCTGTCATGCCAGTAAATGTATTGTTGTATCTTATCACGGCTTTAAGTTGTTATGTCTCTAATGACCAATAACGATGGACATCTCTTTTGTAGTTGTTTGGCATTCACATAATTTCCCTGGGGAATTGTCAATTTAAATCTTTTTGTTTTTCAATTTTAAACTTTTTTCCCATTATTAAAAATCAGGTTGTTTGTCTGATTATTGCATTGTAAAAGTTTTTTAATATGTTTTCTATGGAAGTTCTTTATCAGATATATCCTTTGAAACTATTTTCTTCCAGCCTATGGTTTATCTTTTAATTTTCCTAATGGAATTTTTTAAAAAGCAAAAGTTTAAAGTTTCAAGCTTGATTTATTGATTTTTAATAGTTCATTCTTTTAGAGTCATAGCTAAGAAACTTTTCCTATCACAAGATTGTAACTATTATGTTTTCTTAGATGTTTTAGCTTAACTCTAGTTTTAGTTTTGGCTCTCATATTTATATGTATGCTTTATTTCAGTGTCTATGTTGTGAGATAAGGATTACTTTTTTTTTTTGCATATCGATATCCAAATGTTTCAGCCCCATTGGTTGAAAAGACAGTTTTCATTAAATTACCTTGGCACCTTTGTCAAAAATCATTTTACTGTATATAGGTTTCTATTTCCCTTCAACTGTCTGTATTTACACTGCTATCATGTTGTCTTGATCTCTATGGCTTTATATTAAGTTTTGAAATCAGGTAGTTTAATTCCACAAAATTCTCTTTCAAAATTGTTTTGGCTGTTCTAGGTCTTTTGCATTTCCATGTATGTACACTTTAATATCATCTTGTCACCTTCCTTATAAAAAAAAGAAAAGCTTACTGAGATATAGTAGACAATGTATTGAATCTATAAATCAATTTTGAGAGAATTGTCACTTCAATAATATTGAGCCTTCCAGTCCATGAACATGTTATTTTCCTCTATTGATTTAGATTTTATTTAATTGCTCTCAATAGTGTTTTATATTTTTAATGTACAAATCTGGGACTTTAAAAAAATTTATTCTTAAGTACTTCTCTTTTTGATGTGAATGAAGTTATTTAATTTCATATTCTGGTTGTTCTTTGTCATTATATAGAAAAATTAACTCTTGCTTGTTAATTTGTATCGTGAGACCTTACTAGTTACTAGCTCTAGGGCTTTTTAAAAGGTTCCTTAGAATTTCCTACGTATCAACCATGTTCTCTGCAAATATAGATTTATTTCTTCTTTTTCAGTACAGATGTTTTTCTTTTCTTTCTCTTTCCATTTTGCTCTTGGTAAATCTTTCAGTACATTGTTCAATAAAACTTGTGACAATGAAATTTCAAATCTTATGGGGAAAGCATTCAGTCATTCATATTTATGAAGCGTGTGAGGTGTAGGTTTTTAAGATATTCTTTATTAGATTAAGGTAGTTTTCTGTGAGGTTTTGTCATGAGTGGATGCTGGATTTTTGTCAAATGCTGTTTTGATGTCCATTGTGATAATCATTTGATTTTTGTTATTTTTTAAATATGGCAGTTCAGCCACTCTGTGACCCCATGGACTGTAGCATGCCAGGCTTCCCTGTCCTTCAGTCTCTCTCAGAGTTTTCTCAAACTGATATCCATTGAGTCAGTGATGTCATCCAACCATATCATTCCCTGTCGTCCCCTTCTCCTCCCGCCTTCAGTCTTTCACAGCATCAGGACTTTTTCCAGTGAGTCAGTTCTTCACACCATGTGGCCAAAGTATGGGAGTTTCAGCTTTAGCATCAGTCCTTCCAATGAATATTCAGGACTGATTTCCTTTAGGATGGACTGGTTGGATCTCCTTGCAGTCCAAGGGACTTTCAAGAGTGTTCTACAATACCACAGTTCAAAAGCATCAGTTCTTCAGTCTTCAGCTTTCCTTATGGTCCAACTCTCACATCCATACATAACTACTGGAAAAACCATAACTTTGACTAAATGGACCTTTGTTGGTAAAGTAATACCTTTGTTTTTTAATATGCTGTCTAGGTTTGTCATAGCTTTTCTTCCGAGGAGCAAGTGTCTTTTAAAAATTTCATGGCTGCAGTCACCATCTGCGGTGATTTTGGAGCCCAAGAAAACAAAGTCTGTCAGTGTTTCCTTTACATTAATTGCTTTGTATATGTTAAAGAAATCTTGCATTTCTTTTAACTTCATCATTATTTATTTTTGTGTAATCTGTTTTATACATTTGTTAAAATTTTAATGATTTTCAAGTCTACAAATGAATAATATGAGACTGTATTTTTCTTGTGATGTCTTTGGCTTTGACATCAGAGTACTACTGGCTTCTTAAAATGAATTGGGAAGTGTTTCCGACTGCTCTATTTTCCAAATGAATTTGTGTAGAATTGGCATTAGTTATTCCTTATCTGTTTGATAGAACTTATTAGTAAGACCATCTGGACCTGCGCTTTTCTTTGTAAAAAGGTTATTACTTACTAATTCAATTAGTTCACTTGATAGTTCTCATCATATTTTTTACTTTTTCTTGAATCGTGTTTAATACTTTTTTGCCTTTTAGGAATTTTTTTTTTATTTAAATTGTCTAATTTGCTGGCATAAAGCTATTCAGATGTGCCTGTTGACCACAAGTCCAGACCTTTTCCAGGAGTCTCTGAGGCAGATTTCAATCTCTCCTGCATGAATTATTGTCTGTGGTGTTTTAAATTGTTTCATCTCTTTTGTATCTTCTTTTCATGTTCGAGAAATTTGTTGAAATAATTCCTCAACTGGTGACCCTCTAGTTGCTTCACAATGATGAGCCAACATTACTACCATTTTCATAGAAAAACTTGAAAAAATAGATGTTTGTGTTACTATCTTGAACCAAAAATCTCTATTGATAAAGAGAAAAAAAATATCAATTTCATTCTTTCATTTTTGCAAAATAAAATACATCATCAGTTCAGTTCAGTTCAGTCACTCAGTCGTGTCTGACTCTTTGCGATCCCATGAATCACAGCATGCCAGGCCTCTGTGTCCATCACCAACTCCCGGAGTTCACTCAGACTCACGTCCATTGAGTCCGGGATGCCATCCAGCCATCTCATCCTCTGTCGTNGTATGACTTTTATATACTTTAAAGCATAATTATAGAACATGTGTTATTATTACCATGAAGGATAATTTAAATTAAACTCAAAAAAATAGCACTCAAAAAGTATTTTGAATATTATAATATTTTTGATTTTTAAAGAAGATAATTAAATATTTTCTCTTTTTTCAGGATGGAAATTCTTCCAAAACCTTGGAGGAAATCATTTTTAGCTGCAAGCAGTTATATTCGGGATCACCTGAATGCAATGAACCCTACAATGTTGTCAGTGCTGGATTTGTGGCACAGTACTTTTAAGTAAGTATTTCTGGCCTTACTGAAGTTTTTTTTTTTGTTGTTTGTGTTTTAAGAGAGATGAAAGCTATTCTATCTTATTTCATTTTTTATTTTAACTATAAATTTTAAAATTCTTGCAAATTTAAGCTAAGTATTTAAACTTGGTTATAAATAACATAAAATTATATGGAGTAATAAGTGAGCATCACCATCATCTCTAATCCAGTTCTCCCTTCTCCACCCCCCACCCAATTACCACATTTATTTTAAGTAGTAGTCATAGTTAAAGAACTGAATTGCTGTGACTTGTTTTAAATCCCATGGAACATTAGCTGCTACAATAATGTGTATTGTTCAGAGACCTAGGAAATACTGCCCATGTGACTGGCATGAGGTGAAGTTTCTGGGCAACTGTTGGAGATTATACGTCTCTGTGTGGGTGATGTCGTGGTGTGAACACTGGTGGGCACTGTGGTGCTAAAGGTCTTGGCCCTAGGGCTGAGGACAGTTTACCTCACAGTTTAGAAGCTCGAGCTTTGTGTGCTTCCCTTGCGCCATCCCTTCCGAGGCACTGGGGGGCATCCTAGCAAGAGGCACACGTGGACATATGTATTTATAAAATATGCAGAAGTAATACAGTTTTATATATTATTTTTCTCAAAGAAGACCTCTCAAAACCTGGGTGGATCTCTGTCTAGAGGACACGGCACCCAGGTCTCCAGGGTGGTCCGTGAACCTTTTCTCACCCTCCCAGCCAAAACCGCCACAGTTTACTTGCAGTCTGCTCTCCAGGGCCTCTTGGTTCTTAATAGCAGGTATTGTTATGAGGGCACAATAATGAGCACATTTTCTCGCCTCCTGCAGGCCAGCGAAGGGAAAGCTAAGAGCTCTGTGTGCTACAGAAGTGTAGCTGTTGTTTCTGTTCTGGGAAGCCCCCTGGACATACACTGGGGAGGCCTGACTGACCAGCTTCTCTGAATTCCTTCCGAAGCTGGGATCCTTAGCACACAGGAACACCTAACCCTAACCAGGAAGCCAAGCCACCCAGAATCACCCCAGCTCTGCTACCCTCTCATCGGAGGCTCTCTCCAGTTCCCACCTGTGAGATGAATGTGGGTTTGTGGTGTCTGAGGCCCCTCCTCACCCTCCCTCTGTTCCTCTTTCCCCTTCTTCCTTTGTTTAACACATTTTAATTTAATCTCTTTATACAGATGTGTATGTAATTATATATGATCACAGAAATGTGATACATGCTTTTTAAGTGCAGTGCTCTTTTTCTTTACTTTACCTGACTTCACCAACCTGGATTTTCTTTTCCTCATGGCTTCCCTTCTTTCCACCAACCCAGCGAAAGACGTGATAACCATTAGTGGGACATCTTCTCTTTTTTTGCTCTGGGCTCATGTAGCCAAATGTATATGTATGGCCACACACATGTATATCCATACATAGCATAAAACTGGCCTTTGTCAGTGAGACTACTTAACTATTAGAAATGACATCCTTTCAGCTTTCCATTGTGTAATGTGGACTTATTTGTCTTTTTGAATTTGTCTTATGGGAATAGGAAGAGGCCATCTCCCTGCCTTGTGCTTTTTTCATTCCTTTCTTTTGGGTACTGGTACTCAGATATCTCTCCTGGACAAGGCCTGTGATCTAGTTTTGTATGTAATGATAAGATCATACAATATAGTATATTGCTTTCACAAAGGGTGTTTATATGCACTAGTACATTTTCAAAACACTACCGCAGTGTTGTTTTTGTTTTATTTTAAAATACCGGTTCACAGATGGAGCTGCCAGAATATACTGTGCTGGACACTGGAGGATGAGTATCATTGCCTAGTATTGTCATAAAGGCCTAGACTTTGTCTGTTACACAGTGAAAGGAGGCAAGAGACAAAATCAAAGGAGGAAGGGGAAGAAGTAAAAACAACAAAGCTGAGATAAGAAAACAGTAGATAGTATATGTGTCCAAAATTAGTGTTCAGGGTTGTAGTGGTAGAGATAAAAGTGGCAGAGATATATTTAGTTGTAGCAGCTAAAGCTAGGACAAGTGAGAAAGGAGCTTTGTGGTCTGTGGGTGGGAAGAGAGCCCTACCAACTCCTATGTTGCCTTTGTTGGTGTAAGTCATTTTCACTCTGTGTGAATATTAAGAGTGGGCTGGGGCTGTCAGAGTGCTGCTCCTCTGAGTAGAAGCCAGCATTGGACACACAGGGCATCCTTACTCTGAGTCTGCCCTGAATCTCAGCAGGTCTTGAAAAAATAGGCCATCTTTGTGCGATCGTCTGGTGGTTCACACGGTAGAGAATCTGCCTATAATGTACGAGACCTGGGTTCGATCCCTGGGTTGGGAAGATCCCCTGGAGAAGGGAATGGCTACCCACTCAGTGGGAGATCCGAGTGACTAAGCATACATGCTCTGTGTAACAGTGAGTTAGGGGTGAGTTGGGAATGGTAATGCAAAAAATCATCGGAATGACTGTAAAATGCCTGAATGTAGAATCCTAAAGGGATGCTCTCTAGATGAAAATGTGCAATTTCATGTCACTCAATATTTAGGCTTGTAGAACCCACTTAATGTCAAAAATGCACATAGCACCCAGGTATTTTTGCTTGAAAAATGGTGTATTCAGGGGGATGCATATATATACAGTGTATATATTAGTGTAGAAATTATCATAGAAATTACAGTAGAAATCAGAAGATGTCAAAGAAAAGATAGAGAGGATTTTTTAAATTCATGGTTTGACCAAGGTGAGTCCAATAAAATATTACTAGAACACCATGGATTAATTTACTGTACAGTACTCAGAGAGGATACAACTTGATTACCCTTTAAATTAAGGGTGCTTAAAAAGGTGCTTAAACTAACTCAAAAGAAGAGACATGCAAAGAAACTGAAATAAAAACTACATTGAGATATCATTCTATTTTTCATTGGATTGACAAAATTCCAATATATTAACATCATGCATTGTTAGTGAAGCTTGGAGAAATGGGCACCCTTTTGAGGGGAATCTGGTCATATTGATGAAAATTATAAATTCATTTACACTCGAATCCGGCATTCTCATTTCCGGGAAATTAGCTTTCAGATAAAAACCTGAAAATATAACAAGTGAAAGAGATTCAGCATTCTTTATTGTGCCAGGTGTTAAGAGGATAAGCCTGGAAACAACCAAGTAACCATTGATAGTAGACTGGTTCAGTAAGTGATGGTACAGTCACACAGTGGAATACAGCTATGAAATACAAATGAGAACAGTATCAGTGTGCTGCTATGGAAAGGTCTCCAGGATGTTTTAGTAAGTGAAGAAAGCAAGTGCAGACCACTGCCTAGAGTGTGCTGCTTCGAATGCAACAAAGGAGGATAACTGGCAAGAGCAGAACATGTTTCTAAATTCATGGAGCGAGCAAGAAACATGAGCACTTGGGGTGTGATTGAAGAGGCAACTTGGGCCCAGTAAGAAGTGAGATTGTAGCAATTCCCTGGTGGCTCAGACAGTAAAGCGTATGCCCACAATGTGAGAGACCTGGGTTTTATCCCTGGGTTGGGAAGATCCCCTGGAGAAGGAAATGGCAACCCACTCCAGTACTCTTGCCTAGAAAATTCTATGGATGGAGGAGGCTGGAGGGCTACAGTCCATGGGGTCATGAAGATCGGACATGACTGAGCGACTTCACGAAGAAATGAGATCAGCTTTGAGAACCAGAAATCAAAGTCAGAGACTGACTTGATATTAAGTCCAGAGTGTTGGGCCAAGACTGCTGAAGACCCTTCTGCCTGAANGCTGGAGGGCTACAGTCCATGGGGTCATGAAGATCGGACATGACTGAGCGACTTCACGAAGAAATGAGATCAGCTTTGAGAACCAGAAATCAAAGTCAGAGACTGACTTGATATTAAGTCCAGAGTGTTGGGCCAAGACTGCTGAAGACCCTTCTGCCTGAAATCAGTGATGGATCCGAGGATCAAGGTAGGTTACAGACTGTGATGAGCATCAAGTGGCAGGTGTGAGGATGGGAGGGACCCATGGCTGACTGCTGAGTCTCCAGAAACTGACATCTGCTTGCTTGCAGCAGGTAAAGGATAGGAAGAGTTCAGAGAAGAACGAGACATCCGGTCTGGGTGGTTTGGGACTGTTATTTGTTGAGTATCTTTTTTTCCTGACTCTGTCTGTAATCTTAAACTAGTGATTAAAACTATTGTTCTACTCCTAGATTGTTGTAGGAATTGTCCTGAGAAAGTAGGACCAGTGTCCGGTGGTATTCTTCCCATCTTCTTAAAAATTCACCCTTTTGACCAAATAGGGGGTGTTATCAGGGATTTCTTGGGAAAAGTTCTGTAAAACTTTTGTAAAAGCCTGTCAATCTCAAAACAGGAAAGATGGGTGCCCTGTGCTTAGAATTGTCTCTAAATCAAACACCAAGGAAGTGCAGGGAAAATTGGTCTGGCTGCTCAATGGCACAGTGGATTCCAGGGCTCCTGCCCTAGCAACTGCCCTTATTCAGGGCTGCTTCACATGGCATGCACCTGCACCCTGATTTATAGCTACAGCTTTAAAGCAGAAAGTCACGTCGAACATGTTGAGCTAGAAGCCTTGTGCTACATTTTAGAAATATTTTATGTAAAATTTAGCTTTGCACTGCTCAGTTGTCCAGAATAACGCGTTACCAATGATTCTTCAGCAGTGGCTATACCGACTTTGTGCATAATATATCACTGATGTCATGTACTGAACTCATTATAATCCAGGAGATGGACTTCCACTTGTGAAAGGAATCTAAATAGATGTGAAACATGTTTTATTTACTAGCCAATATTTTATATTGGTCTTTAAGCAAAAATTAAGTGTAATGTTTTAATAGTGTTTACTACCTTTCAGATAACATAGAAAACGTTTGATCATGTAGAAATGGAAAAGCAGTTTCTTTAGGAAAGTAATCTGTGGTTAAATTGAGTTGAATAATAATGATACTAATAGATACTATTGCTCTTTAATGTGCCACAGAAAATTCTTGAGTGAAGCATGTTTGTCACAAGGATCCTAGTGTTGTAGTCAGAACTGAAAACTATTGGCTGAAGTAAATACAGTTTTCTGAAAAAAAATAAAAACCACACAAGTTCAAAAAGATTTTTTTATACACTGGGTCATAATTAGGTATGAGAACTCCCTCACCTCATGGCTTCCCAATATCCAGGATTGCTCTCTTTTCAGAATGGGTACAGTTTTTGTTTTAGGAGTAGTGGACCTTATAAGCTTTGAGCCCTACCTCTTTTCCTGTTATAATTATTCTAGTTTGAAGAAAAAGTCAGTCTATCTAAAAAATTTCAGTTATTATATCCTTCTTTTGTATAGCATTCTTTCATAATAACAGGAACTGTGTTCCTGTTGAATTTAATTATATTATTTTAAAATTAAAATGTTTTATGTTCTAGAATATTTTTACGAAACACAAATTTTAGTGATAAAACCTAGGAATATTGTTTTTGAGAAGAGAACAACCAATTAGCAAAATATCAAATACCAAACAAAGCCACTCATACATAAATCACTGTTCATTGGCATCTCTTGCAGAAAGTTACGGTTAGTTGATATAGAAGAATTTCACAATCGTCAGGATGCATTGGAGCTGTCAACTTTTCAGACAATTGTCATGAAACACATGGAATCTGCCAAAGAGACTCTACTGAAAATGTAAAGTTTTGAAATTTCATGTACAAAAAACATACATTTTAAAATGTGATGATTGAGCTACCGTAGTTTAACTGCTTTCAGAAAATCTCATTTTAACAAGTTGGTAATCATTTCTGATTGAGAGTTAAATATGATGTCTTTAACTGTCTTGCTCTGTGATGTCTATCCAGATGTTCTATGCAGCATGGATAGTATAGAAACTAAGATGGTTATAATTGATGTTTTTTTCAACGTCTTGTTTCTATGCTCTCCTCTGAGGGTAGAGTTGGATAACACGGGGGTGGGAGGGTAATGATCATCAACTAATCGTTCTCCAGATACTTCTTTGAGTCTGCTATGAAGACGTGCAAAGTAATATGCCTATTACATCTTGATTTTGGATGGAGGATACAGAAGAGTGTAAAGATGATTATAGGGGAAAATATTCTTTAAAGGAGTTTATAGTTGTATTGGGAGGGTAGACCTATCAAATGAAAATTAAACATCATTTTGGTTTGGCCCTTCAAAATGCAATAGCCACATATGATAATTATTGATACTGGTGCCAGATAATATGTTCTGAAACAATACAGGAAAATTGTCTCTGTTAGAGGTCATTAGTGAAGTGAATTCTCTCAGTCGTATCCGACTCTTTGCGACCCATGGACTGTAGCCCGTCAGGCTCCTCTGTCCATGGGATTCTCCAGGCAAGAACACTGGAGTGGGTTGCCATTTCCTTCTCCAGGGTATCTTCCCAACCCAGGGATTGAACCCGGTTCTCCCGCATGGCGGGCAGATGCTTAGAGGTCATTAAGTTATTACAAATAGAACATTAAAATTGGATCACATTTAAGATGGCAGAGGACATGAAACTCCAGCTTGGTTTTATGATTTCTGAAAGGTAGTTAGGAAGTTATCTTTTAACAGCTATGGCTAAATCTTTCCTTTGTTTTTTTATTCACTAATACATTAGAAGCAACTTCTTTGATATTACTTGAAAGAACTTTAGACTTTTATATAATATTAGTATTTATTTCTTATAAAAAATAGAGGAGAAGTGCGGAATGAAACTTCATAATTAATTGCAGAGAAGAATATGACCTCATAATCACAGAATAAAAATAAATATAACTTATTCTATAACTTTAGGGTTCTACTCCAGGAATACATTTCCACTGTAAATTTTAGTAGACTGGATGTCAAGAGAGTAGAGGATAAACCTTTATTGAATTATTTTGCTGAAAGATGTAGATTGATTAACTGTATATCTTGATGCTGTTTAATTGATTCTGAGGGAAGAACGTTCTGACCATACTTTAAATAGGGATCCAGAATGTGTTTTATCATGGCTGAAAGGCAGCATATCAGCTCACCACAGTGGAGAAACAATTAGTAAATGATTAATTGTGACATCTATGCCAAACCCTAACATCTTCTTAGTCCTCAGCCTCCATTTCTATTCAGCAGTTGCTGTAGTTTATCACTGCCGCCTTCTCTAAGNTTGTATAGCATTCTTTCATAATAACAGGAACTGTGTTCCTGTTGAATTTAATTATATTATTTTAAAATTAAAATGTTTTATGTTCTAGAATATTTTTACGAAACACAAATTTTAGTGATAAAACCTAGGAATATTGTTTTTGAGAAGAGAACAACCAATTAGCAAAATATCAAATACCAAACAAAGCCACTCATACATAAATCACTGTTCATTGGCATCTCTTGCAGAAAGTTACGGTTAGTTGATATAGAAGAATTTCACAATCGTCAGGATGCATTGGAGCTGTCAACTTTTCAGACAATTGTCATGAAACACATGGAATCTGCCAAAGAGACTCTACTGAAAATGTAAAGTTTTGAAATTTCATGTACAAAAAATATACATTTTAAAATGTGATGATTGAGCTACCGTAGTTTAACTGCTTTCAGAAAATCTCATTTTAACAAGTTGGTAATCATTTCTGATTGAGAGTTAAATATGATGTCTTTAACTGTCTTGCTCTGTGATGTCTATCCAGATGTTCTATGCAGCATGGATAGTATAGAAACTAAGATGGTTATAATTGATGGTTTTTTCAACGTCTTGTTTCTATGCTCTCCTCTGAGGGTAGAGTTGGATAACACGGGGGTGGGAGGGTAATGATCATCAGCTAATCGTTCTCCAGATACTTCTTTGAGTCTGCTATGAAGACATGCAAAGTAATATGCCTATTACATCTTGATTTTGGATGGAGGATACAGAAGAGTGTAAAGATGATTATAGGGGAAAATATTCTTTAAAGGAGTTTATAGTTGTATTGGGAGGGTAGACCTATCAAATGAAAATTAAACATCATTTTGGTTTGGCCCTTCAAAATGCAATAGCCACATA
Source organism: Neotragus moschatus (assembly GCA_006410615.1). Lineage (NCBI taxonomy): Eukaryota > Metazoa > Chordata > Mammalia > Artiodactyla > Bovidae > Neotragus > Neotragus moschatus. The sequence goes on from SJYA01000240.1 coordinate 15,314, forward strand.
TGATAATTATTGATACTGGTGCCAGATAATATGTTCTGAAACAATACAGGAAAATTGTCTCTGTTAGAGGTCATTAGTGAAGTGAATTCTCTCAGTCGTATCCGACTCTTTGCGACCCATGGACTGTAGCCCGCCAGGCTCCTCTGTCCATGGGATTCTCCAGGCAGGAATACTGGAGTGGGTTGCCATTTCCTTCTCCAGGGTATCTTCCCAACCCAGGGATTGAACCCGGTTCTCCCGCATGGCGGGCAGATGCTTAGAGGTCATTAAGTTATTACAAATAGAACATTAAAATTGGATCACATTTAAGATGGCAGAGGACATGAAACTCCAGCTTGGTTTTATGATTTCTGAAAGGTAGTTAGGAAGTTATCTTTTAACAGCTATGGCTAAATCTTTCCTTTGTTTTTTTATTCACTAATACATTAGAAGCAACTTCTTTGATATTACTTGAAAGAACTTTAGACTTTTATATAATATTAGTATTTATTTCTTATAAAAAATAGAGGAGAAGTGCGGAATGAAACTTCATAATTAATTGCAGAGAAGAATATGACCTCATAATCACAGAATAAAAATAAATATAACTTATTCTATAACTTTAGGGTTCTACTCCAGGAATACATTTCCACTGTAAATTTTAGTAGACTGGATGTCAAGAGAGTAGAGGATAAACCTTTATTGAATTATTTTGCTGAAAGATGTAGATTGATTAACTGTATATCTTGATGCTGTTTAATTGATTCTGAGGGAAGAACGTTCTGACCATACTTTAAATAGGGATCCAGAATGTGTTTTATCATGGCTGAAAGGCAGCATATCAGCTCACCACAGTGGAGAAACAATTAGTAAATGATTAATTGTGACATCTATGCCAAACCCTAACATCTTCTTAGTCCTCAGCCTCCATTTCTATTCAGCAGTTGCTGTAGTNTGAGGGAAGAACGTTCTGACCATACTTTAAATAGGGATCCAGAATGTGTTTTATCATGGCTGAAAGGCAGCATATCAGCTCACCACAGTGGAGAAACAATTAGTAAATGATTAATTGTGACATCTATGCCAAACCCTAACATCTTCTTAGTCCTCAGCCTCCATTTCTATTCAGCAGTTGCTGTAGTTTATCACTGCCGCCTTCTCTAAGTCTCTGTTCTGTGTCCCTGTGTCTATTTCTTTTTTTGATCTCTTTTTCTGACTCTAATCTTACTATCTTCTCTAAGAATAGAGGCTGTGCAGGTATTTGCTTTCATTTTTCTTCTCTATATTCTCAACAATTTCATGATTTCTTCTCTCTTAGCTGTCTTAAGAGCTTATGTTTTCTGAGCTCTGTGTCCCTCTTATAAAATGTCTACTGTATATCTCCAGTTGAATGAAATGTCAGCACCTGGTTCTCAACATTTCCATAACAGTATTTACTCTTTATTCCAGACCTGCCATTCTTCTTCTTCCGGACAATTCCCAGGCCAAGTTGAAAAGTTTTTTACTTTTTCTATCTCTTTTACTCATCATCTACATCCTCACCATCCCCAGGCTGCCTCTAGCCATATTCAGTGTATCTTTAATTATTCTATTTTTGTTGAGATATGTTTCATTTGTCTTCATCTCTTGCCCGAGCTACTGGAAACTTCTCGGTCCCCTTAGTATCTGCTGTATCTGGCTTCACTCTCCCCCCTTAGTATTTGCTACCTATCCTGTTTACCTGTTGCTTTAGCAGCTGTGCCCCGTTGCAGAAGGATATGCAGTTTATTCACAGAGCATGAGCCTGTCCCAAGCTCTTGTGTTTAGCTCCCAAGAGCATGAGCCTGTCCCAGGTTCTTGTGTTTAACTCCCAAGTTCTGCAAACTCCTGCATACTTTGCCCCACTTACTTATTCCGATTTTCTAGTCTGTTAGCTCTGATACGGATAACAAAATGATTAGATATATTTGCCCTACCTCTCCCACCTATTTTTCATATCTTCTACTTCAGATCCTTTTCTCATGGTCTTCTTTGCTTCATTTTTATCTATTCTTTAGTGAAATTGCCCTCTTCGCTATAAAACTCTTCTCTATTACCTAAGTAGAAAATTGGACTCTATCCTTTGATTTCAAATGTATCTGCTTTTCTGCTATGACATGTTGCCTTCCTTATTCTAAAAGATAAAGGATAATGTCATATTTTTCATATCTCCTGAGGCACTGTCCCTAGCACAGAGGCACAAAACATGTATTTGTTAAAGGGACAAATACATACATTTAAAACTTTGATCTCTCTGGGAGCATTCAGGCAACTTCTGAACTTATACTGATTGCTTAAAAATTCTATCTTATGAAAGAGGTACAAATATTCCTTAATTTTAGTGTTGGACAGTGGTTTTGTAAACTGAAAACTTGGCTTATCACAACGTGTCTGTGAATATGAAACTCATTGTTTTCCTTTTATTACAAGGATGCATATACATTTGAAACTTGTTTTAAATCATTTACTCTTTTAGAATTTCTCATTAAGCAGGATAAGAAAAGAACATACTTGATTTTGTTGTTTTGTATCTTGTTTTCAACTATCATTGTGAAATAGAATAGCATAAAATATCAACTGGGTTGAACCAAAAAAGGCCTCCCTTGATTTAATGTTACTCACATTTTAGCTTTAAATTGACAAATCCATGGGAAGCATGCCTTGTAATATCCAGTAAAGATAATTTTTATGATATCCAAAGAGTGTCATACATGGAGTTCAAGTTACATTTTTATCACAGCATCATGTCATTGAGCCATTTTCCATTGTCTGTGATTAAAATTTCTTAGGAGGGATGAAATATGCTAGCACTTATATTTCAGAAAGTGGATATTGTCACTTGGCAATATACCTCTCTATGAAGACCTTTGGATGTTCAGAAGTTACTGTTAATGTAAGAGGAGTAATTCACTGAAAGTATTAACTTTTACAAGTCTTTTGTTCTTTGAAGGTGGTTTCCAGAAGTGCAGAATATTTATTACCAAGGTAATAAAAAGAAACTATTGCCAACTGGTGACAGCAGTGCCAAAATGGAATCTTTTTTCAACTGTACTGCTACCCTTATGACTTTACAGCTGCAGGAGCTCGCTTTGGTTTCCATGCAAGATTTCACAGACTTAATTGCACAACCTCCAGTAAGTAAGATTCAGTCATACTAATATTCACTTACCAATTTATTTTCAGTTCTTTGAGAGTAGATAATTATAACTTTTACCAATGAGAGATCAGAAGGTATATCTTTAGACCTATTACACTTAACTGTTTTAAAAAAGACTTAGTGTCAACCTACATGTGTAGAATATATTATTATTATTATATTAATGAGGTTAGTGGGAATAAGTGAAAATTCCCATCATTGGGAAATTTGGGTCGTGATGACTGGGGAAGATTTCTTCAAACAACTCTTTTCTTACTGTAAGAACATCCTGATACAGGGTGAGCAGTCTGGGAATTTGAATATTCTCTTGGGTTCCGTCTTGCATGATTCTAGAGCCCCACTGCTATACACATCTTCCTTTTTCTGGCATCTTGACCCTATAGTAGATACGACAAGTCTAGCTGGGAATGGCTCTTATCCTTTTTGGTACAGCTCCTCCTTGGGTTAACTGTCTAGGTCATGAGAGGAAGAGCGTATTCTACTGGGACCAGTGCCCTCCTTAGTCTCTCACAATTGATATGCATATTTATGGATACTTTATAATATATATATTTTATGTAATTTCTTTGTTGTAGGATTCTATTAGAGCCTTTGAACATCCAGGTTTTGTCATGAGGCTGATTCTTGATAACGACACCATTAAGTTTGAACCTGATTTCAATGATTATACAGACATTCTTCTAAATGTTTATGATGTCATGATTAAGGCTGTGAATTTTGTGCCAAGAGTTGAGACAAAATTGTATTCCAAATGGGTAAGTAGCAACGATATTCTAATTACTTGAATTTGTGTGACAGTATTTCCTTCAAATAACTTCTAGAAGGTGTAGACTGGTATCCTCCACTTAATGGAATACAAATGACTTAATCACATTGGCTTATAAGGCAGTTTTGCTTGAAAACATACTATTTTCCCATTAGCTTCTCTTTCATACCAGTTTCTTAGACCAGTCTTGCATTGAATTCAGCTGAAAACTTTCTGAGGGGGAAGAATTAAAGTTGTGATCAGGTCTGGCTTCCCTTCTCTCTTTGGCCAAATATTTAGCAACAGTCTGCTGAACTACAATATTTCAACAGTAGTTATTGCAATCTAGTATCTGAAAATGAGCAGGTCTGAAAATTCATTTACTTAAAAGCTTTTCAAGTTTCCTAAGTCCAACCATCAGCTTTCTTTTTCCTTTTTTATGTTTTAAATAGTTTATAAGTATTTCATGCATAAGAAGAATACAGGACTCTTTAAAGTTTTAAGGCTAATGTTTAAAATTTTAAGTAGTAATAAAGTTAACACCTTCATGCCTTCAATCTAACTCATACAATGTGACCTTTAAACTCTGCCCCTCAGTTGTCCTTCCCTGTTCATAGTTTTGTTCTTCTACCTTCTAGCAAAGGATTCACTATCTTGCATTTTATAGTTATTATTCCAAATTTTTAAAGATAAACTTACTATCAATACACAGCTGCATATTAAATTTCATTTTAGTTTTTCCATATTGTTGTATAGATGGAGCCATCTTATAAATAGTCCATGACTTGTTTTATTTTACTTAACACTGTGATTGTGACATTATTCATGTTGAGAATATTATCGTCTCCATAGATCTAACTTTTTAATTTTTATTTTTTCAGGGCCCATTAACTTTTTTTTTCAACTAAGCCTGATCATTTTTGACAGTCTCTTGTACTTAGTTATATATTCATTACTTTCTCTGTTTGCCAATCTGAGTCCTGTTCCTGGTGGTTTATTTCTGTAAGTTCTTTTCCTTTATTACTATGGCCTTGTACAATTGAGAACTTTATGCAGGACGTCTTTGAGGCCTTGATTTGAATTGGTTCCTCTGGAATTTGCATATTGATAGGTGCTCTTGAGGCCCCTGCAAACCCAGTACCCTTTTAGACAAAATTTTGGCCTGAGGATTTGGTGGACACTACTGATAGTATGAACATTTTCCCAAATCTGTATGAGAACAGGTTTGTGGTTACAAATTCTTAAGACAACCACCCTTTGTCTTCTCCACTGAAAAACAAGGCCCAGATAAGACATTTTCTCTTTATTGCCCTGTCAACTTGCAGCATTCTGAAATTTTATGTCCTGAGAACCCTCATTTTGAGGTTGTGTCACCTCTCAATGTTCCTGCTTTTCTGTGGGGATACCAGTTANCACCCAATCCAGTAAATTACCACAGGGTGTATTGAACTACAGAAAAAGAACAGTAGAGAAAGAAATGACCAGTTTCCTTCACATTGAAGGTTGGAGGAGAGGGGAAAAGCAGGGGAGGCTGAAAAGTGGCAGTGATACATGAATTCCTTTTGAAGGTTGAGTAAGAGTCCACCAGGTGAACAATGTGGGTGAAAGAATTCCAGTTAGAGGATATAGAATGTAGAAGGAAGTGAGGTATGAAATGGCATGATGTGCTCCAGGAACAAGGAGTGGGTTATGTTGCTTCCACAGATACTGTGAGGGATGAAAGGTGGGGTTGGGGGAGGCTGAAGAGGGTGGCACCACATGAAAAAGGGCTAGGACTGGGTGGCTTATCTAAGACCTAGAATTGTATGTTCATCTTAAAGTACCTTTTCCTCTGCAAATGTAGAATAGTGAATATGTGTTTTACTTATAACATTTCATGCTGAGTGAAATATTTAATTTCATAGCTATTTCCCTGCCTCTTAGCTGCCCTTAGAGCTCATTCCAGTTCTACTTTTTCCCTTTTTCTCCTAAGTATGCCTCTCACCAGACTCACAGTATGTACAGAGGACACACCAGGACTATTACAGGAACTGTTAGGTACAAATACCCTCAACTCCTTGCTCTCACGTGTCTCAACTCACCTCTGCACAGACCCCTTCCCATCTGACTCCCCACATTCTCACAGGGCAAGGGATTGGCAAACCATTCAGTGTTCTTGTCTCCACCCATCAGCTCAGCCTCATTGCCTCCCATCTCTCTGGACCTGTGCTTTTGAGTTGTCCCCTCTGTGTCTCATCTTAAATCTCTCCTTCACTGTTGATTCTGCTTCTGAAATTTGCAAACATGTTCAAAACCCTCTTCCATTCTCCATCTTCCACTTCAGCTCAACATCATCACCAGCCGTTCCCTCTCTTTCACCTCACAGCCAATTTTGAATACATTTCTATGTGTTATCTCAACTTTCTTAACCTCTCACAACTGTTTTTTTTTTTAATTTCATGGTAAGTTCATTATTTGTATTACCCACAACTCAAGTCAGTAGGAAATATTTGCATACTACCAGAAGTTTCTGAGCATACCAGCCCGTTTTAACCATGCCTTCCAAGTAGACCACCTTTTTGTACCGTCTCAGCTAAATCTCCGGTAGCCTCCTTGAAACTCTAGGTTGGAAGTGATTGTTCATAGTCTTGTCTTGCATACTGGAATGTGGCCTGTCTGAGAATCATTGCTACATCCTCCACATTTCTGTATCTCTGTCACTTACTAGAGTAGTTAGGAACATGGTGAATGAGCAAATGTGTGTTGAATGAATAACTAAGTGAGCACAAATTTGCTTTTAATTAATTAGATGTCATATACATAAGATAATCTATTTTTCATGTAATGGAATAGTAACATAGTATACATGAATATATTTAGGAATAAAATTTAATTGTATAAATGGCTTTTGTCTGGTTTTTCAGATTATGTGAGGAATTTGAAAAGATATCTGAAAAAGCTCTTAGCACACCTCCAAATACAGCAGAATTAATGGAAATGAAGGTATTGTTTATAAGCTCTGTATAGTCATATGTGTGTGAGTAAATTGTTTTGCTTATTTTTCCCAGTTTTTTATAATTATTGACATGATAATATAGTAACAAATCACTCCAAAAGTTAAAAAAGAGGCTTAAAATTGTAAGTTACATACATACACTCTCTCTGTTTCTCTCTTTCTGTCTGTCTCTCTCTGAAGCTTGGTGACGCAGGCTGGATACTCCTAGATGGTTCTGACTTAGTCAGATCAACTAGTTCTCAGTTGGATTGACCATTATCATTATCTTCAGTAACTTTCTTCTGCTCCACTTTCCTTTCAAACTTCAGCAGTCTCACCTGTGCGTGTTTTCATGGAGTGATAGAGACAGAAAAGCAAGCCCAACTGCACATATGGTTTTTAAGTTTCTACTTGTGTCAGAATAGCAAGTAACCTATTGACCAAAGCAAGTCACATGGCCACAGAGTCTGTGAGAGGACACCCTAAGATTAGATAGTGGAAGAGGTGAAATACTGGAGTTACTAATGCAGTCATCTGTCTACAAGGTTCTTTTTGAGGGCACTATTAATAATCATTGCTATGCTAACAGGCATAAACCAGGGCTGTCTTGGGAAACCTGAGATATGTGGTCATCCTTCATTTCTTAAATCAATGAATGTTTAATCCTTAAGTAATGTTTTGCTTTGTTTTCCATAGATTATCTTTTACTCTATCATATATTAAACATTTCTGTGGTAGTTTGCTGAAAAATATTTTGAGCATAGGACTTATGGTACTGAAAATATTAGATAAGTCTCCTGTGCTTGAGGTCTGCCTGGTGATGAATAAAATAATATGACACCTGGCTAATCATCTTTTTATTTTGTTCCTTTTCCATTTGTGTAATGTTAAGCTTTTTTAGGAGCTTTTTTTTTCCTTTTCTAGCAATCACAAGATCCAAAATAGAACCTTGTGTTTCTAGACTTTAAAATATTTAAGCAAACCCAGCAAAATATGTAAAATCATTCAAAAGTTTGTATAGGTAAGAAATTACAAAAGGCGTTCATATGATTATGTACATTAAATTAATCACTCACTTAAAATTTTATTAAAATCATTAGAACCAACTTTTATATATCAGCCTCTATTTATAATTCCTATATTTCCTTTTCAAGTATTTATACTTGGATTGGGGCTCTTGGCACCTGAATGTATGTCTGTGTATCGAATACAAACATACCTATGGTATTTCTTTTTTTTTAGAATCTTATAAGTTAGTTGTTGTAAAAGTGATATTTTAATATGAATGATTTTAAAGGTAGCTAGAGAGTTCCACAGCTGGAAATTCCTTTGAAAAATAATGAATATTGAGTATGAAGAGTGTTATTTATTTACCCTCTTAGCCATCACTGGAATTATGTAGGAACTTGGAGTTATTTGGTGTGAATTTCTGTTCATAGCAACATTTAACAGAATTAGCAAATAGCACTCACTACTTGATGTTATATTTCTGTATCTTGAAAAAGTTTATTTCTGTAAGGTCATAAACATCTCCTTTTATTCAATACAGAAGTCAGTCATTTTTTTTATCAGTGAGAGGAAATAAAAATATAGTTATTTGACTGCTTAGAAAGCTGATTTACAAAATTGCAACAATGTACTTTCAATTAGACCTTTATTTGGATTTGCAACAAAAAACAGCCTAATTAAAATGACATATGAAAGATTTCAAGACAGTGTCTTTTTTTTTAACTGAAGGGTAATTGCTTTACAGTATTGTGCTGATTTCTACCAAATATCAACATGAATCAGCCATAGATTTACCCATGTCCCCTCCCACCTTCCTCCCTATCCCACCCCTCTAGGTTGTTACCAAACCCCAATTTGAGTTCCCTGAGTCATATAGCAAATTACCATTGGCTATCTGTTTTACATATGGTAATATATGTTTACATGTTACTCTCTCTTTTTTTCTTTTATTTATAGAAGTGAAAAATAATATGGAATTGTATGAAATAAAAGTTCCTCTTTTCCATAATTTCTTTCTTTGAGGGTAACGGTTCTCTCAAATTGTGTGTGTATGTGTGTGTGTGTGTGTGTGTGTGTGTGTGTAGATAGATAGATAGATAGCAGAGAGTGACAAAAAGGAAGAGCAAGAGAGAGCTGGTTATAAGAAATTTAAAAGCACTGTAAAAGCTTTTAAAAAAAGGTACTTACTTCCTGGACAGGGAGATATGGGGTATAACACAGGTTGGGATAAGTAATTGCCAGTTTTCTCATTTTTCTGAATGGTTGCAGGTTTCCTTCACCATTTATATATTTAAGATATATGCATAAGTTAATGGTTCAAAAGAACTTTGAAAGAACCACATGTATATGTGTACATATACATGGGCACTTCCATGTGTATGCACACACACACACACACACACACACACACACACACACACTCCTATATATTCACCCACTCACACAAAAAGAGATCTGCTTTTGGAAAAATACAATCATTACTCCTACAAATTATTTTATTCACTTAATAGTGTACCTTCTCTGTACTTCTACTAAATAAATAGGCCTCTTAGTTTCTTCCAAAATCAATAGCCAATTACTTCAGTACAATATATTAAATGATTTGTCATTTCACTCCTGATTTGAAATGCCTCTTTTTCAACACTAAATTTCCATACATACTTGAATCTATTTCTGAGCTCTATTCTTGTCTAGTCTCTACTCCTGAAGCCAGAACCGGAACTGTTTAAATTATTGCAGCTATATAGTGCATTTTGCTGTTTAGCAGAGCTAGTCTCTATCACTTCCCTTATTCCTGATTATCTTTGGCTTCTTGAGTATTTGGGCTCAGAGGGTAAAGCTTCTGCCGGCATTGTGGGAGACCCAGGTTCGATCCTTGGGTCAGGAAGATACCTTGGAGAAGGAAACGGCAACCACTCCAGTATTCTTGCCTGGAGAATCCCATGGATGGAGGAGCCTGGTGGGCCACAGTCTACATGGTCGCAAAGAGTTGGACATGACTGAGTGACTTCACTTTCTTTCTTTCTCAAATATTTACTCTTGAGTACTTCCAGAGACTTAGAATCATATCAAATTTGGTTTCCTTTAATACCCTTGCAGTTTTGATTGCAATTGCATTGACTTTCTAAACTGGAGGAAAAACTGTTAGTCACTCAGTCGTGTCTGACTCTTTGCGACCCCATGGACTGTAGCTCGCCAGGCTCCTCTGTCTGTCTATGGAATTCTCCAGACAAGAATACTGGAGTGAGTTGCTATTTCCTTCTCCTGAGGAATGGCTTCCTTCATAGCTCAGTTGGTAAAGAATCCACCTGCAATGCAGAAGACCCGAGTTCAATTCCTGGGTTGGGACTATCCCCTGGAGAAGGGATGGGCTACCCACTCCAGTATTCTTGGGCTGCCCTTGTGGCTCAACTGGTAAAGAATTTTNCTGGCTTTGACAGTTGTGCACACAGGCTCCAGAGCACAGGCTCAGTAGTTGTGGCACATGGGCTGAGTTGCTCTGTAGCATGTGGGAGCTTCCCAGTCAGGGATCGGACCCGTGTTTCCTGCACTGGCAGGCAGATACTTATCCACCGAGTCACCGGGGAAGCCCCACACTCTCCATTTCATCTGGAGTGCCCCACTGTCCCCTACACATGCCCGTCTATCCTGCAAAGTCATTGACTTCCAGAGAAGCCCTTTCAGTCAGACCTCAGTGCTTCTTCTCCTCTGCTCCCATGGTAGTTTTAACATGTCTCCATTGGGCTAATTGTATTATTATTTTCAGTTTTTTCTCCCACTAGTTGGTCACCTCTTTGATAGCAGGACTTTTATTTTTACTTCTTCTCTATTTTTTAACCGTACTGGCTAGCACAGTGCCTGACACACAGAAATGCCATGAGCGCTCCATAGCTATGATCTGAATAAATGACACCGTATTTTCAGTCTCATTTTGCAGATGAAGAGACTTAAGGTTCCCAGGTGAGGGTGAACAGACTTGTTTCAAGTCAGCCAGTAGAGGTGTTCTTTGGTAGCAAGCCTAGCCTTTGTCTGCCACAGTATAGCAAATACAATTTATTGGCAGAATAAGTTTGGAGCATAAATTATAGACTTAAAAATTTCTTAATCCTTCCTTTTAAACTGTAAGGGTATATTTAAGTATTTATTTCTGTTTTACATTTAGGCTACTTCAGAATTTTTAAAAACCTGTAGAAAACATAATGAATATTAGATGCTTATGCTACAATATAATAGATTCTTAGGAAATCACTGGGTGACCCAGAATTATCTGTACTTTGTGGTAATGTATACTGTTCTACAACTTCATGTCAATGAATTTTTCTTCTCATTTTCCTTCTCTCACTGGGCCAGAGCAATAAATTGCCCAGGAAACTAAAGAGGACAGAAATCAACTTAGATAATCTATAAAATATAAAATTATTTTTAATAACCTAGATTTGAGTTTTGAGTGTTTTATTAAGAGCTGTTTAAGAACCATTTAATGTGGAATGTCTTTCCAATGACAATTTTGTAAGAATCCTCTCATTAAGAACACACACACGTTTGTTTTACACTGGAAGAGTTTAGTTTTTAGGCTTTTAAATCTGTATATATTTTTCTTTATTTCCTTTGAAGTGAACTCATGGGACAAGAAAAATAAATTCAGAATGCTTTGTTTTCAACTTTTCTTCAGTGCTTACTAATTGAAGATATATCTAAATATTAGAATGCAAATAAAGAAATTCAATTTTTTCCAGTTAGTAAAAATGCTGCAGTTACCTTTATGTCTTTAAAAAGTTGGAATTCTCTTAGTCCTATACTTGATTATCATGAGATTAAGTGAATATATATTAATGTACTAAAGAATACCGTTGTTTGTTCTTATACATTTTATTAGTTAGAATTTCTTACATTGATGATAGAGGGGTGAACTTTCTCTGATTTATGAATTATAGGAATCTTAACACATTATTTTTAAATCCAGACCCTTAAAAATTCTACGTGTTTTGGATCCCAGTCATCTTCAAGATCGTCCCTTTCTTAATATTTTGCCAGTGATGAAATGTAATAATTCTGAAAACCCTTATAAATTCCAAAACTTTGTCTTGATGCGTAAGGGTTTTTACTCTTAAAAATAGTAACAAAATATTGTTTTTTTTAAAATTAGTTACGGTGTGAACGGTTTGTGGAGGAATTGGAAAGTTACGCTAAACAGTCAGAAGAATTTTACTCCTTTGGAGATCTTCAGGATGTACAACGGTACCTGAAAAAGGCTCAGACACTGAACGGAAAGTTGGATTTAGCAGCGGACAAGGTATAATTTAAAAATTCTTCTAGGATGAATTAGTTCAACAGAAAGAGCATTTGACTTTGTATTGGGCATTCACCTTTAAGAAATTGATTCAGCGTTTAACGACATTTAATTAGAGATTAACGTATAGGGCACAAATAGATTTTATAGCCGTGCTGCAGGGAGAAGCAGCATTGCTGTTTTCTATTGGTAGTGGTAACATTTTAGGGGCCTTCCCCTTTTATTTTAAAGATAGAGTTGCATCTGCATCTGCTTTTGAAGTTTATTTTGTGTCACTTGATCATTTACATTATGTGATAGCACCTGGTTACTGTTTAGATTTCCCACCTTCATGAAAGCCAGCTTCGATTTCATGGCTGTGTTTTAATGGTCCATTGTTTTCTCCCATCAAGCCACTTTGTTTCCAATACCACTATCTCAGAAACCAGTGTTCTCTTTAGAAGCTGGCTGGGGAAAAGTCATACTCTTTGCCATGTAAGAAGTTTGAAATTTTTAATTATATTTTTTATAAAAAGGGGAAATAGACAAACGGGCTTCTGTGGTAGTTCAGTGATAAAGAACCTGTCTGCCAATGCAGAGATGCGGGTTCAATCCCTGGGTTGGGAAGATCCCTTGGAGCAGGAAATGGCAAGCCGCTCCAGTGTTCTTTCCTGGGAAATCCCATGGGCAGAGAGGCCTGGTGGGCTACAGCCCATGGGGTTGCAAAAGAGTCAGACACAACTTAGCAGTTGAACAACAACAACAAAATATGAAAACAGACCATATTACGATTCTCTAACATTTCTAATATATTGCAAGATTTTGATATTTTAGTTCAGGTAATTAAAGAGTTTATAATAATCTCAGATGTGTAAATATATGTTGAGAAAAGAGACATTGTAGTTTTTTTTTAATGGATGCCACTGAAATCTAAGTAATATGCATAATTTGCATATCTACCTCAGTCTTTTCAATTCAATAGATTACTCCTATATACCCCCACATCCTTACAACTTCACTGCTTTGCTAAGAGGAAATTAATACTTTCTTTACATCTCTTATCCTACTTACCTTTAAGACCCAGCTTCAGTTGTAACTTCTCTACAGGAGCATCTNCATATCTACCTCAGTCTTTTCAATTCAATAGATTACTCCTATATACCCCCACATCCTTACAACTTCACTGCTTTGCTAAGAGGAAATTAATACTTTCTTTACATCTCTTATCCTACTTACCTTTAAGACCCAGCTTCAGTTGTAACTTCTCTACAGGAGCATCTATGATTGTGCTATTTCAGAAGCCTCTCTTGTCTTTGAGTGATAGCATTGAAAAAAATACACTATTCAATTTATATTAAATAGCTGCTGTTCTAAGGCATTTCTTCTGTTGCTTATTTAATAAGTAACTGGTGTTTAACTCCTCAACTGGATTACTAACTCCTTGGAATTGGTACTTTGCAATATACTTTTTTTCTGTTTTCCATAGTACCTAACACAATGTTGGGTGTTTAAAAGTATTTAAATTCTTATTTAATAAAAGAAGCTATATCCTCAGTATATCTGGATGGGCAGAGACATCTTTCTATGTATAAATTTACTATTTTAACTAACAAGTCACTGTTCTCTGAAAACTGTAATAAAAAAGAAATAGGAACAGCAAAAACAAACAAACAAAATACATAGGAAAAAGAGATTATTTTCCGGGTATGGCCTGATTTAAGTTTACCTTCAGCCTTTGATGAGAGATTTTGGGGGGTCACATTGGATATATTTTTAAAACTTAATTTTGANAGCTATATCCTCAGTATATCTGGATGGGCAGAGACATCTTTCTATGTATAAATTTACTATTTTAACTAACTTAAGTCACTGTTCTCTGAAAACTGTAATAAAAAAGAAATAGGAACAGCAAAAACGAACAAACAAAATACATAGGGAAAAGAGATTATTATTTTCTGGGTATGGCCTGATTTAAGTTTACCTTCAGCATTTGATGAGAGATTTGGGGGGGTCACATTGGATATATTTTTAAAACTTAATTTTGAATATCATTCCCTTTCAGAGTAGTGTGTTTAATACTTGTCCTTCCAGATTGAGCAGTTTAATGCTGAAGAAGAGGCATTTGGTTGGCTACCTTCAATATATCCTCAGCGTAAAAAAATCCAAGATGGTTTGAACCCTTATCTCCGTCTCTATGAAACTGCTGTAGAATTTAGCACCAAATATAGAGCATGGACAGAAGGACCATATAACAAGGTGAATCCAGACCAAGTGGAAACAGACGTTGGAAATTACTGGAGAGGACTCTATAAGCTGGAGAAAACCTTTCACGATTCTCCCAATGCATTGGCAATGACCAAAAAAGTAAGAGCAAAGGTGGAAGATTTCAAGCAGCACATTCCTCTCATTCAAGTGATTTGTAATCCTGGTTTGCGCCCCAGGCACTGGGAGGCCATGTCCAGCATCGTTGGTTACCCGCTGCAGCCAGCAGATGATTCCACTGTCTTCTCTTTCTTAGATATGAATCTGGAGCCGTATTTAGATAGGTTTGAGGGTATCAGTGAAGCAGCTAGCAAAGAATATTCTCTCGAAAAGGCCATGGAGAAGATGATTAATGAATGGGATGCAATGGAATTTGTCATTCTTCCTTATAGAGAAAGTGGGACATCTATTTTGTCATCAGTTGATGAAGTTCAGATGTTGTTGGATGACCACATTATTAAAACACAAACTATGCGAGGATCTCCCTTCATTAAGCCTTATGAAAAGCAAATGAGGTAACGTGATGTTTTTATGACAGTGTTTATAGTATGTTATCAAAATTATTACTCATACATAATATACAGTTCTTTTTGAAAATTGAGTCTGTACTTTATACTTAATATTTTAAATAGTACATTGGAAGGGATATTAACCTTTATTTCTTTTAGAAGAGTCTTGATACTTTTGCTATCATCTATATTCAGAACAAAGGTAGTAGACAGTGTCCAGATATTCTTTTTTATTGCCCACAGTCTGATCTCATATGTTTGATGCTCAAAAATAATCTTGTGCCTACGAACATAGTTTATAGAACATATAAACAATAAATAGAAGATATTATGTATTTTTCCAAATAGACTAATTAGTTTGTTGTAGATGACCCTTATCCTGTCAATTTTTTTCAGTTTTTGTAATCTGTATTAAGCAGTTTATATTTTAACTTAAAAAAGAGTAAATCCAAATCAGACTGCCATTTTTATTGTGAATTTACATGGCAAGGGAGAGCTATCTGCTTGGAGATATCAGCCTCTGGTTATGGGTACATTATCCTAAACCTGAGCTTGCCCAGCTATTGATGTTGGCTCAGTCTCTGATTGCTCTGCCTCCTGCCCAGCTTGCTCCAATGTGTTCATCAAGAGTAATTTTTGAACTTCTCTGAAAGTGGCACGTCTAGATGCTATTTTCAAGATTTATGCATGAGCTCATTAGCTAGTGAGAAATTTTCTGCATTAGCAGGGATTAGATAGAGAGGGAAGAGCACCAGAAGGAAGCAAAAGCATTCATTTCCTTGTGTGAAAGCCAAATTTATTGATGGACATGGAAAGGAAAGGCATTTTTAAAAGACATTTTAAAATGCCTGGTGACTTTTTGAACTCCTATATACATTTCTTGGTGTTTACGATCTAAAATTACAGAACACCACTTATAAATGATGAGTAATATATTAATCTATACATAAAGCCATCCCATATCTAAGTTTTGTTGCCTTTAACCAATCATTCTTCTTTATGGCTATGTTATCTCATAGCATAGTGGTGACAACTGTCTAGGTTCAAATCTGGCTCTTTTGTTCATTAGCTTGATGCTTACCTCTATGTAGCTTAATATCCCTACTGGTAAATAAATATTACATTCTGGACCCTGCCTCTGAGGGCTGTTGTGAGGATAGAGCAAATACACACAAAGACCTTAGAACTGTGATTGTAAAATTGTTATAATATTTATTCTTAAGGAAATTTAGTCATTTTTTCCCTCTGTATTTATAAATGAACCAATAATTCATTTTAATTAAAAAATGCCACACTAATATATGGAGTCACAAAGAGTCAAACATGACTTAGCAGCTGAACAGAACAGAATATACTTACGTTTGTATAGGACTTTCTTTAAATGCCTATTATATCTTATCAATTGGAATATTTTCTCTTGGAAAGATAGCTGTTATGGGTCCAAATTTTTAAAAAAATGAGAAAACAGAATTCATTCATCCAGAATGAATCTTGGATGTAATTACCTTTCCTAAGAAGAAGTTCAGAGTGCCTTTGATTGAGAATACCATTATTATCTCCAAAATCTCATTGTTAACTCATACTCTTCGGCATGGAATTGGATTGCAGAAAAGTTTATTGAGATGACATATATAGAAACCAACCCATTTGTAGATAGGTGCATCTGTATTAGCATAAATGTTGATACTATTATTTAGATACAGATTTTATAGAGCCAGTCTAGTGATTTATCTTTGATTGTAGGTAGATGAATGGAAATTGGCATAACAACATTGCATGTACCGTTAACAGTCTAGTTTTGAATTTTATCATGTGAAACATTTCTTGATTTGCTATTGATAAGCACCACTGTGTTTTGCTTCTCAGGGAGTGGGAGGGCAAGCTCCTGCTGCTTCAGGAGATTCTGGATGAATGGCTCAAGGTCCAAGCCACATGGCTGTATTTGGAGCCCATTTTTAGTTCTCCAGACATTATGTCTCAAATGCCTGAGGAAGGGAGGCGATTTACAACTGTGGATAAAACATGGAGAGATATAATGAAAAGTGTCCTACAAGTAGGTAAAAATCTGTGAGAACATGATTATTTTGTTGAAGTAACACTTTTTTCAAAACAATCCTCTAAGTAAGCCATTGTCTTTTCCCCACATATCTAATATCCCACATTAGA
>SJYA01000241.1:0-58487 GCA_006410615.1 Neotragus moschatus
AAATTACTGGAGAGAGGAAGAAAGAGGGACATCACACAATGTTAGAAGGACAAATCCGCCAAGATGACATAAGAGCCCTAAATATTATGCACCAAACAATAGAATGTCAGAAAACATCAACTGATAGAGTTGAAAGGGGAAATAGACAAATCTAAAATTATAGCGGAAGAAATAAATCAGGCATATTGGTCTGCAGTTTTCTTCTTGTGTGTTAGCTTTGCTTTTGGTATCAGGGTTTAGAAATGTCTGGTTGAAAGTAACACAAGTTCCTTTAACTGAAAAAAATAGAGGATTAACAGGTCCTACTTCAGAGGGATGACTGTGGGGCTTAAGGTAATGTATGTAAAACAAACATGTTAATGCTTGACATATATAGTGTATAATTCACCTTCAATAATGATCACTCTAATTTTTGTTTAGTAACACAGTCTTACTTCCCAATTCAAGATCACCCTGGACTCCAGTCTGAATCAGCCCATTTTTTTTTTTAGTTTTTTAAAAATTATTTCCAAAATTGATCTGAAACAGCCATACATTCGATATAATGTGTACACATACACAGAAATTAGGATGATGGGGAAACAAAAGCCTAATAATTAAATAAATGATGTCATGAGGGCTCCATTCCTGGCTGAGTCTCTCATGGAGGCCTCACATTCCTGCAGGCCCTTTCCTCCAGGTGGTCCCACAGCTGGGACCATGCTCACACCCTGCTGTCTCCAGGTCCAGAGAAAGTTCCAGAATTCAGCCTCATTGGATCAGATTCAGTTGTGTGCTCATTCCTGAACCAATATCTACGGCCAGGAAGATACAGGATTCTGGTTGGTCAGGCCCAGAGTTCTGCCCACACCTCAATCTGGGGAAGGAGTGGTTTCTAGAGGACCCTGAAGAGGGCTGCCCAGAGGTTCCTCGAGGAAAAGTAGGAAGTTGTTAGAGGCAAGGCCAGGATACTGGGTGGGTAGAGTCACCAGATGGAGAAGGCAATGGCACCCCACTCCAGTACTCTTGCCTGGAAAATCCCAGGGACGGAGGAGCCTGGTAGGCTGCAGACCATGGGGTCGCTAAAAGTCGGAAATGACTGAGCAACTTCACTTTCACTTTTCACTTTCATGCTTTGGAGAAGGAAATGGCAACCCACTCCAGTGTTCTTGCCTGGAGAACCCCAGGGACGGAGGAGCCTGGTGGGCTGCCGTCTTTGGGGTCGCACAGAGTTGGACACGACTGAAGCGACTTAGCAGCAGCAGCAGCAGCAAAGTCCCCAGAGGTTACTGATGACTGGGGTCAGAGTTGGACCTTGTCTTACACTCCTAAGGCTGCCATAACAGGGTTGATGCCTTAAACCAGTGGTTCCCAACCTTTTTGTTACCAGGGACTGGTTTCAAGGAAGACGGTGTTTCCATGAACTGGGGAAGGGGATGATTTTGCGATGGTGCAAGCACATTCCCTTCATCGAGCACTTTGCTTCTATTATTATTACATCAGTTCCACCAGGCTTTGTTAGATCCTGGAGGCGGGGGGCCCCTGCCTTAAACAACAGAATTTGGTTTCCCACAGTTCCAGATACTGGAAGTCCAAGATCAAGGTGCTGGCAGGGCTGATTCCTTCAAGAGCTATGAGAAAGCATCTCTCCTCAATTCTGGTGGGTTGCTGGCAGTCTTTGGCATTCCTTGGTGTGAAGAAGCATCACTCTGATTTCTGCCTTCATCTTCACGTGTCCTTCTCTCTGTATGTACATCTGTGTCCAAATTTCCTGTTTTTGTTAGGATCTTAGTGATATCGTGTCCAGCTGTTTGCCACTCCACGGACTGTAGCTCACCAGGCCGTCCTGTCCCTCACCATCTCCCAGAGTTTGCCCAAGTTCATGTCAATTGAGTTGGTGATGCCATCCAACCATCTCATCCTCTGTCACCCTCTTCTCCTTCAGACTTCAATCTTTCCCAGCATCAGGGTCTTTTCCAATGAGTCAACTCTTCATATCAGGTAGCCAAAGTATTGGAGCTTCAGCTTCAGCAGCAGTCCTTCCAATGAATATTCAGGCTTGATTTCCTTTAGAATTGACTGGTTTGATCTCCTTGTTGTCTGAAGGACTCTCAAGAGTCTTCTCCAGCACCACAGTTCGAAAGCACCAATTCTTCAACACTCTGCCTTATTTATGGTCCAGCTCTCACATCTGTACTTGACTTCTGAAAAGACCATAGTCTTGACTATACAGATATTTGTTCAGCAAAATGTTTCTGCTTTTCAATATACTGTCTAGGTTTATCATCATTTTCCTTCCAAGAAGCAATAGCTTTCTGATTTCATGGCTGCAGTCACTGTCTGCTGTGAATATTGAATTAGGGACCACTGAAGGACCTCATTTTAACTTGTAACCTGTGTAAATGCCCTGTTTCTAAATGACATCTCCCTCTGAGCTACTTGGGGTTAGAACTTCAACACAGGACACGATTCAACTCACAACAGGCATGGAAGCAGTTGCCTCACCCACATGCCTGTTACTGGGCCAGTGCACCCACACTCTAATCAAGATGAGTGTTAACCTCTGCTGGAGGGAGCTGACTGCCAGCCTATTCTGAAAAGGTCAAGCTTACAGTCTCTGCACTTGGTGACTTCCAGTTAATAGTCACCTAACATAGTTACAAAAGTCCCAGCTTATTGCCCGACGGGCACAGCCATGTGGTGTTGTACACCCTCCAGGGCTCCCTGTGGGTTCAGGCTGAGGCCAGGCTGGAGCTGAGCCTGTAACCTTGCCCTGCATCCTTCTCACCCCTCCTGAGAGACTCCCTCCATCAGCCACTTGCCCACAGGTCCCCATCTTAGCCAGCTTCTAGGACACCAGCCTACCCTGGATCCCTGCATGGCACAGCCTCACCCACACGCCTGCCCTCCTGGGTACCATGTCCTTCCCTGAGAGGGGCTGAGTGTAAAAGAACCATCTTTTCAGGCTCTGGGGAAGATGGGGGTGGGCACCTTGAGGTCTTTCACACCCAAACTCCTGCGGTGAACTCATCCTGATTCTCCCCACATCTGCTCTAGGGCCTCGTTCCATCCACCCTCTCCAGGTAATTCCCATGTCCTCTCAGATCCAGATTTGATTAACAGAAGGTTATAAACAAGTCCCAGAAAAAAGGAAAACCATCATCTCCTCGGAGCAGCCACTGTCTATTGGCAAGTTGCTCTCTGGCCAATATTTTTGTTTTCTTGATTTTTTTATATAGATAATGAATTAAGCTAGTTCATATACACTTCTTTCTTCAGGTCTTGGGAACAGCTTTGCCCAATACTGAATTAGTTATCAGATTTCAATAAAGGGTCTACCTTTGCAATGACGACTCATTATTAGATTTACGAGGGAGGGAAGGCGGTGAAATCCCACTAAGGATGGTTTTGAATTTCTCTTTTTCAGTTGCTTGGCTGTCCTGGCTAAAAAGGTCTGTGAAAAATGAGATGAAAATTCCAATACCGTGTTTGCCCCAGTTGCAAATACAATGATATGGGAGAGGACAGACGTGGGGAGGGGCCTGCTGCGCTAGGAGGAGCCGCCTCCCCCCTTTTCAGAGCTGCCTTGTGACCAGGAGGCTTGGTCATTGGCACCTGGTATGTTGGCATCAAGTGTGTTGGCCGGGTGAGGGGCTGCCCTGCTCACAGGGATGCAGTATCTGAGGATTTGGGTCTGGGCAGCTTTGGTCCTCTGTTGAGCCACCATTTCTTGAAAGCTTTATGGGGGTTTTCTAACTTCACAGTGGTTATTTTACAGACCCATTTTACAGACAGATGGGTGCAGGGCGCTGCATTAGGAAAGGGGAGCAGGGAAGCTTTTGCAGGTGTTAAATGGAGACTCAGTCATGCAGGTTTTGCTCAAGGCACTTGAGTTGGAGCTGGAATTGGAAGCGAGGCCAAATTTCCTGCTATTTGTACTTCCTTTCTGCCTCCATCCAAGAGACTCTTCAAGTAGGCAAGGGCCCTAGAACCTACATTTCAAAGACCCTGCTTCTGCCCAGGACTGGATAGGAGACCAGCTCTGGCCCCTGGTACAGGAGACACTTGCTAGTCTCTCTGAGACTTCCCACCCCTCTAGAGGGGGGTTTCTGGGTGCTTTGCTAATGCTCCCTGCTTCCTTGGCTGTTTCTGCTGATGGCTTGGTGAGAGGCTCTTGCGGAATGACCCTCCGCTGGTGTCAGCGCCCAGTAAGCATTTTCCATCGTGACCGTCCCTGAAACTTCAGTGTCAGCATCAGCCCTTTCTAGGGGTCCCACTAGGAGGGCATTCCCAGCTCAACCTCAACGCTGCTTCCCAGATGGGCCCAGCTCTGCCCTGGACCCTCACCTGGCACCCAGTACAGAATCTGGCTCAAATCAGGTGCTCAGTAAATACATTTGTTGAGTAGATGAATGATATCTGGGACTGCATGTAACATACCTGTCACCCTTGTTCCCCATAGCCCTTCCGGTGGAAGAATAGTCATTAATATGCAATAAGACAAAAATCGTGGTAGCTGGCGCAGATTAGCTGCTTCCTGTGCACTCAGCACTGTTATTCCCCACAATAACTTTGGAACACAGGTTCTAGTCTATCCCATTTGGTGTGTGTGTTAGTCGCTCAGTCATGGCTGACTCTTTGTGATTCCATGGTCTATAGCCCACCAGGCTCTTCTGTCTGTGGAATTCTCCAGGCAAGAGTACTGGAGTGAGTAGCCATTCCCTTTTCCAGGGGATCTCCCTGATCAAGGGGTTGAACCCAGGTCTCCTGCATTGCAGGAGGATTCTTTACGGTCTGAGCCACTTGGGAAGCCCATTCCATTTTACAGATGGAGAAAAATGAGGCTCAGCAAGCAGATGGGCACAGCAGGGGTAGGAGGAGGAGCTGGGACTCGAACTCAGGCCTGTCTGCCCCAAGTGGCCCCTGAGGCTTCTTTTTCCTAGTGGAAAACCTTCATTCCTCCACAGACTTTTTGGGGGCAGTTGAATTGGGGTCCCCTCACCTGCTGGAGCTATGTCTGGACTTCCTCCAGCTTGATCACACCTCCTCTCAGGATCCCAGAGCAGACACCCTGTTTTAGCATGCTTTCCCCATCCCCCCAGTCCCCATGCTAGCTTGGAGGTTTTCTGCCAATTCCTCACCCTGCCGCAGTTGCTGCAGCTGGTTGGAGATGTGGCTGCCTTTCTGGAAAGTTCTGTTCCCTTTTCTTGTTGTCAGGTATTCTTTTGCAGTTTCCTGTCTTCACTCCGGGCAGGACCCTTTGCACAGGAACAGAAGGCCCCTCCTGGCTTCTCTCCCTGTGATGGCGTGGAGCCAGGAATTCTGCTCCTGAGTGCCTGGGGCTTCCTTTGGGAGGGACGAGGGGCATGTGATGAGCACTCCACGTCCCTCTTTAACTAAAGGTTGACTGGGGCCATCACAGCCTTTTGGTCCCTTATCCCCATGGGTCCCATCTTCCCTCACAGGGCTGGTGGTCAGCGCCTCCTGTCCAGCTGCCCTGGTGTTTCCCTTTGCCAAGACCCAGCCTGGGGCAGCAGATGAGGTGGGGCCTTCTTAGGAGAAAAAACTGCTGCTGTCCTGGGCTGGGCTGGACTGGGAGAGGCCAGACCGGCTTCACTGCTCAGATGGTACCTTCTTCCCCTCCTCTCGGCCTCTCCAGCAGCAGCCCTGGAGTCTCCCAGGGAGGGGGTTCTGAGAGGTGATCAAAGGTGGTTCACGGACAAACATTAATATTTTCACCAGTCATGTTTTTATTTTAATGGGTATCAGAAAAAGGTCCACAAGCAATTAATGCATTAAACCCTTGATTTCATGGATGTTACTTCTTAGGGTGAGGCAAATTGAAAAAGGGAGAGCATTTCAAGTCAAAGGGTCGGACTGAATCAGAATCAATATTGTGCAGGGAGAGGTGTGGGTGGCAACCCCCGGGAGGGTCAGAGAAGCTGCTGGAGCTCAGGAGACACGGGGAGGCCCACAAGATCCCGGGGGCCAGCCTGGCTCTGCCGGTGGTGGGATGGGGGCACCTTGGGCAGCTCGCTGCCCCTCGCGAGCCTCAGTTTCCTCCTCTGTCACGTGGGGAGGAGCCATAGCAGCCCGAGGGGCTGTGGCGAGTGGGGGCTGGCCTGGAGCTCGGCACTGAGTCAGTGCTTGGAGCTGGGGTGGCAGCGCGTGGTGGCATTATTGGTAGTATCAGGATCACTGTGGAGGCCTCGGGAGCTTATTCTGGGTGCCGAGACCCATGGCTTTCAGCCGGGAAGAATCCTCAGCACAGCTCCATGCGAGCAGCCCCGGCCAGGGGCGCCCTGCTCACATTCACAGCTCTGGGCCAGGCAGACTGGGTGTCCGTCCAGTTTGGCCACCCACTGGGCTGCTTGGAGCCACCTTATCCTTGACTGCAGCCTTAGACCAAGAGACCCACCTCATAGGGTTCTGGCTGTGAAGAGCAGCAAAAAGGCCTGGCCAGGTCTCCAGAACAGCAGGGCTTCTTCCTGTGTTTGATTTTGTCTTCTCATGGGGTAAACTTCTGTTGTAAACAGGCACAGTTTGATGCTAAGGTATAGTTTTGCTTGCTAAATCATGTCCAACTCTTTGCAACCCAGTGGACAGTAGCCCGTCGGGTTCCTCTGTTTATGGGATTCTCCAGGCAGGAACGCTGGAGGGGTCTGTCATTTCCTTCTTCAGGGGATCTTCCTGACCACAGGAATCAAACCTGTGACTCTTATACCACCTGCACTGGCAGCCACTTAGCTTGCATGAGGCAAAGCTCTGTTTCTTGCAGGCACAGTCTGGTGCAGCCTGGAGGCTTCTGAACCAACTCAGAGTGTTGGATGTGTTATCCCTAGCATGATCATCTATCTACCCATCCATGTATCCATCCATTCATCCATTCATCTGTCATCCAACTATGATCCACCATCCATCCATCCATCCATCCATCCATCCATCCACCCAGTAGATGGTTCTGAGCACCTACTAAGTGTTGGATGCCATGGTGCAGACAGTCCTGAACAAAATTGCCAGGGTCTTGCCTTCATGGTGGATGAGCAGAAACACCAATGTTAAGCACATATGGTTCTGAGCACCTACTATATGCTGGATGCCATGGTGCAGACAGTTCTGAAAAAAATTGCCAGGGTCTTGCCTTCATGGTGGATGAGCAGAAACACCAATGTTAAGCACATATCACCAGGAAGCATGAGGATGGCTGTGGAGGGAGAGCACAGGCTGCTGTGAGGGTGGCCCATGAAAGATTCAGGGACGCCTTCCTGGAGGAAGCAGCATCTGAGCAGGAACCTGCAGAACCAGGAGGAGTTCACAGTGAAGGGGAGTGGGTGAGGGAGGATTGTCCAGGTGGAGTTCCCAGGCTCCCCTGGGAGGTGTAAATAGGGTATTGGGATGGATCCAAGAGGAGAAACATGGCTGCTGTGGTTGGGATGGGGAAGAGGGGTGTGAGGGCAGGCACAGTGGGAGCATGCTGGGGAGTTAAGGAGTGCAGGGCATGAGCAGGGTGGGTGAACCCCAGCAGGTCTGAGTCTGAAGATCGCTCCAGCCACTGTGGGGGTGTGGAGAGGGCTGAGGGGAGAAGAAGCGAGTGGGAAAGTGGTGGCGGCAGTTCAGGCTGGAGAAGGTGGGACCTTCGGTCTCAGTCTCAATGATGAAGGAAAAGAGCCCAGTGAGGGGCAGGAGGGGCAGGGTGGGTGCCCAGGTTTCCAGCCTGAGTGGCTGATTCGGGGACCCTAGTGGAGGTCCCTGGGTAGAGGAGCAGGTTTGAGGTAGGGGGAGATGCTGGCATGGCTGTGTCCATACACTTGAGGCTTCTGTGGGTTTCTAGGGGGCAATCGGGAGGCAGGTTCTAGCTGCAGGTGGAGGCTTGAGGTCATGACCAATAGGTAGGTGACTGAAGCCTCAGGGGGTGGAGAGCCCCCCAGAGAGGCATAGAGAGGGCAGTTCAGGAGGGACGTCCGAGACAGAGCCCCAGGACCCCTAGGCTTAGGAGGCAGGAGGAAGAAGCAGCAAGGGAGGCTGGGAGTGGCCAGAGGGGTTAGAGGGAAAGGAGGAGAAGTCTCAGGCCCCAAAGGAGAGCGTGTTCGAAAAAGAAAGGGGCACAGCCTGGGTGTTGCCCAGAGGCCAAGTCTGAGTTGAAGGATGCCCCCTGGCTGAGCCAGTGGGGATCAGAGTGGCCTGCACAGGAACAATGTTTCAGGGCTACAGAAGCACCCAGCCAGCCCTGGGGAAATTCTCAGAAATGCTCCTGAGATGCAGAGCGCGAAGTGGCTTGTCCCAATTGCCAGGGCTAAGACTGTAAGGCTCTGGGCTCTGGGTTCCCTCTCTGCTGCAGGTGCCTGGGACCCCCCACCTGCCTGCTGAGGTCAAGGTGGGTGGGTGGGGGCCCTCCGGGATGTCCTGGAGGACCGACTGTGGACTGACCCGGCCTCCAGAATTCCCGCCCCTCCTCCCTGCCTTCTCCCATGCCTCCCTCCCCGGGATCCAGATCCTTCTAGAGAAACCAAGGTGAACCCAGCAAGATGTCCAGTCGGTGCTCAGAGCCCACTGAGAGCCCAGCCTAAACAAGGACTAGAGGAGAAGAGCTCCTGGAGAGGGCCAGAGGATCGGGGAATACAACCAGAACCGAAAGGAAGTGCGCTCCTGGCTTCCTGTCCCGATCTACTTACACCAAGGGAGACGCACCAGAAAATTCCCCTCAGTAAAGGCTGCTCCTAATAATTGATGCAAGAGGGAAACAAGGACAGAACGGCAAAGGGCTCCTCCGGGGCACATCAATGGGTGTGCTGGCCACGTGGGCTCTGTCCCTGGGCTTTCAGGACCCTGTCACCCCCTCAGCATCTTGGGGTTGGGGGCGGAGGGTGAGATGGGCGAGGAGGGGGAGATACATGTGGGGGTTTCCTGGGACCCCACTAGTTAGTGCCAAGAGGAGCTCCCCATGTCCTCCCCTCGCAGATGCTGAAACCAGGGAGCAGAAGGTTATGGAACCTTCCTTCTCTCCCAGCCCAGGATTTTCAGATCTGTCAGCCTCTTTCACGGCATCTGCAATGCACAGGATTTGGAATTAGAGCATCTTTCACAGACTCACAGACGCTTTCACAGTCTTTGAATCCCAGAACCTGAGCATCTGGTCCCTTTCACAGAATCCTAGAATTCTGGAATCACAGGAGCGTTCGAGGACTCACGGGATGAGAGCCACAGAATTAAGCAGCCCCTGGAGAAAACCTGGAGCCTCACTACTGAACACTTGGGATCACAGAATCAATCCGGAGGAGCCTGGCATTGAAATAGACACCCTGGAGGCAGAATCTTAGCACAGGAAGTCCCTCTTGTCCAAAACTGCTGGTTATGCAGGAGCCCTCTCTTCCCTTTCCTGTAATAACTTGACCTCTTGCAGGGATCGGGAGCCTGTCCCTCGATTGGGCACATCAGGCTGGTGCTGCGGAGCCTAAAGCTGCTCCCACATGACACCCACCCCTCTTGCCTGTGCGCCCCGGTTCCTCATGAGGAGCCAAACATGTGAAAAAGTGAACTGGACACCAACACAAGGGCTTCCCCTAGGCACGCACAGTTTGATCCTCTTGGGGTCTGTCTCCCTCCAGGCAGAGCTGGCCTCCAGGACTTGGGGATGGGATGGGGACCCTTGGCACCCCTCGATCCACAAAGTGACAAGAGTTCAGTCTGCTCCTCTCCTTGAGGAGGGATCAGGCAGTGATGCAGGCAGACAGACAGGGAGTGACCACAAAGGAAAGGGTGCTCAGTAATGCTCCAGGAGGCGTGAAGGGAGGAGCGATGCCTTTCCCAGGGTCAGGAGGACGCCCAGAGTCAGGGGTGGTGGGCAAGATTGGTCTGTGAGTCAGCTGACCCAGTCAGAGTTATCCCAGCCCTGCCACTGACCACTGGGTGACTTAGAATAAGTTACTCAGTGTCTCAGAGCCTCAGTTTCTCCATCTGTAAAATGGGCTAATGAAGCCCTCTCTGTGATCGTTACCTGGGAGACTCGCTGAGGGTGCTCACCTCTCAGGGCTCTTGGCACAGAGTAAATATGTTAACTCCCTCCAAGCCCTCCACCCAAGCTTGGGTCTTGGGGAAGGAGCAGAATTCCTCCATGTGGAAAAGACATAGAATGGCATTCCTCGGAGAAGGAACAGCCGGTGCAAAGGCCTGGGAGCCACGGCCCCGTCAAGAGTACTTGGGGAGCAGCACCTGTTCTTGGAGCTTGGGGTGTAGGGGTGAAGCTGTAGGTCTGGGGTCAGCGGGACCGTGGGTGCCCCTGTCCTGGAGCAGGGAGTGAGGGTGCTGAGAGCTGTGGCAGGAGGAGGTGCCCTCCTGGGAAGATGCTCCATCCTCGTTTCATCCTCAGCCTGGGGACAGAGTTCAACTGCCCGACCCACTGGGAACGGACGCACAGAAGGGTCAGAAAAGCTGAGCAAACTGGAACATGTCAGGAACAATAGTCCTTAGAGACAAGAGCTCCTAGCCAACACCCAGCCCCCAACACATAGAGCTGTTTGATGGGGAACCCAGCCCGGAACACTGGAGCAATTTAGAAGGACCCGGCAAGGTTTTATTCTGCCATAAAGAGCTGGATTTTATTAAGTTTATAAAGAAGGCCAAGTCCTAGTGAGCCTGGTGGCCCTGGGGAAGCAGCCAGAGGCATGTTGTGGGGGCCGAGTCTCTGGGCTGGGATTCAGTGCTGACTCCATGAGCTGTGTGATATGAGGCAAGTTACTTAGCCTCTCTGTGCTTTAAGTCTTGCCCTCATGAGGTCACGTGGACGGTCCTGATGGAGCTCCCCCACAGGGCAGTGGCCAGACCAAAGGAGATGGTGCAGGGAAGACCTCTGCTTCCTCACGCCCCAAGTCTTCCTTGTGTCTGCTCCTGGGCTCCGTCCAGTCCAGTCTTGCTCCCTCCTTCCCTCCACTGTCCCCGCTGGATCCCTGCACCCAGGCAGTGAGCGCCCATTGGGTCACGTGCTCCTCCTCAGCGCATTTATTCACTGGTGCCTCCAGCCTTGCTCCACCCCTCTCCCCGCCCCTGGCCCCACAGTGACTCTGGCCTCCAGCCTCCAGCCTCCACTGCACAGTCAGGGTGCCCCCAACCCTGTGAGGGGGCAGGGCAGTTTAAAGAGCTCGAGGGTGACTCCTGCCCGCCTCTCCTCTCTGGTCCTGCAGCGACAGGGTATTAACGGGTGAACCCTGGAGGGTAGGTCAGAGCAGCCCAACTGGAGGGGTGCCCACTGCCCCTCTGGGTTTCTGGGTGACCTGGGCCAAACCACCCCCTTGCTCTGCCCCAGGAAGCCCTTCACCTCTGCGGGGGGAGGGGGGGTTTGAGCACCAAGATTCTGCCTCGAGGGCATCTGCAGCGAGCAGAGGCTGCCCTCCACCCTGTTGCTCAGCGCCCTAGTTTTGTCTATCTGTGTGGCTGTGACTATCTCCTACGTATCGATCTGTCTAATCTGTATCAGAGACAGACATATATCTGTGTCTGTATCCGCATCATCCATGCCTAACCTGTTCTTCCAGTAAATGGAGCAGGGAGGCCCTTCCCCTCAAGGGTCTCTCTTCTGACCTGGAGGGGCTGATGGTTGGAGGCTGGGCCAGTTCAGGGTTGGCTCTGCTGACCCAGGAGGTGATGAGATGGATCATTTTCAAAATCTGTTGCACCTTTTACCTTGGTTAAGAGTATCCTGCAGTTTCTTGCCCACTGGTTAGTTGTACAAATTAATCGATTTTGTGGCCTATACCCAAGCCCTCTGAGCCCGGCATGCAAACATATGCAAATACCAGAGGAGTGGGTTGAACCCAAAGCCTGGTGGGCGTCCACTTGGACTGGGCTGACTTCTTTGCTCAGATTTTTCCATCGCAAAGGCCGTGGGATTCCCAGGGAGCAGAGTCCAGAGAGGAGCAGGGACCTGCGAGCCGAGTCAGCAGACCTGGGTTCCAGTCCCAGCCCCAACTCTCACTGCCCTACGCCATCGTGGGCAAGTCCCTTCCTCTCAGAGCGCGGCGTCCTCACTGCACTGCGGAACACGCTGGGCCGGGTGGGCTTGGGACCGAAGGAAGCAAGCGCACCGGAGCTCATGGTGTTGCTGCAGCAGCCGCCCAGCTTGGAGCTGGGGAGCTGTGCATTTCTGCCCATCACGCATTTCTGAGGCTTCCGGAGAAAAGTGCCTTCTCTCTGGGTTTGCAGCCCAGAAGAGCGTGTGCTCCTTGGGAGAGCTGCGATGTCCTTAATGAATGGTACCCACTCCCTAATCGAGTCCTGTCCCCCCTGTTCCGGTCCTGTGAAAGTGAAAGTCGCTCAGTCGTGTCGGACTCTTTGCGACTCCTGTACCCTGTGTTTTATGTGTGACCTTTGCCAAACAGCCTTTGCTTCAGGGGAGGGGAATGAAACGTTGAAATCTGAATAGCCTGGAAGATTTATCCTGTATGGTGGACGTACAGTGTGGCTATGTGGAAACGACAGGAATTATGCTTAGTGCAGTGGGGCTGGGGGGTGGGTTGGAGGCTGCTGGATAAAGGGATCTTTTGAAAGCTCTGAATTGGATGCAACTTACAGGTAGCCCGCCTTTGCGGGGCAGGGGGTGGGGGCTGACGTTTACTGTGCACCTACTGTGTGCAGGGGGCCGGGCACATGCTGACCCCCTCAGCACTCACACTGCCCTCCGTGGGCACTGCTGCTCCCATTTTTCTGCAGGTCAGTCTGGGCTCTGAGTGCTGAGTTGACTTGTCCCGGGTCACTGGGCTCACCCATGGCAGGTCTGGGTGAGGATGGGAGCCCAGGCCTGGCTGACCCCGGGGTCCTCGCTTTTTCTCTAGCCCTGTGTGGAGGCACACAGGGACAGGGATGTGTGCATCAGGGGAGCTGGGACCCAGATGCCAGCGGTGGGTCTTGTCACTGACCCACATTCCATTCAGCTGAGCACTGAGCATTTTCTGTGAAGCCGGGGCTGGTCACTCTGAGGAGGGTCTGAGAGAGGCAGGTCCTGGATCCCTGGGAACGTGCACCTCCTTGGGGGGCCAACCTCCAAACAAATGGCTGGGGAAAGAGGCCACAGGGCTTTCTGGGGAAGCCAGGTCCCTGGAAGAGCTGGCTCTGGGGACTGCAGAGGATGGGCTGGGAAATGGATTGGGAAGGGCGTGGAGGTGGGGGCACTGCAGGGGGCATCTGGAAGGGGTAATCCAGGGGCAGGGGTGATCACTGAATAAACCGTCATCCAGCCTGCCAGGCCCACTTTCTCAGCTTCTGGGGACTCAGGGAGGAGCACCTCACTGGGGAGACATTTTGGGACGCAGACAATCACACGGAGAGGAGGGTGGGGGTCACCGATGCTTCTTGGCTATGTGGCCTCAGGCAAGTTACACGCGTCTCTGAGCTCAGTTTTGTCATCTGTACAGCAGGGATAACAATGATCCTTCCTTCCAGGGTAGGGGTGAGGATTAAGGGAGATGATACGGGTGTGATGGGAGAGCACTTGGGCCCCGGACACGTTCTCTACCAGATACTCTGGGACAGTGTTGACAGAGCAATTAGTCTGCCTGGAATGGGCTTCACCAAGAGGTGAATCCTGGGCCTTGAAGAATGAATAGGAGTTTATTAGAGGGAGGAGGGGAAAGGAGAGGGATATAGCAAAGCCCTGGCAGGGTTGGGATGGAGGGAGGGCGTTGGGCATACAGTGAAGACCCAATTTGCTCTGAATTTCCTGGCAGGGGAGGGATGGGAGGAGTGGCGGGTGGTAGAGCTGCTGAGTAGGGAGGCTTCAGGCCATGAGAGTGGCCAACAGTGGAGCCACAGCGGGTCCTAGAGCTGCAATGCAGGTGACGTGGAGGATGGCTGTTCTCCCTGATGATGGTTGATGTCAGGCAGGGGGCGGGGAGGACGGGGAACAGAGTCTGTGCTTCAGGACTCATGAGAGTGCACCAGTCCTCCTGGCGCCCAGGACTCTTCGGAGAGAAGTCAGGGCTCAGCACACAACAGGGCTCATCCAGGTGAACTCTCTTCCCTTGTCTAAGCCCCTCACTTGACCGATGGGGAAAATGAAGCTCAGAGAGGGCGAGTAACTTCCCCAGGGACACACAGGAGGCCTTGCTCCGGGACCGCAGGGGCTGCCTTTGCTATGGGGAGGCGGGGAAAGGGGAGGGGTTGCCCAGGGAAGGGGGCATAGGTCTGGGGGCCTTTGGGCTGTCTGTGCCAACAGGACAGTGAGTTTAAGGTGCTTCTTCTTTAGGGAGGGAACGAAAGTTGTTCAGCAAGGAGAGTCTTGAACTGATTGTTGCCTCCTCTTCCTCCACTTCCTCCTCCTGGCAGGGTGAACCCCTGCTCACCCTCAGACCCTGGAGCAGACAGCCCCTCCTTGGGGAGCCCCTGACACCCCAGGCTAGTTAGGGTCCTCCTCTGGCTCCCACATCACCTGTCCTCCCCCATCAGACCCCCTTACAACCTCATGGTCTGTTTCCCACGGACTGGGGGACTAGCGGGGAACCAATGCTGTCTCCATCCTCATGGTGAGCACAGGGCCCGCCTCCATCATTTGGACAAGTCTCCTGACCGCTCAGAGCCTCAGTGTTCTCATCTGTAAAAGGGGTGAACTCACACCCCTTAGGATGGCTGTGAGATGAAACCAGCCGTGTGCAGAAAGTGCAGAGCCGCCTGGCACTCACAGCAGTACATCCTCCCCAGATACCCCCCTCCCTTCCTCTTCCCTCCCTCGCTCCTGCCTCCCTTCTTCCCGTTCTCATCTGGGCCTCTGAAGGGCTCACGGCTCCTCTTCCCTGCAGGCCTCCCATCGCCCACCTTCTCCCTACCTTCAGAGCAAAGTCAATCCGAAACTTCTGCCAGGACTCACATTTCCTAAAATCCCGTCCTTAATTAGCTCTTCCCACTAGCTGAGAACTTATGTAACAGAAACCCAGCCTCTCGGCCCAGGCAAAGTGCACTGTTGACGCCTGGCTTCTCCCTGCAGGACCGGCCACATGATTGGTGGGCCCAGTGAAAAATGAACATTTGGGGGCCTTTGTTCAGAAAGTTGGGAAAAATGCCATCAAGCATTGGAAAATATGAAGCTTTATCCTTTCTGCCACTCTCTCTCTCTCTCTCTCTCTCGTCATGGTGTTTTTTATTTCCTAGTTAGTGTTGTTCTAAGTAAAGAAAAATTAGAGTTTTAAATTATTAGCGTGAACTTTACTGTTCCTCTTCGTATTTAGTTTTAAATGCAAATAGAAGAGCATTTCATTCGTACAGGGAATCACTGAAATGACACAATTTGTATTTCAGAGCTCATTCCAGAGCGTGCATTTCATTTTTCCCGAAAGAATGGTAACTGCATAAAACCAGCTCTGCAGCTTTTGCTTCGCTTCTTGGCATGCCTCCCTGCTACCAACGGGCTCTACCTTTGGCTCACTGCTGAGAAAGGAAAGGCTGAAAGGAGAAGAATCAGGAGCTGCTTTATCTTTTCCTTTCCTCCCGTCGTAATTTTCAGTGGTTGGCTAGTGCAGGGAAGTAGCACAAGTAGGAAAGAAAGGTTCTCTGATCATTTACCTTTCTTAGAATAACACCGAGTTCTTTCTGCACTTGTAGAATGGCCTGGCTCAAAAGAGAAGCCCGGCCTTTGGGGGCTCTCAGGCACCCTGCACTCAGCTGTAGACGTAACACTCTTGACTTGTATTCACGTGGACACTCACTGATCTCCCCCCGACAGGGATCCCTGGAATTCTGAGCTAACAGGGGCATCATAGATATTATATGTGAATGGGTGGCAATAAACAGGACACACACACATTGCATGTACCCTCTGCTCACACACATGAACTCCACTGTGCCATCAGACGTCACTTACAGAACGTAAGCTGAAGATCTGAAGACTTTCAAGATGGTGACAGCAGAGAATTTAACCAAATGTGCCGGGTCCTGGGTGTCTGTGTGCCTTGCTTCCCTGATTGTGTCTTTAGAAATATTTCTGTTCTTCAGCCCCCAGCCCCATCCCTGAATCTGAGTTTGTTTTTACTGAGATTTTTTTTTTTTTTGCTTGGAATCCAGAGAGTGAGTGACTCTATGTTCTAGCCCGAGGTCATGAAATTATTAAATGTCAAAGCAAGAATTCCGACCTATCAACTAATGTGTTCCTGTGGCATGCTTACTGCTTAGGGTCTTAGTTTGTGCTGGACCCTCTCATTTCCCCGATTTGTTATCCAAGCCAATGTTACCCAGGAGCCACTTGGTACTAGGCTTTGTTACATAGGGCTTTCCAGGCGGCACTAGTGGTAAAGAACCCACCTGCCAATGCAGGAGACAAGAGATGTAGTTTAATCCCTGGGTTGGGAAGATCCCCTGGAGGAGGGCAGGGCAACCCACTCCAGTATTCTTTCCTGGAGAATCTCACAGACAGAGGAGCCTGGTGGGCTTCAGTCCATAGGGTCATACAGAGTCGGACACAACTGAAGCGACTTAGCGCTCACAGTGTTACCTAAGGGCGTGGAAAGGACCGATCGCACAGAAGGGCATAGATGCTGGTCCCTCGTCACCTTGGGGCTGGGCCACCCCCGGCTTCCTTTGCTTCCCTGATTTCATTGCAGCCTCAACAGGGTGGGACTTGGCAGAGGAGGAAACTGAAGACCGGAGACCAGGCCACCAGCTAGGGAAGGGTCGATCTGCCAGGCCAGGCCTGTGGGTCAGGAGACAGGGTCACTCATGCGTGTTGGATGAAAAAGAGGGCCTGGCCTGGAACGTGCAGGAGAAGAAGAGAGATAGGGTAAATGCAGACACCGCTGCTCCTCTGTTCCCCGCCTCCACCTCCGTCTGTCATGTCCGCCTCAGAAGCATCATTGTTTGAGCACGGTCGAGTGTCTGATGTGGCCCTGCTGCTTAGTGAGGGGGCTGCCTTCATGCCCGTTCCTCACTGAGTGCTTGGTGCACGGCTACAGTCTCACCTGCTCCATCTGCCGCCTCCTGGGTGGATCTGTCTCCACTCCCCTAACTGCTTCGTATCTTCCCAGGATGGGAACAGCTCCTCCTGGGAGGAGCAGCCTGTTTTGGCCTCATTTACTGGTTCTTCCCAAAGTACGCTCCACTCTGACCATGGGAATCCTCTCTCATCACCTTCCGGGATGGAGTAGACCATCTTAACTAACACAGCGTAATGGGAGGTGGCAGGGAAAGAAAACTAGGCAGGATTTACAACAGAAACAGTCTTGCAAACTTGGCAGAAGTGATTCAGATGCCCTTGTTGACTCCTGCGCTCGCCCCCAAGAATTCAGCTGTCCTGGTAGTGTTGGGGGTGGGGCAGACTAGCTCCAACCCCCATCCTGGAGTCTTTCTAATTCTTCCTCAAGGCTCACTCTCTCCTGTCGACCTAGCTTGGCAACTCTCTTTTCTTTTGAATTCTCGCTTTGCTTGATGGGGTATCTGCTAATCCATGGGCTGGCCTCCCAGCGTCTCCCATGCTAAAGCTCTTTAAAAAGAAACATACACCCTGGAATAATTCCCAGAGAACAGGGCAGTGTTAATCACCACTAGTGCCTTTTCTTTTTTTTTTTTTGTCTTCCTGAAAACTTTCATCTCTGAGTTCTGTGATGAGGAATTAAGTACTGATCTCACTGTCCTCAAAGATGACAAGCACCAAGGGAAAAGGAGGGAAAGAAAAAAGGAGAGAAAAGGAGAAAAAGAAAGGAAAAAAGGAATAAAGAGAAAACAGATGTTAATTGTTTTGAGGATCCAAGCACAGGGTTTTGAGAGCACACAGCCAGTCCCTGGGTGGCCTCTGAGTGTGTGTGTGTGGGGAGTGGCCCTGGGCGACCATGGGTGAGACCAATAAAACCTGCAGAATTGGAGTTGAGTTTTTATGCCTCTGATGGCTGCACACATTGTACTTTCCACACTGCTCAGCTGAGGCAAAAACATCCTGATTTGTTAGAAGAAAAAGATCAAATGTGCTGCCAAGCTCTCCGTGTCCTGGGTACAAATCTGGTTAGGTGGAATGTGTTTGATTTCTGTGCAAACAGTCCCAGACCCAGCTTTGAGTGCCTCCCCACCCTGCGCCACCCACCAACCCCCCGCCACCCTGCTGCTGTTGCCAGGGCCTCTTTTCACCCCTGCCTGGACTCTTCAGATTGATTCCTGAGCAAGATCTGGCTCAGAGCAGCCCCATCTCCCAGACATTTTTTTCCCCCATGCTTCCTCTGGCCATGGACTCAATTGCCTGGAGCTCAGCCCTGCCCTGTCCCTGCCAACTCCTTGCCCGGGAAGGCTGGGATAGAGCAGGTGTAGAGCCCAGGCTTTGGAGACAGACAGATCTGGGTTTGAATCCCAGTTTTCTCACTGATTCAATGCTCTAAGCCTGGCTTACTGACCTGTAACTCAGGAATCAGAATGCCTGCTCCATGGTGTTAACAGGATTGAGGAAGTTCCTCCTAACAACTAACTACCTGTTGCTGAAACATGACATGCATAAGGTGCTGGGTTCATCTCACCCTCTTTACACCTTAGAGGTAGGTGTAACACTTAGCACAGTGCCTGGCACACAGTGCATTCTCCTCACTCTTCCTGTTGCCTCCCAGAGCATCAGCTCCAAGGGGCCCCTACTGACTTAAACCTAAAGAGGAGCTTGTACAACCAAGATGTAGTGCTCCTAGAGTGTTGATATGCAGCCCTCCATGCTCCGACCTCAGACTGACAGGCGATGTTGATTCACTTTGAATTTTTGGAGACTGTCAACCTTGGGAAATTGTGGTATTGGGCTTCTGGGTGCAAAACACCAAAGGACCAGCAGAAAAACTTGTCACCAGTAGACTTATACTGTGAGAAATGTTAAGGGGAGTACTTCAGGCAGAAGGAAAACAACACCACATGGAAACAGGAATTCACACAAAGAATGACGATATCTGGGGATGGCTAAATACATGAGTAAATAATGAAAGATTTTTTTTCCTTATTATTTAAATCTCTTTAAAAATAATTGACTGGTTTTATAGCAAAAGTAATGACAATGTTTTACAGGCTTTACAACACATAGGATAAAATGTATGAGAAAAACTCATAGGATAAAATGTATGAGAAAAAATAGCACAGAAGCCAGAAAGGGTGAAAAAAAAAAACATTGTTATAAGCTTCTCATGCTATACATGATGTAGTGTGATATTGGTTGAAGACAGACTGTGATCAGTTGAATATGTATTCTATACATATTCAAACCACTAAAGCAAACTGCTAGCATGATGGAGAGATGGCTCTTAATACATCAAGAAATAAGATAAAATGGGAGCACAAAAAGCTCAATTCAAAAAAAGGCAGCAAAAGAGACAAAAGGAAAACACAGTTGGAAAAATAGAAAACAAATAACATAATAAGAGACTTAAGCCTAATTGTATCCATAATCATGTTAAATATAAATGGTCCAATCACCTCAATCAAAAGGTAAAGATTGCCATGGTGGTTTCATGTTGATTCAACTGTATGCTGCCTACAAGAAGTATACTTTATTTATTACAGTAACTCTTTATTGGTTTTCTATTTTAAATATAGATATTTTGTGGAGACACGAAAGACCCCGAATAGCCAAAGCAATCTTGAGAAAGAAAAATGGAGCTGGAGGAATCAGGCTCCCTGACTTCAGACTATACTACAAAGCTATAGTCATCAAAACAGTAAGGTACTAGCACAAAAACAGAAGCATAGCTCGATGGAACAAAGCAGACAGCTCAGACATAATTCCACACACCGAAGGTCAAGCAATGTTCAACAAAGGACGCAAGACTGTGCATTGGAGAAAAGACAGTCTCTTCAATAAATGGTGCTGGGAAAACTGGACAGCTACTAGAACATTTAACACTGTACACAAAAATAAACTTAAAATTGATTAAAAACCTAAATGTTTGTCTGGATACTGTAAAACTCTTAGAGGAAAACATTGGCAGAACACTCTTTGACGTAAATCACAGCAATATCTTTTTCCATCTGTCTCTCAGATTAATACAAATAAAAACAAAAATAAACAAATGGAACCTAATAAACTCAAAGGCTTTTGTACAGCAAAGGAAACCACAAATAAAATGAAAAGAGCCCACAGGATGAGAGAAAATATTCACAAATGATGAGACCAATGAGGTATTAGTCTCCAAAATTTGCAAGCAGCTCAATGTCCAAAAAACAAACAATCCAATAAAAATATGGACAGAAGACCTAAATAGACATTTCTAGAAAGGAGACATACAGATGGCCAAGAGATTCCTCCAGGCAAGAACACTGGAGTGGGCTGCCATTTCCTTCTCCAATGCATGAAAGTGAAAAGTGAAAGTGAAGTCGCTCAATCGTGTCCAACTCTTTGCGACCCCATGGACGGCAGCCCACCAGGCTCCTCCATCCATGGGATTTTCCAGGCAAGAGTCCTGGAGTGGGGGTGCCATTGCTTTCTCCTATTGCTAATTATTAGAGAAACGGAAATCAAAACTGCAATGAAACATCGCCTCACACCAGTCGAAATGGCTGTCATCAAAAAAGCCACAACAAATGCTGGAGAGGGTGTGGAGAGAGGGAACCCTCCTACATTGCTGGTGGGAATGTAAGTGTGTATAGCCACTATAGAGAACAGTATGAAGTTCCTTAAAAAACTGCAATCCTACTCCTGGGCATATATCCCGAGAAAAACGTGGTCTGAAAGGATACATACACCCCAATATTCATTACAGCACTGTTTACAGTAGTTAAGTCATAGAAGCAACCTAAATGTCCAGGAGCAGAGGAGTGAGTAGAGAAGATGTGACACACATATATATATCTCCATGGCATAAATGTGCAACAGAATATTACTCAGCAATTAAAGAGGGTGAAATAATGCCATTTGCAGCAACGTGGATGGACCTGGAGATTATCATACTAAGTGAAGTAAGTCAGAGAAAGACCAATATTGCATATATGTGGAATCAAAAACATTGATACAAATGAGCTTACTTAGAAAACAGAAACTGACTCATACACTTAGAGAATGAACTTACGGTTACCAAGGGGGAAGCGAAGGGGGAGGGGTAAATTGGGAGTTTGAGACTGACATGTACACACAGATAAACCTAAAGAAGTGTACTTTGAATCAGTTCAGTTCAGTTGCTCAGTCGTGTCTGACTCTTTGCAACCCCATGGACTACAGCACGCCAGGCTTCCTTGTCCATCACCAACTACCAGAGCTTGCTCAGATTCATGTCCATTGAGTTGGTGATGCCATCCAACTATCTCATCACACTGCTATATTTAAAGAAGTGTACTTTGAATCAGTTCAGTTCAGCACTTTGAATATAAAGAGACAAATAGCTTAAACATAAAAGGGCCTGGAAAATACATGCCATGCTAATATTAATCAAAAACAAATCCACAGTGACCATATTTACATTAAAAAAAGATCTCAGAGCATAGACTATATTGGCAATAAAGGACATTTCATGATGATAAAGAAGACTTAAGAATCATAGGCTTTTATGTCCTTAATAACAGAGTTTCAAAATACATGAGACAAAAACTAAAAGGATTTCAAGGAGAAATAGGCAAATCCACAATTATCGTCAGAGATTTTGATATCACTCTCTTAATGATTGATAAAGCAAGTGGACAGAAATTTTGTAAAGCTATAAAAGACTTGAATGACACTATTAACTAGAGGGGGCTTTCCTTATCAGCTCAGTGGGAAAGAATACACCTGTCAGTGCAGGAGACTTGAGCTTGATTCCTGGGTCAGGGAGATCCCCTGAAGAAGGAAAAGGTAACGCGTTCCAGTAATTTTTGCCTGGGAAATCCCATGGACAGAGGAGCGTGGTGGCTATAATCCATGGGTCACAAAAGAGTCAGACAGGATTTAGTGACTAAACAATAGCAACCAATTAACTAGTTTGACCATAAAACACTCCACCCAACAACCACAAAATATACATTATTTTCAAGTGCACATTGAATATTTACCAAAATATATCTTATTCTGGGCTGTTAAATAGTCTCAATAAACTTTGAAAGATTTAAGTTATGGAAAGTATATTCTGACCACAGTGGAACTAAATTAGAAACTAAATTAGAAAATTCCCCAGAAAACCCACCAAAAAAACACATTTCTTTTTTTAAAGTGGATGTGTAATTGGCATACATTGCGTTGGTTCCAGGTGTATGACATAGCTATTTGATATTTGTATATATCACAAAATGATCACCACAATAAATTTAGTTAACTTCCATCATCATATATGGTTACAGACTTTTTTCTTGTAATGAGAACTTTTAAGATCTACTTTCTCTGCAACTTTCAATATGAAATACCATAGTTTTTTAAAAGAGTTTTTTGATGTGGACCATTTTAAAGTCTTTATTGAGTTTGTTACAATATCGCTTGTTTTTCATGTGTTTTTTTTTGGCTACGAGACATGTGGGGTCTTAGTTCCCTGACTAGGGATCGAACCCACACCCCCACACTGGAAGGCAAAGTCCCAGTCACTGGACTGCCAGGGAAGTCAAGTAATACAGTTTTATTAACTATATTTGCCATGCTGTACATTGTATTTCCATGAGTTATTTATTTTATAACTGGAAGTTTGTACCTTTTGACTCCCTTCACCTGTTTGACTCACTCCAACCCCTATCTCTGGTAACCACCAATCTGTTCCCTGTGTCTATGAGCTTCCTTTTCTTTTTCCTTCTTAAAACATTTCTAAATAACCCATGGGCCAATGAGAAAATCAAAAGTGAAATTAGAAAGCATTTTGAACTGAATGTAAATTAAAGCATTCAGTTCAGTTCAGTTCAATTCAGTCACTCAGCCGTGTCCGACTCTTTGTGACCCCATGAATTGCAGCACGCCAGGCCTCCCTGTCCATCACCAACTCCCGGAGTTCACTCAGACTCACGCCCATCGAGTCAGTGACGCCATCCAGCCATCTCATCCTCTGTTGTCCCCTTCTCCTCCTGCCCCCAATCACTCCCAGCATCAGAGTCTTTTCCAATGAGTCAACTCTTTGCATGAGGTGGCCAAAGTACTGGAGTTTCAGCTTTAGCATCATTCCTTCCAAAGAAATCCCTGGGCCGATCTCCTTCAGAATGGACTGGTTGGATCTCAGCATATCCCATACATGTGGGATGCTCCTAAAGCAGTAAACAGAGGAAAATGAATAGCATCCAAAAATGTGTACAAACTCAGAAAGATCTAAAGTCAGTGGCTGATGCTGGTACCTTTAGAAACTAGGAAAAGAAGAGCAAATTAAATTCAAAGGAGGCTGAAGCAAGGAAATCATAAAGATCAGGGCGGAAATCAAAGTGACTCTAGGGCTTCTCCAGGTGGAATCTACCAGAGAGAGACTCTTCTGACTTTCGGAACAGATGCTCCGTTGCTGTAGCCATCTTGTCGCCATTAGTGAAGGGTGTGTCTGAGGATCAGCCAGACCAGAGGAACCGGAAGTGAGGGACGGGAGAGAGGGAAACCAGGTCCTGGGGACTTTATGTGGCTCCCCTGGATAAAGCCAGGTCTGAAGCTGGAGCTCCCTGTGCATTTTCAGTTACTGCATCCAATAAATGCTTTTTTTTTTTCCCCTAAGTAAGCTCAGATTAGGTTTTCTATCCCTTGCACGAAAAAATTTCAAATAATTTTCCAAGTGCCTTTATCTTTGCTGGGAGGAGGTGTGAGCACAGCAAAAAAAAAAAAAAAAGCAAAAAAAGCCTAACATTTTCCAAGCATCTGCTTCATGAAGAAGGTGGGGCTTCGTGTTTCTTTTCTAGATTGGGTTGGCCAAAAAGTTCCTTCAGGTTTTCTGTACCATCTTACTGAAAAAAACAACAAATGAACTTTTTTGTCACCCCAATACTTTCTTGTTTCAAATTGTGGCCTTTTCTTTTCCACCTAAAAAAGACCCTTTACCATGACTTGCATAGGTTTGTTAGTGATGAACTCCTTTTGCTTGTCTGGGAAACTCTCTATCCTTTAATTCTGAATAACAAACTTGCTGGGTAGAGTATTCTAGGCTTTAAGTGTTTTTTCTTTCAGCACTTTATCCTGTCACTCCCTTCCGGCCTGTAAAGTTTCCGCTGCAAAATCAGCTGATGATGCAAAGGAAACAGGGTTTGCTTTGTATATGATTAGTTGTTTTTCTCTTGTTGCCTGGGGCTCTGTGTTTCTTCCCATATTATCATATCACACTCCAGTTTGAACTTCATTATCCCCATTTTACAGATGAGGACACTGAGTCCTAAGGTCCCAAACCAGGAGCTGGTTTTCTCAGTTTCCTCTTTCACCCGCACCTTGCCAGCTCAGAGTTTAGTCTCTCGGGTGTTAGACAGCAAAGCCCATGGGAACCCCTCTAGAATCAGCACTGCCCCTTGGCAGGCCCTCTCCCAACTTATGGACCTGCTTAAGAGGCCTCTATGCCTGATTAGCTCTGGAGTCGGAGGAAAGGTAGGAGACATGGCGGTTGAAATCTCAGCACTGGAAAAAGACCAGCTTTAGAGACACGTTTGGACAGGGAGGCCTGGCGTGCTGCAATTCATGGAGTCGCAAAGAGTTGGACACGACTGAGTGACTGAACTGAACTGAGCTGAACTGAAGCGGCCCTAAGAGGATCAGTGGTAAAGAATCCACCTGCCAATCCAGGAGACACAAGAGACGCAGGTGTGAAGGTCCCCTAGAGTAGGAAATGGCAACCCACTCCAGTATTTTTGCCTGGAAAATTCCATGGACAGAGAATCCCGGTGGGCTACAGCCCACNGCTGAACTGAAGCGGCCCTAAGAGGATCAGTGGTAAAGAATCCACCTGCCAATCCAGGAGACACAAGAGACGCAGGTGTGAAGGTCCCCTAGAGTAGGAAATGGCAACCCACTCCAGTATTTTTGCCTGGAAAATTCCATGGACAGAGAATCCCGGTGGGCTACAGCCCACGGGGTCACAAAGACTCAGACATGACTGAGTGGCTGAGCACGCAGACACACACGCTTGTCAAAAACAA
This sequence comes from Neotragus moschatus, assembly GCA_006410615.1. Taxonomy (NCBI): domain Eukaryota; kingdom Metazoa; phylum Chordata; class Mammalia; order Artiodactyla; family Bovidae; genus Neotragus; species Neotragus moschatus. The sequence goes on from SJYA01000241.1 coordinate 24,940, forward strand.
TAACTAGAAAACCTCCTCTTGACTTGATGAGCCGTTAGAAAATGTCCAGTGTGTTCTCAGGGCTGGGGTGACTTAACCAGTCATACCAGGGTTCATGGCCCACCCAGTGCCACAGAGCACCCCACTGGGACTGGCACTCAGGTCCCCAGGCCCCAGAGCAGTTCCAGAGAGTGAGAAATGCCACTCCCACAGGGGTTGGGAGTGGGCTCTGGGGACAGAGGAGATCTGGGTTCAAACCCAGAAGCTCCTTATACAAAGCGTGTCATAGCAGGTGACATCTCAACTGCTCCAAAACTCAGCTTCCTTTTTCTGTAAAATTCTACCTCAGAAGGTGTCTGCGAAGGTTAAATGAGGGGAAAAAAAAATGTACGTGGAGTGCTTAGCACAGAGCAGGGCAGGAAGTAAGCAACCAAGGAATGACGAGGTTATTATTATTTTAGTAGTAGCTGTTGTTTATCCTGATGGTTGTTCATGGACAAGGGCCTCACCTGTCCGTCACTTCAGTGTCCCTGGGGGCTGCACTGGCCAGACACACAGTAGGTACTCAGTATGTGGGACTGGACCTTTTTAGCCTTCACCACACAGCTGAGCTCACTGAGGCTTCCTTCTTTACAAAAGTGACCTGTGCCTTGCAGGTCAAAAGTCCACGGAGTGGCTGTCTGCGTTTCTGTGGAGTCAGTGGCTGGCCACGCTGCCAATCACCTGAATTTCCTTCTTCACAATCAGATGGAGCCTCCTAGGACTTACCTCATGCCCTTTCTGGCCAAAAGCAGCAGCAACAGAACCACGGGACTCTCAAAGAAGAATCATTTTGCACGCTCCCAGTCCTTCTTCCTCGTCACCCCTTTAGCCCAGTGGCTGCAGCATCTCATAATCGACTCTAGCAATTTAATGTGCCAGCTGGGCTCTGGCTGAGCCAGTGGCAAGATGTCAGGAAGCCAAGGTCTCAGTGCCCTTTGCTTGGGTTTTTATCTGCACAATTTCATGTGGTTGGAGCCCTGACCACAGGCACCTGGAGAAATTTCCAACGTATATTAAATCACAGGGCATGTGTGAGCAGTATGAGGACACTTGCCACTGTCTTCGCAGCCCCTGCCAGGGAGGAATGGTCTTAGCCTGCGTCACTATGCTCTCAGGACCTGGCTCATTTCTTGTCTACTTTCCCACAGTCACTGTTGTGGAATTAAAAGCAATTTTCCTGAGATGAGAATGGAGACGGGCAGGCACATTTGCCAGAAGCTGAAGCCAGCCATGGCCAGCAAGCTGGCCCCAGGATCCCCATTTCAGGGTGATGCAAGGATATGGAGTTCAGCAGAGGGGACACTTCACAGGCAACTGCTGGGCTGGGGTTATTCCCTCACTTCATCGTAATATTAATTGTATGTCTTAACAGAGAATAATCCAAGCATGATGTTAAAACACACAGTATAAAAGTATATAAAGAATAAAATAGAGGGACCTTGCTTCTGGCTGAGATGGAGTAACAGGAATTGGATTTTTTCTCCTGCCACCTAGAAGAACCAAAAAAAAAAAAAGGGCAAAATATATAAAACAGCCCTCAGCAGGATGCCAGATATCAGACAAAGAGGAACAGTCATCTCTGAGAGGCAGGACACAAATGAAGTGAGCCCTACAATTGCACTAGCTTACTCCCTTGAGGGAGTTTTCAGCTGGATGTAATGCAGAGTAGGGGAGCCCGAACAGGGCACAGAGGACCCCCTGGCACAAGGAGATGAAGCTGAGGGTCTGTGGAGACCACCGTGGTGAGGGTTCAATGGACAGAGGACCGGAAAAGAGAGAGACACTCAGAGAGAGGTGTTTAGAGATCTACAGAGGGACCTCTTAAGTTTTCAGCTGAGTTCTAATCAGGACAAACGTGAGGAATCCACCTGTGGTTTGGAGGAAAATCTCATCCAGATAGGAGTGCCACACTCTCACACAGGGCTGGGAATCGCACCTGCTCCCACAAGCCACATTGGGAAACCTTATGACCACCATGGGAGAAGGCAATGGCACCCCACTCCAGTACTCTTGCCTGGAAAACCCCTGGACGGAGGAGCCGGAAGGCTGCAGTCCATGGTGTTGCCGAGGGTCGGACATGACTGAGCGACTTCACTTTCACTTTTCACTTTCATGCATTGGAGAAGGAAATGGCAACCCACTCCAGTGTTCTTGCCTGGAGAATCCCAGGGACGGGGGAGCCTGGTGGGCTGCCGTCTCTGGGGTCGCACAGAGTCGGACACGACGGAANGTCTGAGTGAACTCTGGGAGTTGGTGATGGACAGGGAGGCCTGGCGTGCTGCAATTCATGGAGTTGCAACGAGTTGGACAGGACTGAGCGACTCAACTGAACTGAAAGGATCAAATTGTTTCCAAGTAACTTAGCTGCATCCTAGAACAAAGCACAAAATTATGCATAAGGATACAAAAACGGGGACTTCCCTGGTGGTCTAGCACTTAAGGTCTAGCACTTCTACAAGGGAACTAGGTTTGACTCCTGGTTGGAGAACTAAGATACCACATGCTTCGTATTGTGGGGAAAATAAAAAACCCACAGAACAAAAGCCAAACAAACCAGTAAAAAAGTTACCCTCAGAAAGCACAAAGTCCTGCAGCACCAAGGGTGGTACTTCATTAAGAGAGGGAAAGTATTTTAAAAAAAGATACAGAAATGTCCAGCGTCCAAGAAGATACAATTTACAATGTCTGTCACCCAATCAAAAACTACATGGCATGCAAACAGGCAAGAAAACAATGAGATCAGATAATGAGGAGAAAAGAAAGTTAAGTGAAACTGATCCACAATTGACACAGACCAGTAAAGATATATACGATTTGAACAACACTATTGACTAACTTAACGGACTGACATTTATAGAATATTCCACCCAACAGCAGCAAAATACACGTTCTTCTCAAGTATGTGTGACACATTCACCAAGATAGATGGTGTCTAGGACCAAAAAGCAAAACTAATTCAAAAAGAACAAATTATAGAAAATAAGTTCTCTGGCTTCAGTGGAATTAAGCTAGAAATCAGCCACAGAAAGATTTTCAGAAACTCTCCAAATACAAAAATTAAACAACATACTTCTAAATAACTCATGGATCAAAAGAGCAGAAATCTTAAGGAAAATTGAAATGTATTTTGAACTAAATAAGAATAAAAATACATCAAAATTTGTGAGATGAAGCTAAAGCAATGTTTAGGAGGGAAATGTATAGCATGATTATATATATTAGAAGGAAAGAACACTTTAAAAATAACCTTAAGAAATTAGAGAAAGAAGAATAAATTAAGCTTAAAGCAAGCAGAGGGAAGAAAATAATAAAAATTGAAGCATAAATGAATGAAATAGAAAACAGGTAATTAACAGAAATAATGAAACCAGAAGCTGGTTTTCAGAAAAGATAAATAAAATTGGCAAGTTTCTAGTTAGGTCAGAGAGAGAGAGAGAGAGAGAGAGATAATAGAACAAGTCAAAATCAGGAATGTTAAGCCTATAGACATAAATATAATAAGGAAATACTATGAATAATTATGTATGTAAATTTGTTAGATGAAATGAGCCAATTCCTTTAGAGACACGGACTACCAAAACTCAGTCAAGAAGAAATAGATAACTTGAATAACCCTATGTCTATTATAGAAGTATAAATGTAATTCACCATATTAACAAATTTTAGAAAGATTATTTCAATAGCAACGAACAATCAGAAACTGTTCAAGTTTCATATCTCCTATTTACAATGGCTTAAAAATATGAAACACTTATCGATGAATCTAACAAGATTTAAAGAGATCTGACAATGTTATATGCCTCAGTAGTAAAAAGGAATGAACTCTTGATACCTTTATCAACATGGCTAAAGCACCAGATAATTATGCTGAGTGGAAGGAGTAAATAAAGAAGCACATGTATTGGGTGAGTTCACTTATACTAGATTCTAGGAAATGCAAACTAGTCTATAGGGTCAGAAAGCAAACTGGTGCTTGCTTGGGGCTGAGGACCACAATGGGTGGGTTACAAAAGGGCACGAGGAACCTGCTGGTGGTGATGGATATATTCATTATCTTGATTGTGGTGACGGTTTCATGGATATGCACATATGTCAAGATTTATCCAATTTTATATTTTAAATATGTTCAGTTTATTGCATTTCAATTCTACCTCAATAAAGTTCTTTCAAAAAGAATTATTTAGCTCAGTTGCATATGACTGTTTGCAACCCCATGGGCTGCAGCACACCAGGCCACCCTGTCCCTCACTATCTCCTGGAGTTTGCTCAGACTCATGTCCATTGAATCAATGATGCCATCCAACCATTTCATCCTCTGTCATCCCTTTCGCCTTCCTGCCTTCAGTCTTTCCCAGCATTAGGGTCTTTTCCAATGAGTTGGCTCTTTGCATCAGGTGGCCAAGGAACTGAAGCTTCAACTTCAGCATCAGCTGGAATGAATAAGAATTATTCATTATTTCAGTGAATAATCAGGGTTGATTTCCTTTAGGAATGACTGAACAAAATCACTATATTCCCTTTGCCCCAAATATACTTTCTAGATGAAACACTGCAACAATAACAACAAAATAAAGTTATGAGTTTGCTCTCTTGTCTCTGCTGTGACAAACATTTTGGATACTTTATTTCAATTAATCCTCCATGAAAGAGATGGCCAAGCTGAGGTTCAGAGATGTGGAGCGATCTACCCAAGCCACTCTATAAGTAAGACATAGCAGAGAGTTCAACCCAGCTCGATATGATTCCGAAGTTCCACTCTTTATAATATGGCATGCATTTTAATGTATATTCTAAATTTTCTTTCTATAACAAAAATGAGATCACCACAATACACACTGCTTTCAAGTTGCTTTTTCATTTGAGAACATCTTCCCACATGGACCTGCTCCATCCTTTCCCCGGCTGCCTGGTGTTCTGTTGCCATAGGCACCATCATTTATTTAGTTAGTTCCCTATACATGAATATCTAGGTTGCTTTTGGCTTATCTGCTATTATAACAATGTTGCAATAAGCTTATCCTGTCATTTCCCCCATGCACTTAAAATTATTTTTAATTACACAAATGCTGTGCACAGACTTTCTTATTGTTTTATGCTGACGAATTCAGATAAAAGAAAAGTGCCTGTGTTTCATCCTCCTCTATAATCATCTCCATTTTTTCCCCCAATCTCTTCCATATAGATCCTGTTATCAGTGTCGTAAGTAATCCTTACAGACTATTTAGATATGCGTTTCTGAACATATAAATGTATACTGAGCTATGTGTGTTTGCTTTGTGCATTTTTAAAAGCATTAAAGGTATCATACTATATGTGTTGTTTTGTTCTCTGGCATTTTAGCTAGCATTTAAAATAAATGACATTTTCCCATGTCAGCACAAAGTGAGCTACCTCATTCTTTTTTCCAAGGCATGGGTCATGTTCAATTATTTAGATCTCCTCCTTCCCTTGCTCCCTTCCTAAATCATTTCCCTATGGATACTTTGGTTTTTTTTTTTTTTTTTTCCTATAAAAATGACTGCAACAAACCTCCTTGTTCATGCCTTCCTGTGTGCACGTGGGAGTTTGTCTCTGGTATCGCACCTACGTGTGGAGTTGCTGAATTGAAGAGTTTGCCTGGCTCCCTCTTGCCTGAGTCCCCAGGAGGCTGGGAAAAATGTGGGCTGCAGGTCCTGGGTGGCTGTTTGTGCAAACAACCAGCATGAGACAAGAGGGCTGCGTGTGCTGCTCAGGTGTGTCCCACTCTTTGTGACCCCACGCACTGTAGCCTGCCAGGCTCCTCTGTCCATGGGATTCTCCGGACGAGAGTACTGGAGTGGGTTGCTATTTCCTTCTCTAGGGGATCTTTCCAACCCAAGGATTGAACCCATGTTTCCTTTGTCTCCTGCATCGGCAGGCAGATTCTTTACCACTGGAGGGACACTTTTCTTTGTCCAGTGGTTTGCTGTGTGTGGCCGAGTTCTTGGACAGTTCCTGGTGACACAGAGCTCCTGGCCATGTCACCTTTTGGGTAGAGGGACCAGAACTGCCCCGTGGGTCACCTGCAGAACCAGCTCTACACATTCTGCTTCCCTGTCCTTCCTGGGAACTGGCTGGGTTTTACACTGACTGGCCCAGACTGATCAGTCATTGGAAGGATTTCAGTCCACTCTACTAATCAATCTTAGAAAGTCAGTAGTTCAACAAATTGTTCACCCAACAGCCGCTTCTGACATCTTTGCTATGCCAGGGGTGGCTGTGCAGGACCCTGCCCTCCAGGAGTCCCTGTGGTTGGGTGGGGGGGCTGGGAGGATGTGGGGGGAAGATCCACTTGCACCAGCTGGTGGGGATGTGATGGCAAGTGCAGGGTGCTACAGGGATACAGAAGAGGGCCTTCTGACAGTCTGAAGGGGGCCAGGGCGGTTCCTGATACAGGTGAAGGCAGGGCTGAGTCTTAAAGGGTTGAAGAGGAACAGACTCTGAGAGTGTGAGTGTGTGAGGGGTGAGTAGAATGTTTGCCTTTGTATCCCCCTCCCCTCTTCTGCCGATAGCATCTCTTTCACTCTGTAAGAACCTTCATCGGACCCATGTGATCTGAGGACACTCAGTTCCATAACTTGACTCCACCCTGCTCAGCAACAGACATGTGACTCAGGCTTGACCAATCAGAATACTATATTCTGGGTCCTACTGATTGACTCAGAGATGGGCCAATCAGAGCCCTCCCTAAGACTTTCCACTGGAGCAAGTGAGAGAAACTCTTTATCTTTTGGGATGATGGAACTGAAAGCCCTGCTTCGGGTCACCTTACTTGTCCTTGTGGGTCTGATGGGAGAAAGTGAGACCACTTTGCTGAATGCAGCAGAAACAAGAGAGATGGGTGGAGAAAGAATCCTTGAAGGTGCCCAGAGTACAATTCCTGCAACTCGTGTTCTGGGTTGAGAGCCCCCCACCCCCCAACTTGTCTGTTTCCCAGCCCTGGGGGCCTGTCAGGGGAGATTCCCAACCTCATAGAGAATGGTAAAGAGTAACCCTGCCACCGCTCCCCAGGTGCCAGATGTAGACCTGAGACTTAGATCTGAGCAAGACCACCTGTCATTCCACATGGCAAACAGTAGGAATGTTAGCAAAGTTGCATTAATTCCCCAGCCCCAAGTCCCACAGGGCAGAGTGGTGGACTCAGGTGGATGCTACGATGTAGTGGGTGGTGGTGAAACAGAGAAACCCAGGGCTAGGATTCCAGCACGTTTTGAACATGAAGCAAACATCTCAAGAGCATGATACAAGCCAGTCCTCTTCCTGCAGAGTGAGCAGCTAGAGTGGTGACAGGTTCCACAGTCCTTCCTGCCCATGCAGATGGAGACCCACGTGTGGAGCCATTAGGTTATGGTGGCAGGATGGTAGCGTCCAGTCCCGTGAGGGATCCCAGTAGTGATGCTGGCTGCCTGGGCTGTCAGGTTGACAGCCGTGTTGCTCCACCCACTGTCATGTGAGTACGGCATCAGCCCGGGTTTATAAATGTCCTGCTGGGCTCTGGCAGTGGCTTTGCAGAGCTCGTGGCTCCATAGCAGGGTATCTTTAATATATCATCCAACCATCTCCTGTGCACTTGACCAGATACCTAGGCTATTAGCCACAGCCCAAGAGTTACTGAAAATACATCTTGTTCTTATGAGTGTTGTCTAAGAAAAGGGCAATGGCTCTCAGTCTGGGCTTCGGAGTTGCCAGGGCTGGACAGCTGCTCAGTGAACGAGTCATCATCAGTTGGCTGCTGCTGCTGTTCAGTCATCCAGTTGTGGCCGACTCTTTGCGACCCCATGGACTGCAGCATGCCAGGCCTCTCTGTCCCTCACCACCTCCCAAAGTTTGCCCAAGTTCATGTCTGTTACATCGGTGATGCCATCCAGCCATCTCATCCTCTGATGCCCTCTTCTCCTTCTGCCCTCAATCTTTCCCAGAATCAGGGACTTTTCCAATGAGTCAGTTGTTTGCATCAGATGACCAAAATACTGGAGTTTCAGCTTCAGCATCAGTCTTTCCAATGTGTATTCAGGGTTGATTTCCCTTAAGATTGATTTGATCTCCTTGCTGTCCAAGGGACTCTCAGGAGTCTTCTCCAGCACCACAGTTCGAAGGCATCAATTCTTCACTGCTCTGTCTTCTTTATGGTCCAGCTCTCACAACCATACGTGACCACTGGGAAGACCATAGCCTTGACTATATGGACCTTTGTTGGCAGAGTAATGTTTCTGCTTTTTAACACACTGTCTAGGTTTGTCATAGTTTTCCTGCCAAGAAGCAAAGGTCTTCTGATTTCCTGGCTGCAGTCACCATCTGCAGTTATCTTAGAGCACGAGAAGAGGAAATCTGTCAGTATTTCCAATTTTCTACCCCTCTATTTGCCGTGAAGTAGTGGAAAACTCCAAAAGAGATGGAAATACCAGACCACCTGACCTGCCTCTTGAGAAACCTATATGCAGGTCAGGAAGCAACAGTGAGAACTGGACATGGAACAACAGACTGGTTCCAAATAGGAAAAGGAGGACGTCAAGGCTGTATATTGTTACCCTGCTTATTTAACTTCTATGCAGAGTACATCATGAGAAACGCTGGGCTGGAAGAAGCACAAGCTGGAATCAAGATTGCCAGGAGAAATATTGATAACCTCAGATATGCAGATGACACCACCCTTATGGCAGAAAGTGAAGAAGAACTAGAAAACCTTTTGATGAAAGTGAAAGAGAAGAGTGAAAAAGTTGGCTTAAAGCTCAACATTCAGAAAACGAAGATGATGGCACCTGGTCCCATCACTTAATGGGAAATAGATGGCGAAACAGTGGAAGCAGTCTCAGACTTTATTTTTGGGGGCTCCAAAATCACTGCAGATGGTGATTGCAGCCATAAAATTAAAAGACGCTTACTTCTTGGACGGAAAGTTATAACCAATCTAGATAGCATATTCAAAAGCACAGACATTACTTTGCCAACAAAGGCCCATCTAGTCAAGGCTATGGTTTTTCCAGTGATCATGTATGGATATGACAGTTGGATTGTGAAGAAGGCTGAGCACCGAAGAACTGATGCTTTTGAACTGTGGTGTTGGAGAAGACTCTTGAGAGTCCCTTGGACTGCAAGGAGATCCAACCAGTTCATCCTAAAGGAGACTGGTCCTGGGTGTTCATCGGAAGGATTGATGCTGAGGCTGAAACTCCAATACTTTGACTACCTCATGTGAAGAGTTGACTCATTAGAAAAGACTCTGATGCTGAGAGGGATTGGGGGCAGGAGAAGGGGACGACAGAGGTTGAGATGGCTGGATGGCATCACTGACTTGATGGACATGAGTTTGGGTAAACTCTGGGAGTTGGTGATGGACAGGGAGGCCTAGCATGCTGTGATTTATGGGGTCGCAAAGAGTCAGACATGACTGAATGACTGAACTGAACTGAACTGGATGAATGGGATTGGATGCCATGATCTTGGGTTTTTTTTTTTTTTTTTTTTTTCCAATATTTAGTTTTAAGCTGGCTCTTTCACTTTCCTCCTTTACCATCATCAAGTGGTTCTTTGGCTGCTCTTCACTTTCTGCCGTTAGAGTGGTATCATCTGCATACCTGAGGTTGTTGATGTTTCTCCTATCTTGATTCCAGCTTGTAACTCATCCAGCCAGGTATTTCTCATGATGAGTTCAAAGATTAAACAAACAGGGTGACAGCAAACAGCCCTGTTGTACTCAATTGGCTGAGATGTCAGTAAATCAAACCCAAGCACCCTGTGGGACTTCCTGGGACAAAAACTGGTATCGTAGAGTACAAGAAGGCTGCCCTGTGGGCAACTAAGTACAAGAGCCTCTAGAGTGAGTGAGTGAGTGAAGTCGCTCAGTCGTGTCTGACTCTCTGAGACTCCATGGACTGTAGCCCACCAGGCTCCTCTCTCCATGGGATTCTCCAGGCAGGAATACTGGGATGGGTTACCATCTCCTTCTCCCGGGGATCTTCCTAATCCAGGGATCGAACCCAGGTCTCCCGCATCGCAGGCAGACACTTTAACCCCTGAGCCACCACGGAAGCCCCAAACATGTGCTCTTTTAGTAGAGCCCTAAAGGTGTGGCTCTACTATATTCAGCTTGGGAACACTTGTGTGGGGCCAGACTGCCTTCCCTCTTGAATATTCCATTTTCATTTAATTAAGCTGGAATTGCTGTGTCTTTCCAACATTCTGGGTCAGCCCCCGGGTGGACCCAACCCAAGATGGCAATAACAGAGCATAGTCTTCCCTGGAGGTCCTACGCTTGCGGCTTCGTCTCCACAGTGCCCCCTAGCGGGCTGGAAGCTATTTTGTCAGATGGAGTGCAGCCAGGTAGCTGGGTCAGGGAGGCAGGGTATCCGCATCCTCGAGGAGCACCTGCAGGAAGGACTACTTCCCTTTGCCAGGGAAGCAAGCTGACCTGAGTTAACAAGGGTCCTTGGGTTTGCGGGTCCCTAGGGTAGGGCTGATGAGACATCCTGCCATGCTGCCTCTAGCACCACCTGCTGTTCCAGCCCCCAGATACTTTTGACAGGCTTTCTGGTCAACAGAAGGCTCGACAAAATACCTAATGAGGCCCATGGAGTCTCCAGCACCTCAACAGTCCAATTAAGTGCTGTGCTTCCTCTCTGATGGCGCAGGGGGTGGTGGGGTGGTGGCTACAGCGAAGAACTTCTTCCTCGACTCCGGGATCGATTTTTTGAGCTGCAGCTCACGTTGCTCCCAGAATCTGACTTGGGCAGCTGGTCCCTCTAATCAAGTCTAAACCGTCTTTGTACAGATCAGAAACCCAACATCCGGAGAGATCAGTAACTTGCCTAAGGCTTCACAGAAAATGAGCGGCAGGGCCAAGATCTGGGTCAAGGTTGGTGAGATTTTCAGAGCCCAGGGCTTTTCCCTGTCTTATATGACTGTCAGTATTTTGCCATACCTGACTGTCAGCTTTTCACCGCTAGAGCCTCCTACCCTGTCTTGGGTCCATCTGGTGGTTAAATTTTCTCCATCTGTGGCCTGGTCTCCATGACTTGCAGGTGTGGGTGGCTGCTGGGCCCTGGCTCTGCAGTCACACTTCCTACAGCTGCTATTTATCCATCAACACAGTCTGGGAAGGCCTGGGAGGTTAGGTTCTGAGCCACCTGGGGCCAGATGCCTCCTCTGGAATTCAGTTTCTCAGCCGGGTCCTTGCGATGCAGGAATGGACATCTGCACATCTCTCCCTGAAACCTCTTCCTTCTCCCTGCCTCCAGCTCTGTGCTAGGCCAGGCCCTATCAGTGCCCACTGGACTACTGCCTCCTGACTGCCCTCCCCCCAACCCTAGCATGTCCAGGCTCTCCTGGATCTGACAGCTTTTTCATCCTCAACCACGTGGTTTAGCTTCAGGGTGGGCCTTGATTGGCTACAGCTCGTTAGCCATGGCCCACAGTTATTGGCTTGGCTGGGAACATAATCAGAAGCAATGAGACATGGAGGTTTGCTCCAGCTTCGGAGAAACAAATAGGTTTTTTCCATTTAGCTACTCAAAGAGATTGTCTCTTCCTTGAAGTATGTGACGTGGGGAGGTGAGACTGGGAGAATGTGGATAATTGGAGGTGAGAGTGGGGTAGAGTGGGGGATGGGGTAGGAAGGTAAGGGGGCTACTGTGGGGAGCCTGAGGATGAAACTGGTATCAAAAAAGGAAGAGCGGGGAGATGGACAGAGCCCAGGTCTCTGTTGTCCTCATTTGAGCCACTGGCCCAAGCCATACCTGAAGCCAATTTTTATGAGTTTGGGCTTCAGTGGGAAACAAAATTGGGCAACTTGAGGGAAACTTAATAAATGGACAATTTACATGAGTGAAAGCAGTGTGGGGACTTCTCTGGGCGTGCAGTGGTTAAGAATCCATGTGCCAACGCAGGGGTCAGAGGCTCAGTCCCTGGTCCAGGAAGATCCCACATGCCAGGGGGCAACTAGGCCCCCGCACAGCAACTACTGAGTCCACATGGTCTGGAGTTCGTGCTTCAGAGATGCCACTGCAGTGAGAAGCCCGCACGTTGCAAGTAGAGAGTAGATCCCACTCACCGCAACTAGAGGAAGGCCACATGCAGCAGTGAAGATAGCTCAGCTCTCCGGGGCAAGTAGCAGAGGGGCTACTTTGCTACTTTGGGGCCTGAGAAGGGTAAAGGGGACTGAGCAGTTGTCAGAACGTGGAAACAGGGGGCTGCTTGGAGAGGTCTGCCTGGGGGAACTGAGTGCGGCGGTGAGTCACTGCCCTGGTGGCCCTGGATGGGAACAGCAGCAATGAACACCTGGCCTCCCCGCCTCCCGCCTCCCTGTGGGGCGCCCCCTAGTGGAGATGGGCTTCCCTGGTGGCTCAGCTGGTAAAGAATCCGCCAGCAGTGCGGGAGACCTGGGCTCCATCCCTGGGCTGGGAAGACCCCCTGGAGAAGGGAAAGGCTACCCACTCCAGTGTTCTGTCCTGGAGAATCCCACGGGCTGTATAGTCCACGGGTCGCAAAGAGTCGGACACGACTGAGCGACGTTCACTTTCACCAGTGCAGAAGCCAGAGGAGCAGCAGTCAACCCAGGTCATCCTTCTGGGGCGCAGGGCAGGGTGGGGTGGATCTGGCTGGACAAACGGGAGGGATTCGGTCTTACCCCTGAGTGTCAGGCCCTCTCAGTTATGTGAGCCTGTGTATTCCCTGGACTGTTCACAGCAAGGTGAGCAGGACTTTGCCTTGTACCCAGAGGACTAGCTGGTAGGAACACCACACAGGGTCCCCTCTCGGTGCCTTTGCTCTTGCCCTCCCCCAGCCCAGAATGGAAATCTGCTCTCCCTCAACTCTCCCAATCCCTCTCCTTTTGATCCAGAGGTTGAGGAGAGGCAGGCAGCAGAGCGCCGTTAAGATGCCAAACAGTAGTTGTAGTAACACTGTTAATCGCTCGGCCGTGTCTGCCTCTTTGTGACCCCACGGACTGTAACCCACCAGGCTCCTCTGTCCATGGGATCTCCCAGGCAAGCATACTGGAGTGGGTTGCCATGCCCTACTCCAGGAGGCCTTCCTCACCCAGGGACTGAACAGGGATCTCCTGCATTGCAGGTGGATTCTTTGCCATCTGAGCCACAGGGAAGCCCCCATGCAAAACAGACCTGTGTCCAGCTCCTATTTCTGCCACTTACCGTGAGTCCTTGGGCAAGTTGCCTACCCTCTCGGAACCTCAGTTTCATTATCTGTCAGACTCTGTCCTATCCCCATGATCTTGACCCTGCACGTATCCAGATGTGCTGGGAACATTTCTGACCTACCTCAGCCTCTAGCCTGCTGTCCTTGGGCAGGCCTCTCTGCCCCTCTGGGCCTCAGTTTCCCTATCTGTAAACCAAGGGTTTTATATTCAGTGGTTCCCAAGGCACTACCCCATAGCCTCTGGGTTTTCTTTGATCCCCTGGCTCTCAGTTGCTCAGCTCAACAGACAAACAGCCCAGTGGTTTCATCTCAGCTGGCGGAGGGGAGGCTGCAGTGGAGTCGCCTGGCGGCGTTGAGAAGCCTGGCACGTTCACCGCTTGTGTTTAATTACTTTGGCAACTGTTTACTGCCTCCTCGATTTCCTGAGCAAACAGCCCCATTATTTGGAGTAATTGGCTGGTAGCGGCCGTGGTGGTGAGGTCTGGAAGCTTTGAGATGCGCCCGCATTTCAGCCGCCACACCCTGGACACGCTCACAGGGCCAAGCCCTCTGAGAGGGGCTGGGGGCACCAGGGTAGAGTGCCTGCCTTCTCTGGCATCCTGGGATGCAGGACCCTTCTGTCTGCTATGGGGGTCCCACAGCCCCTCCAGCTTTTGTGGAGTCTGCTAAGTCTGCAGCCTGACGTTTTGCTGCTCAGTGGTTAGAGCAGAGGCGCCCGAATTTAGTTCCCAGTTCGACTTTTTTGTCGCTGGGTGGTCTCAGAAAGTTCCTCTGCTCCTAGCCTCAGCTTTTTCATCTGCTTCCTCCTGAGGATTGGGACTTGTCCAGTTCTCCTCCCTCCTCAAGCTGTCTGCCTCTCATCCCTTTCCAGACGGTGATAGTAGGGGTGCCCTTGGTCTTACTTGACCTTGTCCCCTTGCCTGGCCACTAGGATTTATTCTAAATTTGGTGTCTGACCCAGGCTAGGCCAGTCCTGGTCCCCCAGCTCACAGATCCTTAAAATTTAGGCAAGACTGATCTGAACCCCCTATCCACACACTGTTGGTGGGAGATCCCTGGGGTGGGGACTGGGGAGGAAGAGTCTCTGTCACCCTACCCTGGGCAGCTTCCTGGGCAGCATAGACAGCCCCTTCCTCAACCTGCCCTCACCTCGCGCCATCCCTCAGCTTTCCATTTTGCCTTTAACCTAAGAACTTTTTTGAATGAAAAAAAAAACCCACTTTAGGAAGCTTTATTGAGGTCATCTCAATGGGCCTTACAGATGCTAATATGGGCAATTAAGAATATCAACAAAAAACCTGGATAAAACAAAAGAGGTCTAGCTACTATTTCAATGAGGTACAATTTTTTTTTCTTTCAAAAAACGAGTTACCACAAATGTATTTTTAAAAAATTCTTTGGATGGTTATTTAGAATGGGATAAGTATAAAGGACATTTATGTGATTAAAACAAGATTTGATATTACTCTACTACCTAAAGGGACTTTCCTGGTGGCTCATTTGATAAAGAATCTGCCTGTAGCGCAGGAAACCCAGGTTTGATCCTTGGGTTGAAAAGATCCCTTGGCGAAGGGAATGACAACCCACTCTAGTATTCTTGCCTTAAGAATCCTGTGGACAGAGGAGCCTGGTGGGCTATAGTCCATGGGTCACGAGTCAGACATGACTGAGTGACTATGGGTTGCCCCTTGGAAGGGGCCTCCCCTCGCCTCTATTAGAGACTCATTCAGCACCCCCAGCCTGCAGTCAAAGCCCCTCCAGGCCCCCTTGTCACGGGCATCTCCCCAGGTACCCAGCCGGGCTGCCTCTCTGCATGTAGGAAAACTCGTCCATGGCAGGATGCCATGGGGCTGGACTAGAAGGCAAATACAGACACTGTGGAGGCCTGCCCCAGGCCACAGGTCGAGGCCTTGTGCCAAGGCCACAGAAGCAGAGCCCAGAACCAAGGGCACCTCCGAAGATGACTGAGCCACTTTGTAACCGTTGCCCAAAGCCCACCTGATCTTCACTACCAAGCTCCCTGACTTCCAATTAGGCAAAGATGCCCGCTCTAGCAAACTCCCTATAGCGCCCCAGCAGTCTCCCTGGTGGCTCAGACGGTAAAGACCTGGGTTCGATCCTGGGCTTGGGAAGAGCCCCTGGAGGAGGGTATGGCAACCCACTCCAGTATTCTTGACTGGAGAATCCCCATGGATAGAGGAGTCTGGTGGGCTACATGGAGTTGCAAAGAGTCGGACACGACTGAGTGACTAAAGCACAGTGCCTCAACCAAGCACCTAACACCAACCTTCCAGCAGGAGTTTTCTTTGCCTCGAGGCTCTAAAAATTAGGAATTAACCCACAGAAACTGCCCACTCTCCCTGGCCTGTCAGGAGCTGTCGGCCCGCTGTGCTCACAGCGCCCACTTTATCTCTACTCTTCGTTCTTAATAAACTCACTCCCTTCTGAAATGCTCTGTGTCCAGAAATACTTTCCCAACCCACCCTTGGACTGCCTCAACAGACACAACACCAGGGAGGGGAGTGTTTGAGCCCTACCCGCTGACACTGGGTTGAAGGGGCTGGGGAGGACTGGCCGGGCGGCCACGGGGGCCATGGAGGGACAGCCTGGACCTCTTTCCTCTTGGGAGAGCAGTGAAGAGCCTCTGCCTTGTGGGACTAAGTGAGCCCCTTGGGGGTCTTAGCTCACTCTTGAACCTCTTTTCTCCGCACGGACTCACAGGCTCCTCCCGCAGGCTTGCCTGCAGCTTCCCCAGTGCGGCGTGCTGTAGGAATATGGCCACCGTTCCCCCATCCCCCCGTTTGAGTAGCTTTGCAGCCTGGCTCTGCCCTTGGCTCCATTGAGAGAAGGAGTCTGGGCTTCCCCGGTGGTCCGGTGGTTAAGACTCGACCTGTCAAAGCAGGGCACATGGCTCCCATCCCCGGTCCAGGAAGATCCCATGCTGCAGGGCAACTAAGCCTGTGTCCCACCAACTACTGAGCCTGCGCTCCAGGGGCCGTGCTCTGCAACGAGAGGAGCCGTGAGAAGCGCGCGCAGCGAAGAGCGTCCCTGTTTGCTGCCGCTGGAGAAAGCCCGCGTGCAGCAGCAAAGACCCGGCACAGCCGGAAGTAAGCTAAATAAATAAAGCTAAAGAACAAGACGAAGTCTTCCTCGCCTCCCCTTGAGTCCACACAAGCCTGGGGCTGGCTTTTACCCTAGACCTCAGATGAAGAGATGTGATATGCCTTCTAAGAGTAGACCTCAGGGCCTAGCTGTCTGTTTTTACCCTCTTGGAACGCTGCCCTGAGACTGCTGGAGGATAGGCGGGCGTGTGGGGAGCTGAAGCCCTCTGGCCAACATCCAGCTACTGGCGTGGGGGTGGGGTAGGGTGAAGGAGGCCAAGTTGGACTTTTCAGGCCAGTTGGAAAGCAGTACAAGGGTAAGACCAGGTGGAACTAGCAGAGATGTCACCTAGCCAGGCACCGGGTGATAAACAATAGATTGCTCCTGCTGCAAGTTTTCAAGGCTTGGGGCGCTTTGTTAAACACACTCATCACTGGTGGCCTCTCCCAGGGTAAACACATTAACATTCTGAGAGTTTAAGATAGAGACTCAGAGTCAGACCACTTCGAATATTGTTTCGGATTATCTGGTTATCCACTGTTAGATAGCAACTTCTACCATTGCCCCCCACCCAAATTTAGTCATGTGAATTAACAGCCAGAGTCTGTATGAAAAAAAATGTGTATATCCAGGAGTTGGTGAAGGACAGGGAAGCCTGACACGCTGCAGTCCATGGGGTCACAAAGAGTTGGACACAACAGAGCGACTGAACTGACTGATGATATGTACAACTGAACCACTTTGTTGTACGTCAGAAATTAACGCAACACTGTAAATCAACAACACTTGAATGAAATAAAATTATAAAAAGTATACCAAAAAATTAGAGATGAAAGAAAAAAGCCAATCAGAGTCAAAAATTTGGACAAGGTGCACGGGGTGGGGGGGGGGTTGTTGTTTTTCAGTTGCTAAGCATGTCTGACTCTCCGCAACCCCATGGGCTGCAGCACAAAATGCTCCCCTGTCCCCCACTATCTCCTGGAGTTCACTCANACCAAAAAATTAGAGATGAAAGAAAAAAGCCAATCAGAGTCAAAAATTTGGACAAGGTGCACGGGGTGGGGGGGGGGTTGTTGTTTTTCAGTTGCTAAGCATGTCTGACTCTCCGCAACCCCATGGGCTGCAGCACAAAATGCTCCCCTGTCCCCCACTATCTCCTGGAGTTCACTCAAATTCATGTCCACTGAGTTGGTGATGCTAACCCCCTTATCCTCCCTCTGCTGCCCCCTTCTCCTTTTGCCTTCAATCTTTCCCAGCATCAGGATCTTGTCCAATGAGTTGGCTCTTCCCATCAGGTGGTCAAATTATTGAAGCTTCAGCACCCTAAGATATTCACGTTCAGTCTTGCTTGATCATTTCTGCTTGACCACATGCAATTTACCTTGATTCATGGACCTAACATTCCAGGCAGTGGGGGTGGTCTGATCTTTATTTTACAATGTCTGGGCCTCAGCAGGAAAGATTCAGATAGAGTAGGGTAACCTGGATAGCTGGGTGTTAAGAGCATCTAGAGAATGCTCACGTCTCATGTGTCTGATGCTTGAGCTGGGATAGCCTTGAGGTCTGGACTCTGCTGAGAATGTTGACCAAAGCCCAGCCCTTTGGGCTGGGTGTCCTCACAGCATGGTGGCTTTGGGGGGTGGCTGGACTTTTCACACTGCAGCTTTTAGGATCTAGCCTTGAATGTCATATGACTTCTACATACACTCTTGATCAAAGGGTTGTGGGCAGAGACAGCAACGAATTTGCAACTTTGTTTTAAAAGTGCCCCCACTGGTGGTGAAGAATACTGCTGAGGCAGGAAGCTGGTCAAAGTTTATTCCCAAATTCTATCTCTCTGTATCTGACCCACCTGAATCAGCCAGTCGTTTCCCTCAGCAAACATGGTTGGCCTGTTCTCTTCAACAAGAACCCAAGAGAATTTAAAAACAACAACAAAAGACCAAAAAATACCCAGATCTTGAAAATCTCAGTAAGAAAATTTATAAAGGAAAAATTTAAATTTACCAAAGGTGGGGAAAAAATGAACCCTAAAGGAGACTTGAATCCTAGCAGTACTCACAGGAATAGTCCTTCATTTCTGTGAACATAGGATGGTCAATTTTCTGCCTGTATGTGAAAGTTTCCTCTTCTTCAAAAACAGCAATTAAAAAAAAAATTCCAAAAAGAGAAAGGAATATGTCAAGGCTGTATATTGTCACCCTGCTTATTTAACTTATATGCAGGGTACATCATGAGAAACACTGGGCTGGAAGAAGCACAAGCTGGAATCAAGACTGCCGGGAGAAATATCAATAACCTCAAATATACAGATGACACCATCCTTATGGCAAAAAGCANGTTGGTGATGGACAGGGAAGCCTGGCATGCTGCAGTCCATGGGATCACAAAGAGTCGGACACGACTGAGTGACTGAACTGAACTGCACATAAAAAGTTTTCTCTTCTTCAAAAATTGCAAAGGCAGCTTATGGAAACAAATCTCTTGGTTTAATTCAGAGCTGGCATATTCTAAGGAGAAGCCTGGGTTTTTGACTCCATGTTCGAGGCAGTGAAGAAGCCTCGTATCCTGGACTGAGGCTGGACCAAGGGCCAGGCCATGGTCCCCATCCTCAGCCTGACTCTTGAGGGGAAGCTGGTGAGACCCCTGCCCTCTCTGAGTGGAGCTTCTCCCCTTTGACAGAGACTTGTGGAGGAGATGGGCCTCCAAGGGGGAGGGGAGAGTGAGCTAAGGGCAGAGTCCAGCTGGGGTTTCTGCACTGTCGTAACTGTGTCCCTGACCGGGCCTGGCTTGCCTGGTCCCTGCGGTGCTCCCGACTCTGGACAGAATCCGGGTCCAATTCCAGGATGGTGTCTCCTCCGGGCACGTCCCTCGGAAGCCCGGTCCCGGCCCAGAACAGGCCTGTGGTTTGAGAGCTTTTATGTTTAGGGTCAATTTAGCCAATGGGGTTTCCAACTGATTTCCAAGGGTAGAGGGGGATGGATTTACTGTTCCTAAAACAGGCTTGCAGCCTCACCGCAGATCTGCACGGGAGAGTAGGCAGGAAGTTAATGACATGACCTCTGACCCTGGAAAGGGAAAGATAATGAGTTTATGACACATCCGTCTTCCCAGGATTTATTGCTGGCTCCTTGGAGCACATCTGCTGAAGAGGATCAGGAGGCATAAACCCCAGGAAATGAGTTTCACCTGCTGCCTCCTGCCTGGGGCTCTCGGAGAACCGGGTTTACAGTGGATTGAAATCTGCAGAGTTTTTGGCAAAGTTCCGAACTCAATCTCTGGCGCCCTGGGGGCTGACTATCCAGCCTGCTCTCCCTATGGGCCCCAACTGGCCCCCTGTCCCTGTAGCCCCCTCCCTTCAGCTGGGCCTGTTGGTCACCCTTGGAGCCTCAGAACAAGGAACGGAGGAGGAAATAGCCTTTGCTGTGGCAACTGGGAGCCCTGGGTTTGAATTGTGGGAATTCTTCCCTTACTGGCTGTGGGAACTTGAGTGACTTTTCATGCATGCCCAGGGTCTCAGTTTCCTCACCTGTAAAATGGGAGATGAGGATGGCTGTGGGACGAGACAAGGTGTAAATGTAACAGTGCAGCCCTTGGTACGTGATAAATGGAATGGGGGGTCTAGACACTCTGGATCTGAGTTAAAGGGCTGGTTCTGACAGTGGTCATCTGTGTGACCCTGGACACATGCCTTAGTACCTCTGTGCCTCAGTTTGCTCCTCTGTAAAATGGGAAGGATGATAAAGATCTCAGACATGATGGAGAGACCTTTACAGGCGGAGCCCTGTCCTACATGCTGTACAAGTACAGACCTTGTAACAGTCCTACAAAGGAGATAACATTGTTAGTTAGCTTACAGGCGAGGAAACAATGTCAAATGGGAAGGAACTTGCTCAACTAGGTCAACTAGGAAGTGGTGGAGGCACGATCTGAACCTAGAGATTCTGGCCCCAGGCTCAGTCTTACCTGCAGCTTGAGGTTCTGAGCATCCACTGCAATGAGGGGTGCGGCTGGGTTCTGCTAACTATAAAGTACTGTAGAAATGCCGGAGGAGGTCACCTTCTGCGGGAGAGAGAACTTGAAACTATTATCTGCCTTTGTGCCCTGTAATCTGTTAATCTTACATTCTGCTGGGACCACTTGACGTTTAATAGGGGAAGGATGGGCTGAGTTCAGAGTTGGGGCAATTGGGGTCTGGAGTCATCAGGGGAGGCTTCCTGGAAGAGGTGGACTGCACACTGAGGGTGGAGAGGTGGACATGACAGACCAGCGTGTGGTCCAGAGAAGGTGTTGGGGAGACGCAGCTCAGAGAGGATGATGCCAGGTCACTGGCCCAGCCCCAGGGCTCACTTTGGGATGCAGGTCAGACTCTGGGGTTCACTCCTGTGCCTAGAAAATGCTTAGATCTGATCACAGGCTTTGATGCTCTCAGCAGATATCACATTAACTGGTTTCTATCTCTTCTGTTAAGAAGTTGCATGTTTCCTCGTAATTCAATGTCATTGTTTTATCAATTCAGTGTTTCCAACCCTATAATCAGGGAGAGAGTTGTGGCTTCTTTCCTCTGCGTCTACTGAGTTCTATTGACTTGCCCTTCCACATTCTTCAGCTAGTAATTATTTCCACAAGTGTGCATTGATCTCCATATTGAATATGTCTTGATGCCCTTTCTAATGAGAATCTTGTTTGTGTGTCTTAGGGTTAGAGTGTTTCCATTTGGGGCCTCAGTACAGTTCAGTTCAGTCGTTCAGTCGTGTCCGACTCTTTGCAACCCCATGAATCGCAGCACGCCAGGCCTCCCTGTCCATCACCAACTCCCGGAGTTCACTCAGACTCACGTCCATCGAGTCAGTGGTGCCATCCAGCCATCTCATCCTCAGTCGTCCCCTTCTCCTCCTGCCCCCAATCCCTCCCAGCATCAGAGTCTTTCCCAATGAGTCAACTCTTCGCATGAGGGGGCCAAAGTACTGGAGTTTCAGCTTCAGCATCATTCCTTCCAAAGAAATCCCAGGACTGATCTCCTTCAGAATGGACTGGTTGGATCTCCTATTTTGTTGCAAAAACAACATCAGTAATGCACTGGGGATGTCTGTGCACCTCTTTTTGGAGTTCTCACGTGAAGACACATGAGCTCACATGCGAAATGACATGTGAGCTGACATGTGAGATTACCTGTGAACTGACATGAACTGACATGTGAACTGACATGTGAACTGACACGTGAGATGACATGTGAGAGGGCCCGGCTCCAGGCAGCAGCAGCTGCTCCACAAACACCAGCTTATCCCTGTCCTCAAGTGGACTCCTCGCTGAGTTTTCCGAGCATGTGGACTGACCAGGGTGAGTCAACAGTGCCCTAAAGGGTGTTTCCTTACTTCCCTCATGTGTCCCTACTGTCAACAGCATTCATTGAGTGCCACTGTATGCCCAAGCCCTGTGCTAAACCCTGGGCCCAGAGAATGTTCTGGACGTGAATTGGTCATGACCCTCCCCTTCGGGCCCCTTCAGTGGCTTCTCCGTGACCCTAGGATCAGGTGCAGGCTCCTCCCTGCGGCCAGCAGGCCTGTGTGGTCCAGCTCCGTCCCCCGTTCTCTGTCTCCCTCCCCTCCCTCTGCTCTGCTCTTTCTCCCCAAGGCCCTTCTTGGCACAGGATGTTTGCACACACAGCTCTTCCACCTGGAATGCCTTTTTCTGCCCTCCCTTCACTTGGCTGGTCTCTCTCACCTCTGGGTCTCAGATACCATCCGACTATGACCAGCCCACCCCACCTGCAGACTTGGTTCCCCTCCCCCGGCCTCCTCTCCCCGCCTCCAATGTTCCCTCTGCGCCACTCAATTCTCTTCTGGGTGCTCACTGGTACTGGCTGTCTCCTGCACTAGTCTGTGAGCTCTGGGAGGACAGGCGCTGTTCCCCGGATACTCCCAGTGCCCAGCACAGGCCCAGCACAGACTCTGTCCAGGGGCTTCTTTGTTGAAGGGATGAGTAAACAGAGAGGAACCTGGAGCCCAGAGGTTCTCGGGTGATCAGAATGTTATTATGGGATGTGCCTGTCTGGTCCAGGCTTGGGTGGTCAGAGCCTAGGGAACTGGCTTCCTGGATACAGGAAGGGCACTCCAGGCCAGTGATGGGTGGCGTGGAGTGATTTATCCCACAGGGACCAGCACCCATGGGGGCCTGGGAGCAAGGGCACACCTTCTCGGTGACCTGGTTCCAGCGGTGGCATCACTTGAGGGGCCCGGGCTACACTGCGGTAACCGATGGCCGCAGCATCCCCAACTCAAGGGGAGGCCCCCAACTGCGCTGCCGTGCCCAGGGCAGGGGACTGGCTCCTCCCTCTGTAGTCACTCGGCTGATGTGGCTTCACCTCCAAATACGGGCTTTCTGAGATCGCAAGCAAATTGTGTGCTGGCTCTTAATGCTCCCTCCTGGAAGTGGCAGATGCCATGGTCTCTCATGTCTCACTGGCCAAAGCAAGTCACAATTAAAACAGGTCTAACTGTTCACTTGATGCTATTGTTCAGCCACTGAGTCGTGTCCGCCTCTTTGCGACCCCGTGGACCGCAGCATACCAGGCCTCTGTCTCTCAGCATCTTTCAGAGTTTGCCCAAGTTCACGTCCATTGGAATTGGTGATGCCCTACAACCATCTCATCCTCTGTCACCCTCTTCTCCATCTGACTTCAATCTTTCCCAGCATCAGGGTCTTTCCCAATGAGTTGGCTCTTTGCATCAGGTGGCCAAAATATTGGAGATTCAGCTTCAGCATCAGTCCTTCTGATGAATATTCAGGGTTGATTTCCTTTAGGATTGACTGGTTTGATCTCCTCACTGTTCAGGGGACTCTTAAGTCTTCTCTAGGACCGCAGTTCAAGAGCATCAATTCCTCGGTGCTCGACCACGCCAGTTACTTGACCTCTCTAGACTGCCTTTTTTATGGTCCAGCTCTCACATCTGTACGTGATTACTGGAAAGACCATAACTTTGACTCTACAGATGTTTGCTGGCAAAGTTATGTCTTTGCTTTTAATACACAGTCTAGGTTAGTCATAGCTTTTCTTTCAAGAAGCCATCGTCTTCTAATTTCATGGCTGCAGTCACCACCTGCAGTGATTTTAGAGCCTAGGAAGGGGAAATCTGTCACTGCTTCCACCTTTTTCCCTTCTATTTGCCATGGAGTGATGGGACCAGAGGCCATGATCTTAGTTTTTTATATTGAGTTTTAAGCTGGCTTTTTCACTCTCTTCTTTCACTTTCATCAAAAGGCTTTTTAGTTTCTCTTCAGTTTCTGTCATTAGAGTGGTATCATCTGCATATCTGAGGTTGTTGATATTTCTCCTGTCAATCTTGATTCCAGCTTGTATCCAGCCTGGCATTTTGCCTGATGGGCTCTGCATATAAGTTAAATAAACAGGGTGACAATATATAGCCTTGTCATACTACTTTCTCAATTTTTGAACCAGTTATTTCAAAATTGTTCCATGTAAGATTCTAACTGTCGCTTCTTGACCTGCATACAGGTTTCTCGGGAGACAGGTAAGATGGCCTTGTATTCCCATCTCTTTAAGAGTTCTCCACAGTTTGTTATGATCCACACAGTCAAAGGCTTTAGCATAGTCAATGAAACAGAAGTAGATGTTTTTCTGGAATTCCCTTGTTTTCTCTGTGATCCAGAAAGTGTTGGCAATTTGATCTCTGGTTCCTCTGCCTTTTCTAAACCCAGCTTGTACTTCTGAACCCAGAATTTCTTGATTCAAGTACTGCTGAAGCCTAGCTTGAGAGATTTTGAGCGTAAACTTACTCAAAGTGAGTGCAACTGTCCGATAGCTTGAACATACTTTAGCACTCCCCTTCTTTGGAACTGGGATGAAGATCGACCTTTCCCAGTCCCATGGCCACTGCTGGGTTTTCCCAATTTGCTGATGTACTGAGTGCAACGCTTCAATAGCATCATCTTTTAGGATTTTAAAAAGCTCTGCTGGAATTCCATCACTTCCACTAATTTTATGGGCAGCAGTGCTTCCTAAGTCTCATTTGATGTCACACTCTGGGATGTCTGGCTCTAGGTGAATGGGAGGAAGTAGCCCGGGTTCAACAGACCTGTGGAGGAGGGCACAGTTCCTGGGGCAGGGTTTCCCTTTGCCCTGGCGTTTGCCAGTGTGGTCTCGTCTTGCTCTTTTCCCTGTCCTCTCACCATGCCAGTGGCCTCTGAAGGCTTCAGGCTTCTCACAAAGCAAGTGGAGTCTGCTGACTCCCACCTGGGTCTCCTTGATGCCAGTGAGCAAGATATGTGCCTGGCACTGGACTTCATGGCTGCAGGGACCTGAGAGGGCCCAGGTCCCAAGCAGCAGTTTTCGTCTGATGTCCGGCTTTCACTTCTCTCTTAGTGATTCCAATTTCAGGATCTTTTTTTTTTTTTTTGTCTGCATTTTTTTTCTCGTCTCTGGGTAATCCGAGGCTTGCAGGCAGCTAAGTACGACATGCACATTTCAATGAAATGCAACAGGATATAATTGAATATAATTGAACATGTTTCTTTCATGTCTGGGCGCTGGATTAATCTCCTTGACACATCTGTTTCCTCTTCACTCTCTTTGCTTTTCCTCTGAGATATTTCCTCCCTCCCTAGAATCTTGGGGGTTTGAATGTGTCTGGGCCCCCACTTGATGCAGACACACACAAGATGTTGAGTTTATAGCCCATGTACCTGTGATCCATAGATCACCTGGACCTGAGGAGAGGGAACTGCCAGCCGCCTATGTGGGCTTGGGAGAGGTCTCCACTGTTGTTGGGGACAGTTGGGGAGCTGTGGGTGGGACTGGGAGGGTTTCGTATGGATGCAGAAACCATCTTAGACACACTCTTTGTCCTTTGTTGCTCTAGGACTGAGACTGGATGTTTGTGATCATGACTTTCAGCCAAAGCAGCCACCCTGGGTCCTTCAGTGGGTGGAGTGGTCAGCAGGGAAGCCCCGGACATGACAGTGAACTGTGAGATCAGCTCGGCCAGGAGACTGAGACACTTCAGATGGAGCTGAGCAAGAAGGTTCTACTGCCTCAGTTTACTCGCTATGTGATCTTGGTAAATGACACAACCCCCTGGGCTTCGGTTTGCCCATTTGTACCATGGGCAGTGTCATACAGTGTATCAGTACACTCTACAAGGTGTTGTAGGGAGTATTAAATGAAACGATGCTTGTAAAATGTCAGCATGGTGCCTGGTACACAGCGGGTCCTGAATAAGTGGAGGCTAGTTGTGTTCATTCATTCATTCACTCCCTCAGTCATTGGTCCAGACTACTTTGAGAGTTACTCAGCACTAGGCCGTGTACCAGGTATCAGGGAGAGAAGAAAAACTTCCTGTCACCTCTGGTAGCTTGTGGTCTAGTGGGGAGACTAAAACAAGCTCTGTAGGAGAGACATCAGCTGAGTTTTCTGGGAATGGAGGAGGGACAGCAGCAAAGGGAATCAGAGAAGGCCTCCTGGAGGAGGTGACACACACGAGCTGAGCCTTGAAGGGGGCTTGAGTTTCAGAAGGAGGGGTTGGGGGAGGGACATTCCAGGAGAGGGGTCAGGAGGGTAAAGGTGGGAAGCATGAATGCAATGTGGTGGACTGGGGGCCAGGGGATGGTCTGGAGACCTGAAGCTTAGGTCTGGAGGGAGGTGAGGCAGGGGAAGTGGGTTGAACAGGCAGCGCTGGGAGCCATGGATGGTTCTGGAACCTGGCAGATGGGAGACTTGAGCATAGACCTTGTTCCTCTGGGGAGACCAATGTCCCTCCTGTCCCTACCACCACCCCAGAGCAACTCTCATCCACTGTCCCCCAACACGGCCTCAGGGGCTCCTGGCTGGAAACGATGTCCCCTGAGTTCCCATCTGTGTCTCAGGGCCCCTCTCTGCCCTCCTAAAGATCAAGCTGTGTTTTCCTCACTTCACTGATGAGGACCCTGAGGCTCAGAGGTCAAATGAGGCCGTAAGCAGTGGAGTCGGGGTGTGCCTGGTTCTTTCCCCAAAGCCCGACTGTCTCCAAGAAAATAAAGGCTGCTCTGAAGTGAGCACTCACCTTGTGCCAGACTCTCCCCCAGACAGAGCAGATACTGTTCTCTCCACTTCTCAGGTGAGGGCTGTGGCGCTCAGGGAGGTTAAGTTGCTTGCCTGAGGACACACAGCTGCTGGCCCTGGAGCTGGGGTGCATCCCAGGTCTTTCATTCTCAGAGTCTGTGTCTGTATCCGCTGCACTGCACTGTCCCTCCTCCCAAAGTTCTTCTTGAGGTCCGCCACCCTGATTTTGGGGCCAGCTGTGTTAGAGTACGAAACAGATTATAAACCTTCAGAGGGCAAGGGAGTTTTATTCATCTTGGTGTGTCCCATAATAACTGATGAATGAATGAATGAACAAGCAGTCATATGTATGTTGGTCAGGAGGGGGCCAGGCAGGTAGGAGGACGTGGCTGCCAGGGAACTGATGAGAAGAAAGCACTCAGATTGGAGGGATAGGAGATGTTCAAGGCCATCTTATTAGAGGAGGCATTAAAATTGATCGTGGTGCAGCTAATATAAAGCTATGTGTCAGGCCCATAAATTGCCCGTTTAATGGGCCAGAGATGCTGTGGTGGGGGTGGGGGTAGGGTTCAGGCCCCACCTGGAGAACCACCAGCATCCAGGGTGATGCTGAGTGCATAGACCATGGGTGAGGGAGGTTGTTGATCTGAGCAGCCAGAATGGGCCTCAAGGGGTCAATGTCCAGCCTCAAATTCATCCTCTGGCAATGCAATGGGCTACAGGCCCAGAGGAAGAGCGGACATAGAAAGACTGGTTGGGCCCTGGAGCCCATTACTGTTCAGGGCTCACCTTTGCCAGCTTCCCCAGGTGACTCTGAGGGCAGGAGGGCAGAACAGTGAGGCCCCTGTCTGTCTGCTGACTGCGCAGCCCCTCCCACCCCCATCCTCCCTGCCGGCCCCAGGACCTTTTCCAGACACCACAAATATCAGACATCAGTGGAAAGAAAACGAGTTCTCATTTTGCCAAAAATCCAGCTCTGGGTGAAGCACAATGATGCCAAACGGTTAACAGAGTTCTCGTGGCGGGCTGTGTTTTGCTTTCTTCTTTGATCTTGTCTGCTCACAAAACGAATTCTGCCAGCCCCCTTGAAGCCAACTGTCAAATTAAAGCATTTTAGGGGAGACAGATCTCTTACTCTGACGGCAAAATTCATTTGATTTGATTCTTTAATCCAGTTTCTCTGCAAAACCCAGAGCTGAAATGTTAGAGTCTGTTCACCCTAAATGGTTTTTTCCTCACTTCTCCTGCCACCTCCTCTCCCAGCGCCCCGTTCTCCGTCGCTTACAAAATAATGCAGCGGAGAATTGCATCTGGTGTAATGATAGCCATTTGGTTTCTCTAAACAATTTTTTAGGGGGAAAATGGCACAGCACAAAGCCTGTCTCTCCGGCTTGGGAAGGGAGGTGCTGGCTGTTAGAGGCTCCAGTAGCCAAGGGAGTGATCATGCAAGGGGTGGGCAGGGCTTCCCACCTGACCTCTGTGCCAGCAGCATGAAGAGGCTGGGGGATGTCTGGAAGGACATCGGCCTCATTTCTGCTGAAACAAAGGTCCTGCCACGTTTCCTTCAGTCCCTGCTCTGCACTTGGGTGACTCAGAGGGTAAAGAACCTGCCTGCAATGTGGGAGATCCATGGTCGATCCCTGGGTCGGGAAGATCCCCTGCAGAAGGCAATGGCTACCCGCTACAGTATTCTTGCCTGGAGAACTCCATGGACAGAGGAGCCTGGCGGGCTACAGTCTGTGGGGTCATAGAGTCAGACACGACTGAGCAACCAGCACTCAACTTTCGTTGCACCCTATATCTCTTGCAGCCACTATCTCTGCCCACCTTCCAGATCTTAGTCCTGCATTTGGGCCCAGCGCTTCACAGTTTGCCTTTTCATATCCATTGTGCTCACCTGTTCACCATTTGCTCACTCATTTGCTTGTGCACGTGCTCATCATTTGCTCATGTTACTCTCCTTGTGGAGTTGGGTTGACCGTGTGTCATGCCCTGTTTGCCCTTGGGGCCAGGGAGATACAGAGATCAGCAAGACAGAACTTCTGCCGCCTAAGAGCTCAGGGGTTGGCGAGGGAGACGGAGTCGTAAACAAATAGCTGGGTGCTTGATGCATAGCGGGGCGCTGCCATCAGTTCAGATTTTCTGAGCAGCAAGTAAGAAAAAGTTGAACAACAATAGCTAAGCTATCGAGACATGAAATAATTTTGCAAAAACAGGTGTTGGAAGGGTTTCCAGGGCGCTCAGAGACATCAACAAACCCAGGCAGTTTCTCTCTCTTCTTTACCGTCTTTGGCCCTCTTGGTCCAGGGTCTGATATGGGAGTGAGAGGTGTAGACAAATAGCCCTGGCTCTGTGTGTTGAGGGTTAGGAGAGATGAGAGCTGGGCACATGGCGAGTGCTTCCGTGAGCTGGGATGTGTTGGGTATCAAGGAACAGAAAATCCAGCCACAGCAGCTCAAGTTATTAAGATATAATGGTTGACCATAGCAAGATGTCTGGAGGGAGGTAGTTGCGGGGTGGCCCAGATACTCTGTGATGCCAAAAAGTAAGGTCTGTTTTCTCTTTGCTGGTTATCATCCTTGACGTTCTCCTCACTTGTTGCCTCATGGTTGCAAGATGGCTCCCAGAGCTTCGCACACCATATCTCACACTAAGACATTCAAGTTGAGAAGGGAGGGATTGAAGTGAGGCAGAAAAAATATTTCCCAGGAGCAGTCCCTCTACCAACAGATTTTCCCTTATATCTCAATGGCCAGATCTGGGTCACACTCTCAACCCTAAAACAGTGACTGGAGAAGGGGGCTGGGGTGCCAAGTTTGGCTTTATCTTTGGGCTGGGGAAGCCCACCAGCTCTGAGCCTGTTGCTGCGGGACAAACCCAGGGCTCTGCAAATGAAGGGAGGAGTGGTGGGCTGCTGGGTGGGCAGCCATGAGTGTCTACCACTTTCTCATCAGTGCTCGTGACTGAGTGTCCTGGGCTGTGTGAGGTGGTGGCCCAGCCTGGGCCCTGGGGCAGAAAGCCCAGCTCTGAGCCCCTGCTCCCTGTGAGCTGTGTGATCCAGGAGGTACTTGACCCGCCCAAGGCACAGCCTCCCCTCCCCCTACCATGGAGGGGGGCAGTCAGAATAGCACCTGCTGTGTAGGGCGCTTGTGAAGGGGACATGGGGTCAGGCGTGCAAGCACCTGGCCCGAAGACACGTCAGCAGCTGGAAATCATCGCAGCGATTAGCCTCATCTGTGAAATGGGCCCACGCACCTCCTCTGTCTCAGTCCTGGGACGACAACAGCGGGAGCATCAGTTTACACAAGTCAGCACTTCCTGTGTGTGCTGGGCGCCCTTACGGCCCCTCCTCATCATCTCCATTTTAAAGCCAAGGAAATTGAGACTCACGGGTGACCCCAGGCGAGTGAGGGCAGATGGGGCTCCAGCTCTGACCCCCTGCAGGGCTTTGGGTGGAGCCACAGGCAGATGCCCAGGAAGCCCCTCCTCTCTGTCAGCCTGGTTCAGGCTGGTGGCGGGGGCTGACCTCTCTCCTGACCCTTCTCTCTGTCTCTCCTGGAGCTCCAGGACCTTCCATAACTGTGGGGAAACTTGCCCACTGTCCTCACTGCCCCCTCCTCCCCAGGACGATGCACAGACAGGTTCCGTGTCCTGGCTGACGGAGACATGTGACTATGAACCCGGGGTCCCAGTGTCTTGGCTGTGAATGAGCAACTCGCATTCTTGGGGAAGCAATGCACGCGGATGCGGAGCACAAGCATGTGCTAATGATGGTTAATTGCATCCACGTTTACAGATGGGTCAGAACATGCAAAGCCACCTGACAGTTACATACCTACAGCAGATCGCAGTTAGTAACTGCACACCAGGCTGCTGGCCAGCACCGTGACGCAAGCTTGGACACCAAGCGTGAGATGAGACTGCTGCCCAGCCCCGTGGGGGCCTTGGCTGTCACCCCCTTGGCCCCCTGCTCAGACCTATGCCCATCCCCACCATTTCCGGTCTTCCTGGTCCTCCTGACTCTAAGACAGACAAACCTTGTGGGGGGTAGACGTGTGAGAGACCCTGAAGACCACAGAGGGGGGACCTCCCCTTTTCCAAATGGGAAACTGAGGCTTCCCCCATCACTCTCACACCCAACAGTGTGCTGAGTGGCTGCCGCCTGCCAGACTCTGTTCCAGGCACCGGGATGAGCTGATGTTCCCTTTGGGGAGACAGCAGTGCCAGGTGATGATGGGCCACGTGCACAGGCTGGAAGTGGGCAGTGGGAGAGACTGATGGGAAAGGGCAGCAGGGGCCCAGGAAGACCTCGCTGAGCAGGTGACATTGAGCTGAGCAGGTGACAATTGAAGGAAGTGAGGGCTGAGCCATGCTGGCTCCAGGGGGATTGAAGTGTGTAGGAGCTTGGTAGGTGGGAGACCCAGCCCACCCAGGAAGGATGCCTCTCCACCTACTCTTGGGTTTTTGCAAACCTTCAAGTCTCTAGGTCACAGGTGGGACCCTCATCCAGAGGGCAAGTGGAACAAAGAGGAGCAAGGCTGGGTCCCTGGCCTCAGGAGTTCCTTAGGGACATAGGGGTTAGAGAAATGATTATAGTTCATGGTGGTCAGGCACCAACTGGAATGATGTCCCAGGAGCCGAGAGAAGCGGAGGGTGGATCCCAACAGGCCAGGACTCAGTCCTCACACCAACACTTCCTTCTTCAGCCCCTGTAGCCTCTGTTTCCCCATCTGTACAATGGGTGGGTGAGGGTGTGTGGACATCAGGCTTATTGCAGAGCCGGTGCTGCTAATGGTCACGGGATGAGAGCCCTGGTCTGGGTGGTCTTGCAGGCGCATTGCCAGTCCTGAGGAGATAGATGATAGACCTTTAGGGGGCCAGGAGGATGGGAAGACCTGAATTCAGATCTCTTCTGAAGCTCTTTCCTTTAGCTCCCTGCCCCTCTTGAACTGTCCTGGATCATCTGGGACTTTCCCCTCCCTGTTCTCAGGACAGCACCTGAATATAGAGCCTTGGGGACCTTTCCTGAAGGGTTTTATATTAAGATTCTGAACCCCCAAAGTGGAGGCTCAGTCCCTGTTAATGGTCCCTACCGCCAGCATGGTGGAGGGAGGCAGTGTTGCTTACTGGTTAGATCACAAGCTCTGGCCCGACCCTGGTTTCTAGCCAGGAGCTCAGGAAAATTACTTAACCTCTCTGAGCTTGGCCCCCTCAAGTGTGAGCTGAAGATGATAAAAGCATCTGCCTTATGGATTGGGGGCCAGACTTGGATGTGGTAGCACAGGCGGCAGCTCAGTGATGGGGTCTGTTGTTATCAGTATTATCCTGTGCTGTGTCACGGCTGGTGATCTCTTTGGCCCTGACCCCACACAGGTGGGCAGCTACCTCTGCACCTGGAAGGATTTGCCTCCACCTGGGCCTCTCACCACTGAAGCAGTGAAGAGAGAGCAGCCTAGATCCTAACAGGACTGTGTTAGAGTCGGTCGCCAGTGCTCACTTGCTGTGTGACTTGGCCAAGTGGCTTAACCTGCATGAGGCCCATCACTTTTCCCCTCTGTATAATGGGTACAACAATACTGGCCACATCTGAGTCCTGAGAGGGCTTGATGAGGCCACCTCAGCGGGAGGCAGGTTCCTGGGCTCGCAGGACACTTCCAGGCAGCACTTGGAGGTGGGAGGGGGTGAACTCGGGGCTCTGTGTCTTGGATTCTCACGTGTATCTTGGTGACTGTGCTGGTTGCTAATGTTGAAGGATGCAAGGATGTAGTGAAGACTTTGTGCCCTAATCGGTGTTAAACACCTGGTGCACGGTGAGCCCTGAATGCACAGCCACTGGCCTTGTCACCATTATGATGATTATTTATCAGTTTGTAGGCAGACGACAAGCGTCAAGACTTGTCATCTGCCTACAGACTGATAGACAAACCGTCTAGACTTTGAGTGTCAAGCTCAGCCCTGGCACAAGGTCTGGGCACAGAAAAGGCCAGCAGTCAACAGCGGGAAAACAGGGACTGGGGAACAGACCGCCAGGGTTCAAGGCCTGGCCCCAGCACTTCTGAGCTGTGTGATCTTGGATGAGTATCTAAAGCTCTCTGTGCTTCAGTATCTTCGTGTTTAACATGGAGGGATAGCAACAGTGCCTCATTGACAGGATTGTTGAAACAATTGTGTGAATTAATGCTCGTAAAGTGCTGAGCACAGGGTCTAGCACAGAGTCAGCTCTTACTATTCCAGGTCCCAAGGGAGTGCTGGCAGTGAGAGGCCTCTAAAGATCTCCCTTTCTGCTGCCGCTGCAGTTGAAGATGAGAAACTGAGGCCGAGAAACACTAAATTAAACATTTGAGAACAGACAGTATATAAGTGTGCTGAATTATGCAGGGCGGGCAATTGGAGAACAAAACGATGTGTAATAAAGGGCTAACTGGGCAGGACAGATGCTCTGCACGCTCGGAACCTGAGATATAGCCTGGGACGGGATGGCCTCTCCAGGGCCCAGCACTCTTGGTAATAATACTGACCCTTCCCTTTCGGGAGAGTGATGCCTACTTATGGGGCCAACTTCTCAAAGATGGTGGCCAGTAAATTACTGGTAGGGGCTTCCCTGGTGGCTCAGAAGGTAAAGAATCTGCCTGTGATGCAGGAGACTTGGGTTTGATCCCTGGGTTGGGAAGATCCCCTGGAGAAGGGAATGGCTACCCACGCCAGCATTCTTGCCTGGAGAATGCCATGGACAGGGGAGCCTGGTGGGCTACAGTCCATGGGGTTGAAAAGAGCTGGACACGACTGAGTGATTGGCACTTCTACTTTTTTTTTTTTTTTTAATTGTTGATACCCTTCCTTATTCTTTTGTCTATGCACATTTTCGTTTTCCCGTGACTGTCAGGGTGAGCTCAGACATGACACAATAATAAGCAGTCCTGCAAACAGCACGAGTCATGTGCCCACTGTGGCCAGCGGGGAGGGCCTGGCTCATCACCGGGGACGCTCCCTGATGGAGGCACCACTGTCTCAGGATGCCACATCTTCGCGTGGTGACATCACGCAACACTCCCTCGCAGCTGTGACAGGGAAGATCGGAATGTTGAACTCTGACCCTTGAGTGCTCCTTTCTAGAAAGGACCCAGCCTATCTCACTTCCTGCTTTCTTAGTGAAAGCAAATGTCACAAAAATGGGCGCGAAGGTGGTGGTGGTGGGGGGCGG
>SJYA01000241.1:59229-166081 GCA_006410615.1 Neotragus moschatus
GGGTGGGGGGGATGATGCTTGCCTGCTGCGGGCTGTGGGGAGGGCTCAGCACGCCTGGGTCTTAGAGAGCCCCAGCTGTGCCCTCCAATGTCATGCACACAGATTTGGGTCTTGCTTGCCTGACACTCATGTTTGTTTCCCATCTCATAGTTTCCTGAAAGTAGTCCATTTGGTTAATATTTCATAATTTAACATCCTATTTATGTGCTTTGGATGATTTCATTTTATATGACTATGAATAAAATGCAATTAATATTTTCATTCTTTAATCTTCCCCTATGTTTCTGTTTTGTTAGAATAGCCTTCTACAGGGAAGGAAATGCTAAAGTAATATGCCGTTTTAAGAACTGATAATGCCAAACGTACAGGGAATGAATCATGTCCATTTGCTTGATGGTCACTTAACCCCAGAACTGAGATCTTCTCCCACTGTCCAGGCTCTGATGCTGGTCCCACCACTCACACGCCTGGGCCGGGGCAGTGGGCTCCTGCCTGGTCCCTGCCTCTGCCCTGGCCCTGTTCCTGTCACTCACTGCAGGAGCCAGGTGACCCCGTGAGACTCAAGGTGGAGCCAACCCTGTTCTGCTTCATACTCTGAAGCTCCTGTTTCATGGAGACACAGCCCACGCCCACAGTGGCCCTGGGACCCAAGGTCTCATCCCATCGCCTCTAAGCGCAAAGCAGCCAGAGGCAGCTTAAAAAATACAACTTTAATAAACT
The DNA here is from genome assembly GCA_006410615.1 of Neotragus moschatus. Classification (NCBI taxonomy): domain Eukaryota; kingdom Metazoa; phylum Chordata; class Mammalia; order Artiodactyla; family Bovidae; genus Neotragus; species Neotragus moschatus. The sequence continues at coordinate 59,950 of SJYA01000241.1, forward strand.
TCAGTGACTTACTGTGGCACTTCAACTCCAGTCCTGAATTCCTAATGCAGCCTCCAAGGCCCAAGGAAGTCTGGCTGTGTCCAGCTCTGATTCCCCTGTTCAAGGTCAGGCATCCTCACCAGGGAGGCTAGAAGGAATGACAGCTCAGGGGCCATGAGCCTTGTGGGACACACCCCACAGGTTTGCAGGTCATGGTGGGTAAGCAGGTCACGGAGTTGCCTTACTGGGTATGGCCATTGGAGCCACCAGGAACGTCCCTCACAGAAGCTCTGCTGGTGAAGGAAAGAGCATCTTCCCCTGGGGTCAGGAACGTCACTGCTCGTGCCCTGGCCATGACGCAGGCTAGCAAGTCGCCTCTTTGGCAGAATAGGGCTATGAAGCTCTGTTCTACTCACTCTTTGGGAAGCAGGTCTGTGAGGGACCAGGGATGATGCAGAGGTTGTCCGGGTTACGTGTTACCAGGACAACCATTATCCAGGGCAGGAGGAGGCAGGGGGCAGGGGCAGGGCTGCGGTGGGGCGGGGCGAGCCTCCAGGTCCTGCTCAGGCCTCTCTCCTCACTTACCTGCCCCACTGCTCATTCCTAGCATCTCAGGGACCCATGGAGGGAGCTGGTTGCTTCCCACGGGGCAGAGGAAAGAACTCATACCAGATTCCTAGATGCCGATCAAACTGGGATGAAAGGCGTGACAGTTATCTATGTGAAAATGCTAGTCTGAAAATAAAAATAAAAGCAAGAAAGGCCATCTACCCTCTATCTTGAGAGAAACTGCGTCCCACCTGGGACCAGGGGTAGAGTGACCGAGCAGGGTCAGATGTGGGTGGTCACTCTGACCTTGGTCTCTCCCACCTACAAGGCCCATACCTGTATCTCTGCTCCCAGCCTGTACAGAAGATCTTTCCAAACACATCTGGTTTTACAGTACACAGACCCTGAGTTTTCCACTGGGTGGAAACATGGGTATTGGCCCTGTGTTCCTGGGTGGAGGTAGTGAGGGCTGAGGGCCATGGGGCTGGATGGACAAAAGGGAGGAAAAAAACCCTCCCATCCCAGGAGATGGTGAGGCTGGCCTATTAGTACATGCCTGGAACTAACCCTTAGTTAAGCAATGATTGGCTGAAATAACAGGCTCCCATCATTTCCCTTAATCACCGCATGCTCTGTGGCCGCCTGTCTCCTTTTGCGCTCCCTCCCCCTCAGGACGCTCGATTATTTTTTTCTTCTTTTGGCTTGACTCTAAGACAACACTTTTACCACATCATTTTCATAAAAATCCTCCAGGGAGAAGCACAGCCGAGCTGACTGGGTAGACCCTTTTGCAGGAACCAAAGAAACCGTTTTGCAAATTGCACAAAATGATTAGACATTAGAACAGTATTTATGTCAATTACAGCTGGAGAGGGAGAGAAGGGTGGTCTGTGTGGGGGTGAAGCTGGGCTGCATTAAGCTCTCCTCTGTAATGGACGTGGTATAGCAAGGATTGTGGAGAGAGCACTGGCCTAGGGGCCCCTGGGGGCCTGGAGTCAGACCTTTGTGGGCTCCACCCGGGACCTCTGTATGTGTAGACAGGTGTGCACATATGCTCAGCACACACTTGGACACACACAAGCAGAGACAGACACAGATGCACATGGACCCTTGCCCACATTCACCCTAGATACACGTATACACATCCACCCTGCACGCACATGTTCATGTCACACACAGACGTGTGTCCGTTTGTCCAAGGTTAGAGGCAGAGGTAGCGAGAGAAGCCTGGTCTGCAGGGGAAGTCGAGCCCCCCAGGCAGAGCGGAGTGAGGACTGTGAGTGTCTGCCCCGCTCGCCGACCCTCCTTGGGTGGAGAGCATGAGGAGGGTAGAGCTGGCACCCTCACCCTCCCAGGAGTCAGGAATGGATTCTGCTCCCAGCCCTGATGAGCCCCTCCCCGAGCCCCCTTCCTCGAGCCCCTGGCCCCACCGCTGGAGGCAGAGACACGTCCATTGCCCACGCGAGGAAAGAGCTCTGCTTGGTTGATGACAGGCAACTCGCAGGGATTCAGGCCAACCTGCTGACGCATACAGGTCTGAGAGGCTGAGGGGTCTCAGGATGAGGTGACCCACCTCTCAGGTCTGTCTCTGGGGGCCTGTGACCTGAGGATATGTGTTAACAAAGGAGGCGGCAGCTCACACTGGCAGTGAGAGAAACGAGCTGCAGAGAGAAGGATGAACAGGTGGCCAGAGAGAAGCCGAGAGGAACATCCCGCCCCCGGCCGGGTGGGCAGTAAGCAGCCATCTCAGGTCCTTCTGGGGACGAGCCTCTGGTGAGGCAGGGCCTTCTGAGAGTCACTCCCCCCACCCCACGTCTGGTAAAACACTCCATCCACACACCATTTCTTCTTATCTAAGCTAGACTGGATGGTTTCCTGCTACTTGCAAAGAGCCCTGACTCAGACACCAAGGAAACCTTTTTATTTTTAAAACTGTTCTTAAAAAAAGCACCATTTCCAACAATGAATGTCTCCCGCTCATAGAGGCCTCGTCAAACATGAGGAACGAGGCGTTTGCAAACCTATATGAAAATTAAACCCACAATCTGGGCACACACTTGTTTGACAAGTGATAATTAACTGCTGACAATATAATTTCAGTTTGGATGCAAGTGTGTTTTTCATTAAAAAGTAATCAAAGAAGAAGATCTATGAATGGCCAATAAGCACAAGAAAAGATGCTCAGCATCGTTAGTCATCAAGGAAATGCAAATTAAAGGCACCATGAGATGCCATCACACACCCACTAGAGTGGCTAAAATTAAAAAGACTGAAAATAACAAGTATTGGTGAGGATGTGGAAGAACAGAGCTTTCATCATTGCTGGTGGGAATATAAAATGTTACAGCGACGATGGAAAACAGCCTGGTGGTTTCTTAAACACTTAACTGTCTCTACCACATAATCCAGCTGTTCTGCTCCATTTATCCCAGACTCAGGCTTGACTGTGACAACTCAGCTCTTCNCAGAGACAGACACAGATGCACATAGACCCTTGCCCACATTCACCCTAGATACACGTATACACATCCACCCTGCACGCACATGTTCATGTCACACACAGACGTGTGTCCGTTTGTCCAAGGTTAGAGGCAGAGGTAGCGAGAGAAGCCTGGTCTGCAGGGGAAGTCGAGCCCCCCAGGCAGAGCGGAGTGAGGACTGTGAGTGTCTGCCCCGCTCGCCGACCCTCCTTGGGTGGAGAGCATGAGGAGGGTAGAGCTGGCACCCTCACCCTCCCAGGAGTCAGGAATGGATTCTGCTCCCAGCCCTGATGAGCCCCTCCCCGAGCCCCCTTCCTCGAGCCCCTGGCCCCACCGCTGGAGGCAGAGACACGTCCATTGCCCACGCGAGGAAAGAGCTCTGCTTGGTTGATGACAGGCAACTCGCAGGGATTCAGGCCAACCTGCTGACGCATACAGGTCTGAGAGGCTGAGGGGTCTCAGGATGAGGTGACCCACCTCTCAGGTCTGTCTCTGGGGGCCTGTGACCTGAGGATATGTGTTAACAAAGGAGGCGGCAGCTCACACTGGCAGTGAGAGAAACGAGCTGCAGAGAGAAGGATGAACAGGTGGCCAGAGAGAAGCCGAGAGGAACATCCCGCCCCCGGCCGGGTGGGCAGTAAGCAGCCATCTCAGGTCCTTCTGGGGACGAGCCTCTGGTGAGGCAGGGCCTTCTGAGAGTCACTCCCCCCACCCCACGTCTGGTAAAACACTCCATCCACACACCATTTCTTCTTATCTAAGCTAGACTGGATGGTTTCCTGCTACTTGCAAAGAGCCCTGACTCAGACACCAAGGAAACCTTTTTATTTTTAAAACTGTTCTTAAAAAAAGCACCATTTCCAACAATGAATGTCTCCCGCTCATAGAGGCCTCGTCAAACATGAGGAACGAGGCGTTTGCAAACCTATATGAAAATTAAACCCACAATCTGGGCACACACTTGTTTGACAAGTGATAATTAACTGCTGACAATATAATTTCAGTTTGGATGCAAGTGTGTTTTTCATTAAAAAGTAATCAAAGAAGAAGATCTATGAATGGCCAATAAGCACAAGAAAAGATGCTCAGCATCGTTAGTCATCAAGGAAATGCAAATTAAAGGCACCATGAGATGCCATCACACACCCACTAGAGTGGCTAAAATTAAAAAGACTGAAAATAACAAGTATTGGTGAGGATGTGGAAGAACAGAGCTTTCATCATTGCTGGTGGGAATATAAAATGTTACAGCGACGATGGAAAACAGCCTGGTGGTTTCTTAAACACTTAACTGTCTCTACCACATAATCCAGCTGTTCTGCTCCATTTATCCCAGACTCAGGCTTGACTGTGACAACTCAGCTCTTCGACTTGAAAGCTTTTCAGAATAGATGTTACGTTCACCGCCTTTTGCTGGGATGAGTCTCCCCCCAGAAATGACACTGGGATTATGAGCCCCTGGACCATCCCTGACCCGTAGACCTGGGGGCACTCCCCAGAAGATAGTTCAGACAATCTGTCTCTTGCTGAGGGACCAGCATCCTCCTTAGGCCATGCCCAGCCATGAATGTGCCCAGATTCAACTGGTGGGGGATTGGGACTGACTTCAGCTTCAGAAGAAATGGGCATCTCTACAGCCCCTACCACACTCTAGGTTCTGAAGATGTCACACCCCATCTTCCCATTTTACAGAGGAGGAAACTGAGGCTCAGAGATCTGGAGTTACTTAATTAAGACCACACAGGTGATAAACAGCAAAATGGGGAGAGATGTGGGCTCTGACCTGCATGACTCCCAAGTTCATGCTCCTCATCTCACCTACCCCCCTTTCCCATATTCAGTCCAACTCTTCTGCATCTCAGTTGTCTTGTGTGTAAAATGGGAATAACAATGGTACTTAGGCTCATGAGCTTATCATGAGGATTAAACAAAGTTACACAGAGAACATTGCTTGGTACATAGAATGCTCTCAATCCATGTGAGTGATGGTACTTACTATTAATTAATTTTGACAATTAAAACTATCTTGGTGCCATCTTCATTCCTTCCCCCAGTGAAACAAATTGACTCTTTACCCCTTAGTCCTCTCTGTATCCCTCTGGAGATTTCACCCAGGTTTCCCTTATCCACTTAAGAGGAAGACTAGAAAGGGACCCGGTGCCACGGAGAGGGGGGTGAAGATTGTTTCCCAGCCTGTAGAGAGGCAGACTCCTCTGAGCTGAGAATCCAGGATTCCTATACCCCTAAAACAATCTGAATCTCCAGTCGCTTAGTTATTGTAGAATCTACTCTGATCGTGTGAAAGGGTATTTTAAATTCCCACCTCTGATTGTGTAGAAGGACACTTGATCTCATTTCAGAGAAATCACCTCTATCTATTTCTCTTTTCTGTTTTTAACTTCTTCCTCTAAGAGCAATTTGTCACCATCAAGGACAATTTGAAGAATGTAGAAGACTTAAGAAGAGGAGCCTGGTCTCCCTCTTGGACTGTCCTCCAACTCTACCTTTCTCTGGAAGCAAGCAGAAATGTTAGGATCACTGATACAGCCTGGATCCTTGGCATTCAGTCCACACGACGGACAGTAGCGGTGGCATCAAGGTCATTGTCAGGGAGCTGGATCCTCCATCCATCATTCTTCAGATGCTCCCGGGGGACGTGGCAGGCCTTCCCCCACCTCTTATCAATGCTGGCACCAGGTCAGGGTCACTGTGGGTGCCCGGAGACTTATTAATCCTCATGCCCTTTGGTTAGAGGATGAGATGGTTAGCATCACTGACTCAATGCTCATGAATGTGAGCAAACTTTGGGAGATAATGGAGGACAGACAAGCCTGGAGTGCTACAGGCCATGGGGTTGCGAAGAGTCGGACATGACGTACTGACTGAACAACATCGCCTTGATCAGATCAGAGCCCCGGCCCCAGAACAGAGCCTGTCGATACTCACTTTGTGCACAGTCACACCAGCTTGTTTCCATACTTTCAGGTCCACCAGGTCCTACAGGAGAGGGGGAAGGGCTGAGAAGGGCAGACACAGGTGGCGTCCAGGGAACGAGTGATGCCTGGAACAGCAGCAGCAATGGGGCACCGTGGGAAGCTCTGTGAGGACGTGGTGAGGTCACCTACTTATCAAACTTTGTGGTTCTGAAAGGGACTGAAGCGGCATCTCAAGCCCACACTGCACAGCGAGATCCATGGATGCCTCCCCCAGCATTTGCTGAGCAGCTACTGTGTGCAAGCCCTGCGCTGGGAGCTGAGTGCATGCTGAGGACCAGACAGGTCCTGCTCCCAGTCTGACGGGGGATAAGTGGGGACCCCGTTACCCCGTGATGAGGCTGCCCGAGCTGTGTGGGCACAGTTGGGGGGGTCCCTAACTCTGACCTTGACCTGGGTCTAGGGTGAGAGCTCTTGGATAGACCAGGGAGTTTGGGCATTTGGAGACCATTGTCACTTCACAGCAGGGCTGACCAGGCCCAGATCGGGGAGGGACTCAGCTGATGTCCTTCCTGGACCCAGGTTTCCCCAAACCTGAGTTCTGTCCCCAGTATCACCTGGCCTCGGGGGCTCCCGGGATAGTTATGGGGATGTGCCAACTCCCTTCCTCATTCCCAGGGCGCTCAGCAAAATTTCCCACGCTGACAGTAATTATGCTTACTAGAGTCTTATTTACAAGGAGACAGTGAAAATGTGTTATTTAAATAACGATTATTAAAATCATGCTGGGGGTTTGCTACATAATAAGTAATTATCTTGAACATAATTGGGAAAACAGTGTAGCCAAGGCTATTCAGCTCTTCCCACTGAACAGAGTTAATCCTGGGGTGTGAGCAGCACAGTGGCACGAGAGATATTTGCAATCTTGTTTTATTACCACATCGAGTGGAGGATTTCCCGGGTGGTCCAGTGGTTAAGAATCTGCCTGCCAATGCAGGGGACACAGACTTGATCCCTGGGCTGGGAAGATCTCACATGCCGAGGAGGAACTAAGCCCGTGTGCTGCAGCTATGGAAGCCCACGTGAACTAATGCCTGTGCTCCTCAACAAGAAAGGCTGCTGCAACAAGAAGCCTGTGCATCGCAGCTAGAGAAAGCCCGCAGGCAGCACTGAAGACCCAGCACAGCCAAACAACAAACAAAAAAATGGAGTGGAGACCTTCCTCAGAGTTACTTCCCTTTCCTGCTCAGCCAGTGCGTCATCAGACCATTGATCTATCTATACCGTGTTATGAAGTGAAAGTGAAAGTGAAGTCGCTCAGTCGTGTCCGACTCTTTGCGACCCCATGGACTGTAGCCTACAGGCTCCTCAGTCCATGGGATTTTCCAGGCAAGGGTGCTGGAGTGGAGTGCCATTTCCTTCTCCAGGGGGTCTTCCCGACCCAGGAATCGAACCCAGGTCTCCCACATTGCAGGCAGCTTTACCATCTGAGCTGCCACGGAAGCCCATACCATGTTATGGATTAGCCAAAAGGTTCGTTCAGGTGTTTCCAGCAGATCTTATGGAAACTTCCAAATGAGCTTTTTGACTAACCCAATGCAATCACTCATCTGCTTTTTGTTTTTACGTTTTTATAGACTCTTACTTACCTTTTGCGTTAGTTTTACTTCTCATACATTCATTGCCCCAGTCAGTCATTTATTCACACGCTCGTCCTGTGTTAATTTATTAGCTGCTCATTCCTCTTCCATTGATTGTGCTTCCATTCGTTTTTGACTTTCCTTGTTTATTTAAGTACCCAGTTCCTTACTCAGTCAGCCAGCAACCTGTTCACTCTTTCTCGCTTTACTTGGTTGGTTCGTTCATCTGCTCACTTACGGATGTGCTCTCTTCACCATTCACTCTTTTCATTTATCCATTACTCCTTGGTTCAGTCATTTATTCAATGGTTCAGGCAGTTGCCCACCCCTTTATTAATCCACCATTCAACAGTAAATGTTTTTTCTGTATACAATGTGTAGGGTGGATCCTTTAGATGCAATGCCAGCCATGCCACATGTCTGGCACTTTATAGGCATTTCAGTAAACGGGGCCTTGGGACTTATATATGTATATCGTATATATATATATATATATATATATATTTAAAATTTTATCTCCCTCTTTTGGATGTGCTGCATGGGCTTTTCTCTAGTTGAGTGGGGCCTACTCTCTAGTTACGGTGCGTGGGCTTGTCTTTGCAGTGGCTTCGCACTGTGGAGTACAGGCTCTAGGGCAAGTAGGCTTTAGTAGCTGGAGTTCCTGGGCCCTAGAGCACAGGCTCAAGAGCTGTGGCCCACGGGCTTAGCTGCTCCATGGCATGTGGGATATTCCTGGACCAGGGATCAAACCAGTGCCTCTTGCTTTGGCAGGCAGTGTTTTTTTTTTTTTTTTTTTTTTACCACTGAGCCACCAGGGAAGCCTGGGGCTTATATTTTTCTAAAGCCAACTTTAAATTACAGGATAATGCAATGTAAAATTTAGGTAGAGCAAAATCCTCAAATCGTAAGTGTATGTATGGTCAGAAGAATTTTCAGAAGTTAAATATACTTGTAAGGCAAGCACCAGGTCAAGCAGGAGAGTGTTACCAGTAGCCCAGCCTGTTACTGTCCCTCCAAGCCTAGACTGGGAATTGCCTTCGCCTGTCCCAGAACTTCATCCAGATGGATTTGCACGCTTTATGCCTTTGTGAGTCTTTTGTTGGTTTTGTTCAACATTATGTTTGTGTGGTTTATCCGTGTTTCTATGTTCTGAGTTGCTCATCATTGACTCATGTTGATGTGTGGTGTTTGTATATTGTATGAATATGTCACTGTTTATTCGCCCATCTAACACTAGACAAGATTGAGTACTGCCTAGATCTGCGCTATTATGAGCAGTGCTGCTATGAAATTCTTGCGTGTGTCTTTTTGGGAATACATGGATGAATTCCTGCTGGGTGGACACAAAAGAGTGGAATTTGTGGATTTCATGAACTACTTCATATAGTTATTTCATAACTATTTCATAACAATATGCACATATATTGATACCTATCTACATAGTATATGTGTATTTGCTATCGTTGTTCAGTCACTAAGTCATGTCTAACTCTTTTCGACTCCAGTGGACTGCAGCGCACCAGGCCTCCCTGCCCTTCACTATCTCCTAGAGTTTGCTCAAGTTCATTTCCATTGACTCAGTGGTGCTATCCAGCAGTCTCATCTTCTGCCACCCTCTTCTTTTGCCTTCAGTCTTTCCCAGCATCAAGGTCATTTCCAATGTGTTGGCTGTTTGCATCATGCGGCCAAAGTATTGGACCTTCAGCTCCAGCATCAGTCCTTCCAATGGATATTCGGGGTTGATTTCCTTTAGAATTGACTGGTTTGATCTTCTTCCAGTGCAAGGGATTCTCAAGAGTCTTCTCTGACATCACAGTTCAAAAGCATCAGGTCTTTGGTGCTCAGCCTTCTTTATGGTCCAACTTTCACATTTGTACATGACTACTGGAAAGACCATAGTTTCGACTATATGGACCTTTGTCGGCCAAGTGATCTCTTTGTTTTTTAGTATACTGTCTAGGTTTGTCATAGCTTTCCTTCAAAGAAGCTAGCTATGACTATATGTTATATGTTCAGCCGCTGGAGATACTATCACATAGCTTTCCTAAGTGGTTATTACAATTTTCATTCTCACCAGCAGTGTGTGGGACCCATTCTTTCCCCACAGACTTGCCCTTGAACCACTCACCCTCCCCGTGGTCTCGCCTGGTCCTGTCTCAGGCCCCTTGGCCCAGCTACCCAGTGTTCCCTTCCAGTCTTGCCCCTCCCTGGGGCTTCAGTGAAGGCCTTTCTCCTTCTTGGTTCTGCCATTGACTCCTTACAGCACTGGTCCTGTGGACATATTCTCAAGCCACTCTGGATGACATTACCTGGACCTGGCCCAGCCTGGCTGTCTTTCCCACCCTGGGGATTCTGTTGGGAGACAGGGCTCCCAGGCATCCTGACCTACCTCCTGGGATAACTGGTCTGCGGGTCAGGCCTCCTGGTGAGCACTGGGGTCTTTGATAAACCTGCCCTTGCACAGTTCACAGAGTAGGGTCTAAGATATTGAATGGGCTTTTTATTATTATTATTTTTTTTGCTATAACTCAAAGATGAGTAGTCAGATCGGAGAGGATGAAATGGATGGAGGCAATTTCACATGGAGAGAAATCATAGAACTTGGCTGACTTACTGAAGATGGTGCTGTTATAGGATAAAAAGGACCTGGACTGTAAAAATCAGTCAGGTGTGAGCTCAAATGCCAATGCATTCATGTCCAGCTGTGTGACTGGAAGATGACAGCCCTGATTTTGCTGATTAGAACACGTGGAATTGCCAGCAGTGCATCCAGAAGGAGGTGTCCAGTAGGCTGCTATGTATCCACAGACTGATGGAAGGAGCCCTGGAGTCCAAGCTGGAACACCTGGGGAGTCTCACCTCTGTGACTCCCTCTGGGGGCTGCAGCCAGCTAAACCCACTTTTCCCTCCATTTCCCCCTCTGATTCTCCAGCAGTGTGACCTCAGGCCAGTCCCGTCACCTTTCTGAGTCTCAGATGCCACAATCATGAAGTGGGGTAAAAAGACCAGCCTCCTGGGAGTATGGGGAGGATTGAGTGGGACAAAGGAGGTGAAGGGTGTAACAAACCCTGCTGCCTCATCCACCCCAGGGCTGGTCATCTCATTCTCACAAAGGGTAGCGTCTCCCTTACTTTGGTTCTGTGCGTCACCCCCTTCAGGATTCCCCTGCTCTCCTTTCCATGACCTGCTCACTTACCTTCCTTTATCTCAGTTTTGCTTTGACTTATTTTTTTTTAGAAGAAATCAAGATCAAGCCAATCATTAAAAAAATAAGTTTATTTATTTAGTTTTGTCTGTGCTGGCTCATCCTTGCTGTGAGGGTTTTTCTACAGTTGTGGAGCGCGGGGGCTACTCTCTTGCTGCAGGTGTGTGCACAGCCTCAATAGTTGTGGCAAACGGGCTTACTTGCTCTAAGGCATGTGGGAAAAAGCTGACTTGAAACTCAGCATTAAAGATCTAAGATCATGACGTCTGGTCCCATCACTTCCATGGCAAATGGAAGGGGAAAAAGTGGAAGGAGTGACAGATTTTATCTTCTTGGGCTCCAAAATTCCTGTGGACAGAGACCACAGCCACGAAATTAAAAGACTCTTACTCCTTGGAAACCTAGTCAGCATGTTGAAAAGCAGAGACATCACTTTGCTGACAAAGGTCCATATAGTCAAAGCTATGGTTTTTCCAGTGGTCTTGTATGGATGTGAGAGTCAGACTATAAAGAAGGCTGAGCACCAAAGAACTGATGCTTTTGAACTGTGGTGCTGGAGAAGACTCTTGAGAATCCCTTGGACTTCTGAGGGACCAAACCAGTCAATCCTAAATGAAATCAACCCTGAATATTCATTGGAAGGACTGATGCTGAAGTTACAATACTTTGGCTACCTGATGCAAAGAACCAACTCATTGGAAAATACTCTGATGCTGGGAGAAATTCAAGGCAAAAGGAGACAGGGATGGCAGAGGATGAGATGGTTAGATAATATCACTGACTCAATGGACACGAATTTGAGCAAACTCTGGGAGATAGTGGAAAACAGGGGTGAGCCTGACGTGCTGTAGTCTATGAGGTCACAGAGAGTCAGACCTGATTCAGTGACTGAACAACAGCAACATCATGTAGGGTCTTCCTGGATCAGGATTGAACCCATGTCTCTGCATTGGCAGACAGATTTTTTTTTTTTTTTTTTTTTTTNTATATATATATTTAAAATTTTATCTCCCTCTTTTGGATGTGCTGCATGGGCTTTTCTCTAGTTGAATGGGGCCTACTCTCTAGTTACGGTGCGTGGACTTGTCTTTGCAGTGGCTTCGCACTGTGGAGTACAGGCTCTAGGGCAAGTAGGCTTTAGTAGCTGGAGTTCCTGGGCCCTAGAGCACAGGCTCAAGAGCTGTGGCCCACGGGCTTAGCTGCTCCATGGCATGTGGGATATTCCTGGACCAGGGATCAAACCAGTGCCTCTTGCTTTGGCAGGCAGTGTTTTTTTTTTTTTTTTTTTTTTAAACCACTGAGCCACCAGGGAAGCCTGGGGCTTATATTTTTCTAAAGCCAACTTTAAATTACAGGATAATGCAATGTAAAATTTAGGTAGAGCAAAATCCTCAAATCGTAAGTGTATGTATGGTCAGAAGAATTTTCAGAAGTTAAATATACTTGTAAGGCAAGCACCAGGTCAAGCAGGAGAGTGTTACCAGTAGCCCAGCCTGTTACTGTCCCTCCAAGCCTAGACTGGGAATTGCCTTCGCCTGTCCCAGAACTTCATCCAGATGGATTTGCACGCTTTATGCCTTTGTGAGTCTTTTGTTGGTTTTGTTCAACATTATGTTTGTGTGGTTTATCCGTGTTTCTATGTTCTGAGTTGCTCATCATTGACTCATGTTGATGTGTGGTGTTTGTATATTGTATGAATATGTCACTGTTTATTCGCCCATCTAACACTAGACAAGATTGAGTACTGCCTAGATCTGCGCTATTATGAGCAGTGCTGCTATGAAATTCTTGCGTGTGTCTTTTTGGGAATACATGGATGAATTCCTGCTGGGTGGACACAAAAGAGTGGAATTTGTGGATTTCATGAACTACTTCATATAGTTATTTCATAACTATTTCATAACAATATGCACATATATTGATACCTATCTACATAGTATATGTGTATTTGCTATCGTTGTTCAGTCACTAAGTCATGTCTAACTCTTTTCGACTCCAGTGGACTGCAGCGCACCAGGCCTCCCTGCCCTTCACTATCTCCTAGAGTTTGCTCAAGTTCATTTCCATTGACTCAGTGGTGCTATCCAGCAGTCTCATCTTCTGCCACCCTCTTCTTTTGCCTTCAGTCTTTCCCAGCATCAAGGTCATTTCCAATGTGTTGGCTGTTTGCATCATGCGGCCAAAGTATTGGACCTTCAGCTCCAGCATCAGTCCTTCCAATGGATATTCGGGGTTGATTTCCTTTAGAATTGACTGGTTTGATCTTCTTCCAGTGCAAGGGATTCTCAAGAGTCTTCTCTGACATCACAGTTCAAAAGCATCAGGTCTTTGGTGCTCAGCCTTCTTTATGGTCCAACTTTCACATTTGTACATGACTACTGGAAAGACCATAGTTTCGACTATATGGACCTTTGTCGGCCAAGTGATCTCTTTGTTTTTTAGTATACTGTCTAGGTTTGTCATAGCTTTCCTTCAAAGAAGCTAGCTATGACTATATGTTATATGTTCAGCCGCTGGAGATACTATCACATAGCTTTCCTAAGTGGTTATTACAATTTTCATTCTCACCAGCAGTGTGTGGGACCCATTCTTTCCCCACAGACTTGCCCTTGAACCACTCACCCTCCCCGTGGTCTCGCCTGGTCCTGTCTCAGGCCCCTTGGCCCAGCTACCCAGTGTTCCCTTCCAGTCTTGCCCCTCCCTGGGGCTTCAGTGAAGGCCTTTCTCCTTCTTGGTTCTGCCATTGACTCCTTACAGCACTGGTCCTGTGGACATATTCTCAAGCCACTCTGGATGACATTACCTGGACCTGGCCCAGCCTGGCTGTCTTTCCCACCCTGGGGATTCTGTTGGGAGACAGGGCTCCCAGGCATCCTGACCTACCTCCTGGGATAACTGGTCTGCGGGTCAGGCCTCCTGGTGAGCACTGGGGTCTTTGATAAACCTGCCCTTGCACAGTTCACAGAGTAGGGTCTAAGATATTGAATGGGCTTTTTATTATTATTATTTTTTTTGCTATAACTCAAAGATGAGTAGTCAGATCGGAGAGGATGAAATGGATGGAGGCAATTTCACATGGAGAGAAATCATAGAACTTGGCTGACTTACTGAAGATGGTGCTGTTATAGGATAAAAAGGACCTGGACTGTAAAAATCAGTCAGGTGTGAGCTCAAATGCCAATGCATTCATGTCCAGCTGTGTGACTGGAAGATGACAGCCCTGATTTTGCTGATTAGAACACGTGGAATTGCCAGCAGTGCATCCAGAAGGAGGTGTCCAGTAGGCTGCTATGTATCCACAGACTGATGGAAGGAGCCCTGGAGTCCAAGCTGGAACACCTGGGGAGTCTCACCTCTGTGACTCCCTCTGGGGGCTGCAGCCAGCTAAACCCACTTTTCCCTCCATTTCCCCCTCTGATTCTCCAGCAGTGTGACCTCAGGCCAGTCCCGTCACCTTTCTGAGTCTCAGATGCCACAATCATGAAGTGGGGTAAAAAGACCAGCCTCCTGGGAGTATGGGGAGGATTGAGTGGGACAAAGGAGGTGAAGGGTGTAACAAACCCTGCTGCCTCATCCACCCCAGGGCTGGTCATCTCATTCTCACAAAGGGTAGCGTCTCCCTTACTTTGGTTCTGTGCGTCACCCCCTTCAGGATTCCCCTGCTCTCCTTTCCATGACCTGCTCACTTACCTTCCTTTATCTCAGTTTTGCTTTGACTTATTTTTTTTTAGAAGAAATCAAGATCAAGCCAATCATTAAAAAAATAAGTTTATTTATTTAGTTTTGTCTGTGCTGGCTCATCCTTGCTGTGAGGGTTTTTCTACAGTTGTGGAGCGCGGGGGCTACTCTCTTGCTGCAGGTGTGTGCACAGCCTCAATAGTTGTGGCAAACGGGCTTACTTGCTCTAAGGCATGTGGGAAAAAGCTGACTTGAAACTCAGCATTAAAGATCTAAGATCATGACGTCTGGTCCCATCACTTCCATGGCAAATGGAAGGGGAAAAAGTGGAAGGAGTGACAGATTTTATCTTCTTGGGCTCCAAAATCCCTGTGGACAGAGACCACAGCCACGAAATTAAAAGACTCTTACTCCTTGGAAACCTAGTCAGCATGTTGAAAAGCAGAGACATCACTTTGCTGACAAAGGTCCATATAGTCAAAGCTATGGTTTTTCCAGTGGTCTTGTATGGATGTGAGAGTCAGACTATAAAGAAGGCTGAGCACCAAAGAACTGATGCTTTTGAACTGTGGTGCTGGAGAAGACTCTTGAGAATCCCTTGGACTTCTGAGGGACCAAACCAGTCAATCCTAAATGAAATCAACCCTGAATATTCATTGGAAGGACTGATGCTGAAGTTACAATACTTTGGCTACCTGATGCAAAGAACCAACTCATTGGAAAATACTCTGATGCTGGGAGAAATTCAAGGCAAAAGGAGACAGGGATGGCAGAGGATGAGATGGTTAGATAATATCACTGACTCAATGGACACGAATTTGAGCAAACTCTGGGAGATAGTGGAAAACAGGGGTGAGCCTGACGTGCTGTAGTCTATGAGGTCACAGAGAGTCAGACCTGATTCAGTGACTGAACAACAGCAACATCATGTAGGGTCTTCCTGGATCAGGATTGAACCCATGTCTCTGCATTGGCAGACAGATTTTTTTTTTTTTTTTTTTTTTTTACCACTGAGCCATCAGAGAAGCCCACTTTGACTTATTTTTAATTGCAGACTCCGAAGTATTGTTAGAGACCAACGGGTCCAACCCCCTTGCTATACACATTGGGGAAACTGATGCTGGAGAAGTGGAGCAGTGGGTTCAAGGTCACCCAACCAGCTGTGGCCAAGCTCCTAGTTCTGCTCAGAATCAAAGTCTTTGCTCAATGTGGCTCCTATTCTATGCTCCAGGGAGACGTTCTACCTCGTCTGGGAATTTTCTGATTGATATTCTCAGAAAGAACAAAAGCCAGCAAGCATGAATGATGCCTTTGAAAAGTTGGAGGCTAATATGCCTTGGGACCATATTTTCTTTTTAGACTCCTCCCAAAGCCACATTTTCTGATCTGAAGTGGCTGTCAGCTTCACTCCAAAGCAAGCACGTTTGATCTATTGCCTATGTGAACATTGCATGCTATTGATGTAATTAAAATGCCATAAAACATGACAAAAGAAGGGCTTTGATTTGGGAGAATTTGAGTTTCTTTAAAACTTTGAATTTAATTTTTAAATCAGGAGAGAGCAAATTATTTTAAAAGGTTACCTTCCCCTTAAAAAGGCTCTGGATGTAGGTCGTTCAAGCACATGTTGAACATGTGAAATGCATTTTATCACTTGTTGTTGTTTAGTTACTCAGTTGTGTCCACCTCTTGGTGACCCCATGGACTGTAGCCTACCAGGCTCTTCTGTCCATGGGATTCTCGGGGCAAGAATACTGGAGTGGGTTGCCATGCTCTCCTCCAGGGGTTCTGCCTGACTCAGGGATCAAATCTGCATCTCCTGCATTGGCAGGTAGATTCTTCACCAACGCACCACCTGTTTTATCACTTATCTAAGCCTTTTTCCAATGAGGGGAAGGGACTCCTAGGCTTGGGACTTCAAGCTGCACTGCATTGTCAGCAATTTCTCTTTGCAGCCTGAGGGTTGGTTTCTTTTCCTCCAAGAGACTAGGTGGACATACTGGACTTAGATGAGGCCAGGCAGCTGCAAGACTTGATTTCAGATTTACCAGCCCTTTCCACTTACTGCTAGTAATAGCTATCATCTCTTGAGGACCTGTGATGTGCCATGTACTCCTCTGGGTGCTTGTTTGTTTAGTTATTATTATTCATGATCCTTATTGTAACCTGGAAAATACATTTATTTAAGCTCTCACCCCGGTCACAGCCATATCTGTCTGGATTATTGCGGGAGCCGTTCAACTTTCTCCCTGGTTCCATTTTTATCTTCTTTGCTCTCATCTCCATGGGCCAGAAAAAGAGTCTTTTGCAACCAGGTCCTTCCTTCGTCTGTTCACAACCTCTATGGCTCCCATCTTCCTCAGATTAAAGAGCTCTTTACTGGCACCCAAGATCCCTGTGCTGTGACTCTCTCCCCTCCCCTCTCCTATCTCTCCTCCTGATTCTGCTCTAGCCACATGGGGGCTGACCCTCCCTACTGACCCTCGACTATGCCAGGCACACTCCCACCCCCTGCCTCACACCTGTGATCTCTGTGACTTAAAATGCTCTCCCTAGGTACACTCATGGATCACACCTTTTATGATTCAGCTGAGCTTTAGGGAATCAGGGTTAGTGAGGGTTTGGGTGATCTGTTGGATGCTGGTTAAAGTTAAAGGTGATGCTCTTGAAACTTTTCCTACAACACCCTCTTAGGTCAGGGTGCTAAGAATGCTCTCTGGGACGCTGAGGGCATCAACAGAAATGCACCATCACAGAACATAACATTTTCAGGACTGCTCACGATCTTTAAAAATGTCATGTTAATTTCCAGTGTTTTCCTTTATATATATTTTTTCTGTCTTGAATTAAAAAAAATTTTCCAGTGGTATAGATGTCCTAGGAAGGATGGCTTATCATTTTAAAAACTGCTGTGCCTGGAACTCCACCAACTGGAGAAGCAAAAATCTGGGCATAGGAGAGGTAGGGTGAGTTCTTGGGGTAGATAGGGTAAGGTGAAGCTAGAGGTGATGTAGAAGGTCTTTGAGAAATAAAGAGCATGTAGTTAAGAGTGCTTGCATACACGTCATGTTCCATGCCAAGCAGCCATGTGTTTCTAATCCTCAGGTTTCTTATCTTTAAAATGGCATTAGCACTCGGGATCACTTCACAGGGGCTGTCATGAATGATCACTGGGATAACGAGCCCCATCATTGCTGTTGCTCCCTGCGACCATAACAAGGCTGATTTTTAGGGCCTTCAACCCAGGAACATGACGGGGATATTTTGGGTTGATTTCTCCAGCACCTGCAGATGGAAGTGGACAGGGATGCCAGCTGGGGACCAAGGGCTGATCTTGGGTCTGGTTCCAGCTCCGTCACGAACTCATAGAGAGACTTTGACAGGACTTTCTCTCTCCCGGGGCCTCAGTTTCCTCATCCGTAAAAGACAGAAATGTGGATAGAACAATTGACAAAGCATTTCCGGCTGGAACATTTTCTTAATCTGTGAGTTGCTTTCTTGACCTGTTGAAAACCATTTCAAAGTCTCAAAAGGTCTCTGAGATAGAAGCCCCCAAAAATCTTGTAATTAGTTTGGTGTTGATGAATATGGCCACATTTATAACCACTCATTAATGATTTTCTATATAGGAGAACAGAAGGGTTAAAATACTTGGAGTACAAAATACGGTGGGCAGTGAGCAAGCTCACAAGCCTGTTGGATGCCCTTCCCCATATGAGGACGGAATTAGGGCCATGGAACTCGGGAACAGCACCTGCATTGGACCTCAAACCAGGCATGATAGAATCATAGCATTTGGGAGTACTGTGGCTCATGGAGGGGAACTATTTTGCCCAAGGAGACCCAAGACTGACCTAAGATATGTGCCTTTTAGTTCAATGACCATTTCATCAGCATCACTACTCAATTCAATACTCTTAGCATCTCTTCATTTGTAAAATGAAGAGAGAAATTGTTAAACTAAGATGGTCTCTGAGATTCCTTTCCATTATATTAATTTACTATTTGAGTCATGAAAGACATACAGAAGCCGGGGTTAGAACTTGGGTGAGCATGGCTACTGTCCAAGGTCCTGAAGGAGTGTGAGGGCCAGGCCCACAGGCAAGGGGATGAGGACACATGGGCTTGAAAGTTCCATTCCGTTCACCTTAGAATCATTATTTCTACCATCTCATGGCTTCCCAATGTGCCAGGCTCCCAGTGCCCTCCCCAATCAAACCTTGGAAACCACATATGAACAGAGGCCTTTAGAGACAGGACAGCAGTGCTGGATGGTGCTGTAGTTTGTTTTCTCACTAATCAGGCACTGAAGATGTATATGTCCTAGATTTGGGTGGTCGAGCAAAAAAGACGCCAAAACCAAGTTCTCTCCATCAGCCTTGATATCACCATATGATGGGGCAGGGAGAGGCATTCTTGGATGCAGAAACGGGAGCATTCCCAAGCTGTGGCCAGCTTACTATCTAGGACCTCAGATGGACCAACTGTCAGGACCCTGTATGAGCAGCTGCAGCCAACAGGGTGAGAGGCCAGGGATGTGGAACAGATGGGCCAGGAAGGGTACAAGACCCCCTGGTTCAGACTCACAACCTGGAATCAGTTGGGCTGGAGAACAGCAGCAAAGAAGGTAGATCTGAGGAGGCTGAAAGGTAAAATCTTGGGAAGCACCTGATGAAATCATCTCCTTGCAATTTAATTTTATAATTACAGAGTATTCTCTGTGTTACACATGTGGTGTAACATTTAATTCATGTTAGTTACACAAGAAAGAAAGCAACATTATCACCATTTTACAACTACATAAATGCGGCCTCAGAGAGGTAGAGGGACTTGCCCAAGCTCTCCCAGTTGGGGAGAGGACAGAAGTGAGGTTTGAAATAAACTCAGTCTGCAATAAAACCCTTATTCATTCCTCAGCAAACACTCCAATCCCTGACTCTGAATGCAATGGAAACAGGGCTGAACTTGGCCAGAATGAGTGGGCAGGGTGGGCACAGCAAGGTGAGCCCCTTCTTTTGCCACTTGACTTTTGTGCAAATACAGCATTGAATTAGGATGACTTGGAAGCCTGTTTCTGAGAGAAGGGGTAATATGCACTGGCTGGCCTCTCATGGGTGGCAGTGACTCTAAGTTGTTTGTGGGAAAAGTGGTGTGGGAAATCCTCTGATCAGTTACTCAAAGGAGAATGGTGTGTGGATCATACTTGGCCTTTAGGCCAGGAGTCATAAATACTGACACACCCACCAGCTGTATCTGGGACATCAAGTGCCTTCTCTCCCTTGAGGTCATATGATTCCTTGAGTAGATGAGAGCCACTAGTTGATCATTTCCTGAACTCATTCAACAAATATCTATTGAGCGCCTACTGGGTGCTGGGCACAGTGAATCCTGCAAAGTGAGCGATGACAAAGATAGGCTGGCCGGACTCCAGCTGTATCCTCTGTGGTTGCTGCTTTGTCACCACGTGAAACCGCTCCACTCACACTCTGGCCCCTCCCACTGCTCAGTTTCAGATGCTGCCTCCCCCCTGCGCCACTCCATCATTTGCTGGCCCTTGGTCTCAGGGCTGGGGCTGGGGATGGGAGGAGAGAAACAGCAGGCTCATGGGAGACAAATCACAGAGCCATTGTGATTTTCTTCCTGCTTCTTCCTCTAAGAAATGACAAGTTTCACTCAAATTAATTCCAGCTCAGTTTATACCTGAAGAAGAAAAAGGAGCTGGTTAGACTCAATTTCGTGGTCGGCTTTTCAAGCCTGTATTAACCTATTCATCAGCTTAGTTCATCAGGAGAAAACATGCTTCTTCAGGAGTTTTCTAACTGAAAATAATGCCTCATTAAGTTAGACATATTACTCTGAGAACAGTATTGATGTCAGACAGACTAATGAATGTCATTATAGGGAATGCACACTAGTCCCCGAGGAGCCTGACTAGCCAATAGAAACTCCCTGCAAATTCCGCTCAGCTATTGTCCCATGGATGTGGAATCTTGAGGAAGGGAGGGAGGGAAACAGGAAAGGAACTGGCCTGAATCTGTGGTCATCCTGGGGAGCAGGGCCCTGATGAATCCCAACACCTTTGAATGCTGTGAAGGGCACATGGCCAAGGGAGGCATCACATGTGTAAAGTCACTTATTGTTGAGTCCAAAGGGAGAGACGCTGGGTTTAGCTTCTACAGCAGAAGGGAGACAGAGGGTCAGAGCTCAGGCATCAGAGCCCTGGGTCCTGATCTGACGTCTCCTCATCACAGTGGATGTGGTTTAGTTCCAGCTCATGTTTAAAACTGAGCCGATGCTCTGCTGGGCACTTTCACATGCATTATACTCATGCAACCCTCACAGGATTCTTCAGAAGCTGAGGCTCAGAGGGATTAAGGAGTTTCCCAAGGTCACCAGTGAGGGGATGGGAGAGCTGAGCCCCTGATGGAGGCTTCCTCTCCCAGCCTATCTGACCTTTCCCTTCTGTTAGTCTGTCTTCAAAGCCCCCCAGAGTCCGTCATCCAAGACACTGCAATTCCTTCATTACAGCTGCGTGGGACTCCTCTGATCTGGGGCTGGTGTCCCCCCTCATGGAGTGAGCACAGCTGTTCGCAGAGGGGTGTGAGTTCCCCTCACTGTGGACATCTGCTCTCTCACAAGATGGGCTTGGAGCATTCTGGTTGAGTGTCATGGCTGCAACGTAATTGCAGGTTGGGATATTTTATCATGCTAAATGGAACAAATTCTGGGTGCAATGCTATGTTTAACTCCACTGTAATTATTTCTGCATTTGTTTATCTGATGTTCACATCTCCTGTAAGTTCTTTGGCGGCAGGTCCTATCACCATATTCCTCATTGTCTATTCTGTGCCTGGCATCTGCAGCGGCACATTTTAAGTATCTGTTGAGCGGCTGAACAAAGGGTGCCCTGAAAGGGGGAAATGAGTTCTACCAGTTCAATTACAGTTTCTTCAGGCAGAGGGAAAATACCTGTGGAGTCTTAGGAACAAAGATGATGGTGAGGGGATGATTGAGAAGAACCCAGGCAGTAAACGCTTGCAAGGCTGCCAGATCCAATAGCTCTGGAGTGAGAGATGTGGTGTATTAGTTAGCTAATGCTGCGTGACAAACCACTCCCGAAATTATTGGCTTGAAATAATGAGCATTTATGCAGCTCAGGAATGTGAAGGTGAGCTGGGTGCTCCTCTTGATGGGGTGGGTCTGCTTGATCTTGGTAGAGTTTACTCATGTACCTGCAGTCAGCTGTGGACTGGCGAGGGCGTGGTCTCTGGTTTAGCAAGGCCTCAGCTGGAATGGCTCATTTCTGTTTCACACGGCCTCATCTGATAGTGGGCTTGTCCTTATCTTCATGGTGGAGATAGAAGTTCAAAAGAGGAAGTGAAAGCATGCAAAGTTATTTTGAGACGTGGGTTGGCAGATTGACCATATACTTTTATTTTTCCTCTACTTGATGCTCTGTGTTGGAGGCTGGTTCTCTCCAGGAAGGGCTAGCTAATTCCTAGAGATAACAAGTGACTCCCTTGTGAGCATGACTTTGGTGTACAAACCAACCAACCAACCCAGAGCCCCAAGCACCCCTATCTAACTCTCACACACCATGTCAACATTCTTCCTGCCCTAAATCACCCTGGGCCAGGTACAGGTAACCAGGGACCACCCCTATTGCCCAGAGCTGCGTAAATTATTTAAACTATCCGATCCTAAGCTTACTCAGCGTTTCTACTTTATCTTGCCCATTCTTTCCCATTAAAGTCCCAATATAGGCTCTGGGCCTTGGCTTCTTCTCCTTCTGCCTCCTGCCTCATCTTGGCACCTTCCCACATGGCCCTGTATGCTGTGCTTTCTGTCTCTAGGGATCTCTGCCTATAAAGTTCCTCCTTTATAACAACTGTTTGACCTCACATCTTACCACACCTGGTTAAAACAAAACCCGAGTGTGTTAGTTTCAGGTGTATAGCAAAGTGATTCAGTTTTATGTATATAATACATTTATTTTTTATGTATATATATACATGTATGGATATACCTGTATGTATGTAAATATTAAGATTATTTTTCATTACAGGTTATTGTGAGGTATTGGACAGTAGCTCCTTGTTGCTTATCTACTGTATGTATGGTAGTTTGTGTCTGTTAGTTCCGTACTCCTAGTTTCTCCCTCCCCTCCTTCTCCCCGTTGGTGACCATAATTGTGGTTTCTATGTCTGTGAGACTGTTTTGTGTATACATCCATTTGTGTTATTTTTCTGGCCAACACACCCACGAAAAGATGCTCAATCTTGGGTTCATTGTAACACAGCTGGTAGAGCAAGCAGGGTGGTTTGACTCTAGATGGGGATGCTGTGTCTTCAGGCTGCTCTCTGCTTGCTAAGCAGACCCCGTAGGCAGAGGCCACCGCCTGGAGAGGCACAGCCGGCTGTTGGGGGGCACGGGGCTCGATGGTGGCTGAGTCTCGTTTCTGTGGCGTGTAGCTGTGATTTCCCACCTGAAAGTTGTGGAGCTCAAAAATTTGAGTCCTCCCCAAGCTGCTAGTGGGCTCGAGTTTCAGGTGTTCAGGACAGAGCACCTGGGGGGTGTGGAGGTAATTAGCTACTACCATTTCCCCATGCGGTCCCTCTGAAGGGGACAAGGAGTGACCACCCTCCTGTTGCCATGACCTGCTGACCGGTCGGGACTTGCAGCTGTGCGGTCATCTGAGTCGCTCAGTGAATGAGTCTAGTGCCCAGGACATGTATGCTCCTAGGGACACTCCATAAACCATTTCCCCTTTTCCAGTGGAGCTTCACAGAGTCACATTTATGCTTGTTTTTTTTTCTTTGAGAAGTGGGGGAGTGCACATTTGCTACATGTCAAGGGCTATTTGTGGGGTGCTTTTGAGCCCCTGCTCCTCCTCCTTCGGGTGGTGTGACACCCTGCAAGCCTGTGGCTCAGGCTGCACACTTCTCTGTGGTCCTCTGCTTGTAGCTGTTGCCATTTGTCCCTGGCTCCGCATGGTGGATATAAGAGGGCCGCTCCCTGGAGACCAGTGGCTCAATGTTTAATACAGGAGGGAGAGGAAAGGAATATCCAGTCCTGGATCCCCTCAAGCCCCCTGGTTGTATAGTTCAGTTAAAAAAAAAGTCTGTAAAGCATCTAATCAATGTGCAAGGGTTCTCTGGAGTGCTGCTTGTCAGTACCAGTCAGTTCTATGCGCAAAGGAAAAGAACTTGATGAGGAAAGCGGATAGCACCGGCGCTCACTTGGCTGTAAGCCCCACCCCCTCCGAGCTTGAGTGGGATGCCCTAGAAAGGGGGGCCACTGCTCACAGCAGACGCCACGGGGGGCCACCTGCAGCCTGGCTGGCAAACACCCCAAGGAAAAAGGCAAAAAGGAAAACTACGCTCAGGGACAGATAGAGAAAAAAGAAAAAAAAAAGTACACACCTAGAGGCACAAGGCAGGTTTTTTTTTAAAGATTTTTATTTAAGGGAGAGAGAAGAGGAGAGAAAAGGACAGGTTCAGACCAAGAGAAAGGTCTGGAGGCAGGTCCGCAGGCCCCTCCCTCTTCTTCCCCTCTTTCCTGCTTATCATCAGACAGAAACTATAAACCATGGGCACATGTGGTTAAAAGCCTAAGACAGACGGAGAAAATAGATATGGATTTCCCTGGTAGATGTAGGGGGAGAAAGTAGCTAATTAAAATGCACATAAAAGATATACATATAATACAAAAATATAATACATAAAATATATATATAATTTATGTACACATAAACACACACATACATATACATAATTACATACTATGCATAATCATGTAAAATATACATATAATAAAAATATACTATATATATATATAGCCATATATATATATGGCTTCCCTAGTGGTTCAGATGGTAAAGAATCTGCCAGCAATGCAGGAGATCCAGGTTCAATCCCCGGGTCAGGAAGATCCCCTGGAGAAGGAAATGGCAACCCACTCCAGTATTCTTGCTTGGAGAATTCCACAAACAGAGGGGGCTTGGTGGGTGTGGGGTCACAAAGAGTTGGACACGATTGAGCAACTAATACTTTCACTTTTTTCATATATATTTGTATATATATGTGTGTGTGTCATAAATTTTGGTATATAAATATTAGATTTCCAGTAAACCAGTTCTGAATATTCACTGGAAGGACTGACGCTGAAGCTGAAACTCCAATACTTTGGCCACCCGATGTGAAGAACTGACTCATCTGAAAAGACCCTGATGCTGGGAAAGATTGAAGGCGGGAGGAGAAGGGGACGGCAGAGGATGAGATGGTTGGATGGCATCACCAACTCAATGGACACGAGTTTGGGTAAACTGTGGGAGTTGTATGGACAGGGAGGCCTGGTGTACTGTGGTTCATGGGGTTGCAGAGAGCTGGACACGACTGAGCAACTGAACTGAACTGAAATTAAAACAAAATTCCATAATTTGATCTAGTTGGAATTCTAAAATTTATATAACTAAAATTGCATGTAACAAATTACATGTATAGTAATTATATATAACAAATATATATTCAATATTTACACACTAAAAGAATTTACAGAACAGAAAGATAATAGAGGTGCTGATTGACTTTGNCGAGTTTGGGTAAACTGTGGGAGTTGTATGGACAGGGAGGCCTGGTGTACTGTGGTTCATGGGGTTGCAGAGAGCTGGACACGACTGAGCAACTGAACTGAACTGAAATTAAAACAAAATTCCATAATTTGATCTAGTTGGAATTCTAAAATTTATATAACTAAAATTGCATGTAACAAATTACATGTATAGTAATTATATATAACAAATATATATTCAATATTTACACACTAAAAGAATTTACAGAACAGAAAGATAATAGAGGTGCTGATTGACTTTGTGACTCTGTAACCTAGATTCTAAATTAACTTTATTTATTTATTTTTGGTGTTTGTTAAAATGCACTGATTGACGAAACACTTTATCAGTACTGGGGCTCAAATTAGTTATACCTGGAAGTCACACTCAATTTAAATGTGGCAGCCCAGCATAATCTTAGGAAATTAACTAAATATCAAATAGGGAGAAATAGACATGTCTCTCTGTAATTGTAGAGTTTCCCTGATAGCTCAGTTGGTAAAGAATCCACCTGCAATGCAGGAGACCCTGGTTTGATTCCTGGATCAGGAAGATCCACTGGAGAAGGGATAGGCTACCCACTCCAGTATTCTTGGACTTCCCTTGTGGCTCAGCCTAAAGAATCCACCTGAAATTTGGGAGACCTGCGTTCGATCCCTGGGTTGGGAAGAGCCCCTGGATACCTACTCCAGTATTCTGGCCTGAAGAATTCCATGGAGTGTATAGTCCATGGGGTCTCAAAAAGTCGGACACAACTGAGTGACTTTTCACTTTCACTTTCACTAAATTTCCCATCATCATAGTATCCATTGTCCTAAGAAATTTCATGCTATGCATAGACACTCTGACACAATCAATAATAAAATTAAATCTTTGGCTCCCACAAGTGAAATTATATTGATAAAAATGAAATCCTACAGGCTCTCTCACTCTCCTCCCAGTTAAAACTGTTAATATGGCCCAATGTAATTTAATACAGGCCCTTTCAAGTATTAAATTGTGTTACATACATCTTAATTAATAAAAAGTGATTATCTCCACTTCTCTATTTGACAGCCCAGTTTCGCCGGAGGCATGTCGTGGGGGATTGTTGCCACTTGACTGCTGTGGTTCCAGCCTTTAGGGCCCTCCTTGGTTGTTGTTGTTCAGTCGCTCGGTAGTGTCCAACTATTTGCAACCCGTGGACGGCAGCATGCCAGGCTTCCCTGTCCATCACTATCTCCCAGTGCTTGCTCAAACTCACGTCCATTGAGTCAGTGATGCCATCATTTCCAGTGAGTCAGCTCTTGGCATCAGGTGGCCAAAGTGTAGGTGTTTCAGCTTCAGCGTCAGTCCTTCCAATGAATACTTAGATTTGATTTCCTTTATGATTGACTGGTTTGATCTCCTTGCTGTCCAAGGGACTCTCAAGAGTCTTTTCCAGCACCATAGTTAAAAAGCATCAAGTCTTTGGTGCTCAGCTTTCTTTATAGTCCAACTCTCACATTTGTACATGACTACTGGAAAAACCATAGATTTGAGTAGATGGATCTTTGTCAGCAAAGTGATGTGTCTGCTTTTTAATATGCTGTCTAGCTTTATCATAGCTTTTCTTCCAAGAAGCAAGAATCTTTTAATTTCATGGCAGCAGTCACTGTCTGCAGTGATTTTAGAGCCCAAGAAAATAAAGTCTGTCACTGTTTCCATTTTTTCCCCTTCCATTTGCTATGAAGTGATAGGACTCAATGACATGATCTTAGTTTTTTTTTGAATGTTGAGTTTTAAATCAGCTTTTTCACTCTCCTCTTTCACTTTCACCAAAAAGCTCTTTAATTTCTCTATTGCTTTCTTCCAATATGATAGTATCATCTGCATATCTGGGGTTATTGATATTTCTCCTGGCAATCTTGATTCCAGCTTGTGCTTTATCCAGCCCAGCATTTCACATGATGTGCTCTGCATATAAGTTAAATAAGCCGGGTGACAATATACAGCCTTGATGTACTCCTTTTCCTATTTGGAACCAAACTGTTGTTCCATGTCTGGTTCTAACTGTTGCTTCTTGACCTGCATACAGGTTTCTCAGGAGGCAGGTAAGGTGGTCTGGTAGTCCTATATCTTAAGAAGTTTCCACAGTTTATTGTGATCCCTCATAGCCAGTATCAAACATTATTAAAATTATTGACTCCCTGTGGCTCAGTGGTAAAGAATATGCCTGCAATACAGGAGACACAGGAGACCCAATTCGATCCCGGGGTAGGGAAGATCCCCTGGTGGAAGGCATGGCAACCCACTCCAGTATACTTGCTACTTGCCTGGGGAACCCTATGGACAGAGGAGTCTGATGGGCTACAGTCCATGGAGTCACAAAGAGTCAGACATGACTGAAGCAACTTAGCACATCCAATCAACAGCCAGTAAATATTTTGCTCCTAAAACTTTGGCTAATATATTCTGTTCAGCACTAAATTCACCAGCCTCTCGGCTGTGGTTTGCCTTCACTTTGGAAGAGACATGCCTTTTCCAGACCATACACAGGGCCCCTCGAGCTGTCACAGTCTTTGCAGATAAGATCTTCACTACATCCATTCTTCTCCAGAATAGCTGTCATTATATTGATGACATACTCTTTCAAGGAGACTTATTTGACACTTATTAAGGCTTCTCTGGTGGCTCAGACAGTAAAGAATCCACCTGCAATTGAGGAGACTCAGGTTCAATCCTTGGGTTGGGAAGATCCCCTGGAGAAGTGAAAGGCAACCCACTCCATATTCTTACCTGGAGAATTCCATGGACAGAGGACTCTGGCAGGCTACACTCCGTGGGGTTGCAAAGAGTCACCACAACTGAGTGATTAATAGTAAGGGCGTTTAAATACAGCTTCTTTTAGTCATTTGGGTTTCCGATGACAGCAAATTTTACTTCCAAAATGGATCAAGCACTTAGACTTTGTCAGCCTCTTCCCAGGCCTTCTCAGCCTCTTCTCATGCCCTCCACCAGGGGATCCCTGGACCACTTATGACAGCCATGTTTGCCCAAAGCTTCCTAATGCAAGAAGATGCTCTCAGCCATTAGCTACACATGATTAAAACAGCAAATAACTGGCTCCATGCTGGGCTCTCTGGACAATGGAGACTCTCACAGACCTTGAGCTTGTGACCCTCTGTACCCAGACGTGCGTGACACTGGAGCGTGGAGACAGAAGCCTCCTTAAGGCTTAAGACTTTGAGACATGGTGGAGCCAAATTTGGGCCCTCTGGCATGTTCCTCCGGCAGAAGGGGTTGGCTTCCCCTGTCCTCAGTCCTGTGCCGAATGCCACGTGTGAGAGGATGTTACCCCTCCCACAGACTCTTTGGCTACTTGGAAATCCCTGTGGGATTCACTGAGTGAACAGGAACGGAAGTTCACTGATTATGTGAATGGTGCCGATAACCATCATGGGTGATAGAAGTATGGTAAAATGTTGCTCTTTTCCACCCTTTAGCCAGGAAGACCCAGAAAAAGGAGGGGACCCAAGAAACAGCACACTTAGCCACACTTCAGGTAATCATCTCTGCACTGGGTGTCCTGGCCAACAAGTGGCCCCCACTTTCACGTTTATTTTAAATTGTTGGGCCATGGCCTAAAAATTGTTCCCTTCAAGGTAAAATTCACCGGCTGTGCAGGAGGCACATGAGATGCAGTTTTGATCCCTGGGTCAGGAAGATCCCTTGGAGTAGGAAATGGCAACCCACTCTCCAGTATTCTTGCTGGAAGAATCCCATGGGCAGAAGAGCCTGGCGGGCTACAGTCCATAGAGCTGCAACAAGTCAGGCACGACTGAGCAAGCGAGAGCTTCAAGGGTAAAATCAAATAAAAACAAACAGAACCAAAATCATGACCCTGGGAAACTGTTGCCTCACCGACACCCAGAATATAAATCAACATCACCCGACTGTCTGTATACTAAGGCCACGGTGCAAGGCCTAACTTAACACTCCTTACTTTCTTTGGGATTACAGATAATACTTGTAGTAACAAAGACATGTGTTTTACTTTTCAAAGTGGGCAATATTGGGTGCTTGCAAAAGGTATTTAATAGGACTTTCTTATTCCTGATGAGTCCCAGATAACTGGTTTGATTGAGAGGTGTAATGACCTCAAACAACTTCTTTTCAAATTCTATTCCAACAGTGGACCCCTAGATAGGTTTCTATCTTGTCTCAGGTTGTAACCTGTCTTTATGAAGTTTTGCTCTTACTCCCATTCCTTAAGAGCTGGAGGCCAGATGGAAGTGCATACTTTCCTGGGACATATTAACCAGAGGTTATGCCACAGGCTGGACAGCTGCTCATCTGATATGGGGCCCCTTTGAGCTATTTAAACTTCCACCAAAGAATAAGAACAAAAACACTCAAATGAAGTTGTATATCCTTCTGTTGACTGCATCTTCTTACTACCAGTCTAGGTGTTTTCATTAGTTTACAGTCTGGAGGCTCAAATCCTCAAAGTAAGCCATTGTTTTCATGCAGAAACAGCAAATGCTGAGACCCACATCAACCTGTGGGTGGGTGGTATCCACTTGAACAGGTCACTCCAGTCACACATCCCAGCTGACAACTCCTTCCAAGAGCTCATCACTGGGGTGACATGGTCCCAGTCAAGGACCTCACTGTTGGAGGTGCCTTCAACCCCTGGAGACAACTTTACCCTGGATGATGAGATCTCTGCCCCAGTATTGCCCATAAACTCATTGTCTCTCTTAAGGCACATGTTGGACACAGGAGATTTTTGCTTTTCTTCCGTTGATATTAGTGATTCTGCTGTGCTTCTGATCTTGCTGTCTGCTTACCCCATGCCTATGCAAAAAGGTTCATACCTTACATCACTTAAAAACTTAATTCAAAATGGATCACAAATCTAAGTATAAATCCTAAAATGATATAACTTCTAGAAGAAGAGAAAATCTTTTTGACCTTGGGTTAAGCAAAGCTTTCTTAAATATGATTGCCAAAGCAGGATCCTTATAAGAAAGCACTGATAAATTGAAATTAATGACAGCTGAAAACATTTATTCTTTGAAAGATAATAAGAGAATTAAAATATAGGTCATGGACTTAAGGAAAATGTTTGCAAAGCATGTATATGATAAAATATTTAGATCTAGAGTATGTAAAGAACTCTCAAACAACCAATAAGCAATAGGCAAAGGAGTTGAATACTTCATCAAAGAAGATCCATGAATGGCAAATACAGAAGTGCATGAAAAAATGCCGAACATTATAAGAGATTAGGAAAGCTCAAATTAGAACCACAGTGAAACGCCTCTGTAGACCTGGGGTATTACAGTGGCTAAAATTTAAAAGATGGATCATACCAAGTTTTGTCCAGGGTGTGGAAGAACTGGAGCTCTCACACATTGCTGGTGGGATGTAAAAAAATGGTACAACCAGTTTGGAGGACAGTTCAGCAGTTTCTTACAAAGCTAAACATCTACTATATGGTCTAGCTCATCCACTCCTAGTTATTCACCCAGTGGGAACCTGAAAGTCCATAGGAACTTTAAATACAACAGCCTCAAACTAGAGACAACACAAATGCCCTTTGGCAGGTCAACGGATGAACAAGTTTGACCTGTCTATATAAGGTGATGCTGCTCAGCAATAAAATAAGTACTGGCACATGCAACAACATGGATGGATCTCAAAACATATGCAACAACATGGATGGATCTCAAAATAATTACGCTGATGCCAGATATAAAGGAACACGTTGCTCTATGATTTCATTTTCATAAAATGCTACAAAATGCCAACTTATTGATAGTAGTATAAAGTAGATCCATGGCTGTCCAGGTAATGGGGACGGAGGAGGGCAGAGATGGACAGGAGAGAGGGAGTATAAAGCAGCACATGAAGACTTTGGGGAGGTGATGGGTTCATTGATTGTCTTGATTGCAGTGATAAATGTATACCAAAACATTTTAAATACATGTTATTTATTTTATGTCAATGATGTTCCAATAATGAAGAAACACAAGTAAAGCACCAAAAGGGTCAGGAGTGTATTCAGTCCTAGTGGCTGGAAGCTGATGATGTTACGGTTTATTTTTATTGAGTGGATCTGTCGTCAGGCAAAGATCTGGCTGTTACCTTTTTTCAGCACTTTGGAATGATCCCCATCATTTATCTCTGACAGTTAGTGGTCTGCCTCTCTAGGCTATGCCCCAGCACTCTCTCTCCTTCCAGAAACGATCTCTACTGATTCATAACCCCCGACCTGGCCTTCCTTACCCCGGTGAACTCTGGCATCGAGGTGACATTCAGGTTCCCCTCCTCCCATTGCTTGCTTGCCTGTGAAGATGATTGATCCACACAGTCACCAAGATATTTTGTCTTTGCAGAGCACAGACCCTTTCCAGGGAGAGATCTCGGAGCCTCTCCCCCGTTTACCACACCGGACTGGCTCTCTGTCCTTCCGATCATCTTCTTTGGTCTCCAAACGAAATTTAATCTCAGGCAGAGGGAAAAGAAAAGGCTTACCGAACCTTGTTTCAGGGCTCCCAGCAGAGCTGTCATTTGTCGGTCTTTGTCAAAGGCCCCCTCCATCAGTGACCGGCCACTTAGCATTTGTTAACGGATCTAACATCCACAGGCTTTAAATGTTTTCTTGGAATTGATCTTCCCATGAAAAGTATGCTTTGGAGACATGAAATAGCCATGAGAACCTTAAATGAATTTCACTATATCAAATGGAGGAAAACAATGCTTTTGAAACGCGCGATACAGGGAATAAAGGGCTGTCAGGCATCAAGACCGGGAGGGTGATGAGGGCCTGTGGACCACTTGCGCTGAACTCCTGCGGCTTGCCATAGACGTCTGCATTTGCATTCGATACGTGAATGTACACCGTGAATCAGTTTCACTGCCTTGGGATACAGCACTTCCTGCTCTGTCCACACCCCGGGCCTGTGCCCACTGGGGTGGTGGAGTATCTGAGTTACTCTTCTCTCTTCCAGGGGGTGATGGCTTTGCTTGGGAAAGAATGATGAGGAGGCGTCCTGCTCCCTCCTCACCCCTTTCCCCCATCTGCTGCAAAGAGCCTGTAGACCCTGGGAAAAGGGGGTCCTGGGGCCCCAGTTCTCCAGGAACGTGGAGGTGTGGAGACATCGCATCAGGGCCGGAGAACAGAGAATAGCCCTCCGCCCATCTTGTCCACCCCTCCCTCACAGAAGTGCGTGGGGAGGCCTCCCTCTGGACGCTCAGTCAGCAGGTGTTGTCCGAGGGCAGCCCGTGCCCAGCTCTGCGTGGGGCCGGAAGTTCAGGCGGGACGAGCCCTGGCCCCCTCCTCACTCTGGGCACAGCGAGGCCAAGTCAGCCTCTGACCGCACGCTGTCGCCCCGCCCCCTCGCCCCGCCCCTACCTCGTGCCACCACCCACTTCTGGACACAGTTGCGTCTGCTCAGGCTTCCCCAAGAACGTCAGCTCCACGAGGACCGGCCTTTCCCTGTCCCGCCCAGAGCTGCGTCCCCAGCCTGACGCGGCTCCCGGCGCGTAGTAGACACTGTTTTGTGAGTGAATGTTGTTGGACGTGCTCTAGTGGACGAAACAGGAGGCACAGAGTTGCAGGTGTCCTCAGTGACTGCCTTCCTTTGTGTGTGAGGGCGCGTGCCCAGGGAACACAGGAGGGGCTCCCACAGCGTCTGCTACGATCACAAGAAGACATTCTTGTGCATGGAGCACCTGGACTCTGAAGAGCAAACTCCATCCTCACTTAACCGAGGCCAACCCAACCCCCTGCCAGTGACAGACAGCCTCCCACTGCCACTAGACCACTTGGATCTGCACGCATCCCACCTAAACCTGGCCTTCCCTGTGGGCGGAGAGAGGGTCCCGCTGGGCCCTCTGTGCTGTGTCTCCCTGGCTCCTGCAGGTGTGATTCTGACGCAGGAGGCTGGGTGGGCTCAGAGATGCTGCACTTCTAAGGTGCTCCAGGTGATGCCGCTGGCCCACGGAGCACATGCTGGGCAGCAGGGTGGTAAGTGTACATCTTGTTTGTGCATTGATGTAATAAGCTTACTGAGGACCTACTGCGTGCTGGACACCGGGACATACTGGTGAGCAAGACGAGCTTGGCCCTGCCCTGTGGAGCTCATACTCTGTCAAAAACAGAGAAAGGGACGAGCCAGTGACGTGTGCCTTTTTTTTTTTTTTTTTTTTGCAGAGGGGAAGCTGAGGTCTATAGAGGGAAAAGGATCTTACGATAAGGGAGCTGGGATTCAGAGAGGTCAGTAACCTGCCCAAATGACACAGACAGGAAGTGGTGGAGAAGAAGAACGCCTAGCAGTGTGATCGACCCCCAAACCCACATGCTCACCCGTGTCCAACCTGGGCGCTGCCTACAGGGAGCCTGCAGGGGAGCCCAGCTCTTCCTGAAAGGGTGTGGGGTGGGGTGGCCCAGGGGACAGGCTGGCTGGGCTCCTGAGGCTGGTCTTGGGGTGCATCCTGAAGGGTCAAGTCAGAGGATGGCTCCCATCCCAGACAGAGCCTGGATTTGGGGCAGGAGGACTATTCCACAGCAGAGCCCAAGGGGAAGCTGTAAGTCAGGCCTAGGAAAGGTGAACCCCACAACCAAGGCAGAGGGGAAAGTGAGGAGTAGTGCCTGGTTAGGAGCAGGGTCCCGAGGGATGCCTGAACCCCCAGGGGTGTCCCTTGATGGGTCTGGCCAGGCCAGGTGTGACTGGGTCTCAGGGGCCCACTGGGAGTGCACACCTGGAGCTGCTACTGGCTGTGTGCCAATCCCTCCGGCCCCACCCACCCCATTCTTGGCCATGCAGCACAGAGTCCTGGATTGACCTCTTGGCTCTGTAGAAAGCTGGGCTTCAGCCCCTGCTCCCTCCCCATGCAGGTCCAATGCCTGTGAGGATAGGGTCAGGGTGGGGATGCACCATGTCAGGGTTTGCTCAGCCCTGGCAGAGGCTAGCAGTGTGTTACTCCAGGGGCTCCCTTTGTATCCGAGGGAGGCAGGATGCCTTCAGTTATCAGAAGCAGGTCTTCTGGGTGTGCCTCCTGGATTGAGTCTTTCTTGGGGGTAATAATTAAAGCAGGCACATTAAGGAAGTGACAGCCCAGGGCTCTGGGGAGGAGGAGAAGGGAGGATGCGGTGCAGACCTAGAAAGAGGGATCTGGGCACCAGGACGAATGATACTCAGATGGAGGCTTCTCTGTGAGCCCAAGACTCCCCCCGGCCCCGGGGAGGAGGGGGTCTCAGTCTATCAGTTCCTTGAGCTGTAAAACAGCTTCACACAGTCCCTTCCTTGGAGAGTGGTGGTGAGAATTAATAGAGTGATACATACACAACCTGGCACACAAAAGGTCCCTGCCTCAACTCCCAACCCTCTGCAGATCAACTGTGGGTGGCATCGCTGCTGTGCTAAATGGGACCTGAATGGGAGGCGCATTCAGGCTCCTAGTTTCCGCTGACTCTGACTCTTCATGACTGTAGAGCCTCGTCTCCCTCTGCTTTGCTCTCTCTGCTTTGGGTACCCAAGCAATTTTTTTCCCCCATGTCTTGAGTATGGCCCAGGGAAGGGAGGAGTTCGGGCTACATTTCTCCAAAGAAGCCTTGTTGTCGTGCTTAGCAGTAACAGAAGCCATTAGGACTTTTGGATTAACCCCAGTCTATAACGAAGCTTTAGGGGAAAAGTATACTCTGAGCTACAAAAAAAAAAAAAAAAAAAAAATTAGGAACATGGCATTCCTAAATTACTGGAGAAGAATGACTATCTGTCATGCATCCTTGCATGCCAAGCATGTGCTAAGTTCTTGCATATATTAATTTACTTAATTCTTACAATGATCCAATGAGATTGATAGTGTTAGTCTTATTTATTTATTTTTTTCTGGCATACATTTATTTTATTTTAAAAATTAACCTTTAGGGGGTGGGGATAATTGAAGAGCCCTATGAAGTTATAGGAAATTATACAGTGATCTTTTCCTGTTCTTCCCTAGGGAGTAACTATCATTGTTGGAAATAACAAGAGAACCAAAGGAGCACTCTGAAAAGTGGACAGAGGAAGGCAGATGGGTTAGGAACCCCAGGTCTGAGGAACAGTATGGTAGCAGGATGTCTTAGATGCCTCTCCCCCGCCCTACAGAAGAAGGAGACCCGTTTCTCTATCAGCCCCACTTGGCAATGGATGGCGCCCAGATAAACCCCTTCTTCCACTGGATCTAATGGGAGCCCTGCCCACATCACTTAGGCCAGACGGATTCTACCACAGCCCCCAGCCAGGAAAGCACCTATCAACCTGTGGAGGAACTGACATTTAGTTTAGTTTAAAAAAAGAAAGGAATAAAACAGATCTTGTGTGCCCTTTATCCATTTCTCCCTAATAGTAACATCTTGTAAAGCTGCAAGACAATATCATAATCAGGAGATTGACATCGATGCAACCCACCCATCTTGCTCAGATTTTTCCAGTTTTCAATTGTGCTCATTCATGAGCATGGGTGTGTGTGGGGGTGGGGCATCTCTGCTCACCCCGAGCCATCGTGACCACACCAAAATGGTAGCTTCCATCTGCCCTGAGCTCATTGCACTTCCAGCTTGCTACCAGAGCTTGGTGACTCTTGACTCTATGTTCCAAACTGAGATTCCCAGGAGGGGAAATTTGATAGCTTGGCCAGTATGGACCCCTTGTTCATCTCAGTACTGTTTGTAAGCTGAGGGTTGCTGGTGGTGGTGGAAGGGGGAGAGGAACTTATCAGGGCTATGGGCTGAGCAGGGAGTGATAGGCTAGGAGAAAATAATCAGCATTTCTAAAATGATGGGAATTATAGTCCTCAGTTTTCAGATAAGGAAACTGAAGCTCAAAGAGATACAGTGAGTTGCTGAAGATGGCAGAGTGACCCCAGTACTCATTGCGGCACTGTTTACAGTGGCTAGGACATGGGACCAGCCTGGAGGTCCATCGACAGATGAGTGGATGGAGAGGCCGTGGTGCATATGGGTGGTGGGGTATTACTCAGTCATTAAAAGGGAATGTATCTGGGTCAGTTCTAATGAGGTGGATGAACCTAGAGCTTATTATACAGGGTGCGGTGGGTCAGAGAGAGAGAAAAAGAATGAATATCACATATATGTGGAGTCTGGAAGTGTTGAGGAACCTGTTTGCAGGGTGGCAATGGAGATGTGGGCTTCCCAGGTGACTCGGTGGGTAAAGAATCTGCCCGCCAATGCAGGAGATGCAGGAGATACGAGTTCTAGCCCTGGGTTGGGAAGATCCCCTGGAGGAGGACATGGCAACCCACTCCAATGTTCTTGCCTGGAGAATCCCATGCGCAGAGGAGCCTGGTGGGCTATGCTCCATAGGGTCACAAAGTGTCAGACAGGACTGAAGGGATTAGCACGCACTCATGCATGCAGTGGAGATGCAGACATGGAGAAGGGACAGGGTAGGGTGAATGGAGAGAGCAGCCAGTACACAGAGTCGCATATACGCTGCCACGTGTAGAGTGGGCGGCCAGGGGGAGCTTGCTGTGTGACTCTGGGAGCTCAGATCGGTGCTCTCTGACCACCTGGAGGGGTTGGGATGAGGTGGGAGGTAAGGGGGGCGCAGTTCAAGAGGGAGGGGATGTGTGTATGCCTGATTCATGTTGATGTGTGGCAGAAACCAACACAATTTTGTAAAGCCATTATCCTTCAATTAAGAATAAGTAAAGAAAGATGGCACAGCCAGCAAGCTGGAGAAACACGATTTATACCCGAGGTTCAACTGCCACCCAGCCCACAACCCTCAAGCCCTCTTGCTTTTCTGGCTCTTCTCTCATCTATTCCTCTGCCCTGCTGCTTAGAACAGGAAGTGGGGAGAAATGACTTCCCTGAGAGGAGGGATAAGGGGGAAGCTCCTGGGGCCTGTGAGGGTGAAGTCCCACCATGGCCCCCTCGTCGGCAGATCCCCCCAGGGCCCTGCTCTCGAGACCGAGGCTACCCCAGCTCTCCTTCCCGAGCAGCCCCAAGGAAGTCAGCGACCTTGATTCAATTATTCACGCCAGTAAGGGTTTAATTAAAATTTCATGACAGTCATCGTGTTTCACCCAGACAGCTCACGGCCTTGTGTTTTTGCCTGAGCACAGCTGTCCCAGCACTGAGATCTTCATCCAAAGCCTTTCAACCTCCACAAATCAGTTTTGATAACAAGTCCTCTTGTGATTTGCTGAAAAGTCCAAAGCTGGGCAGGCTTCCTGTAGACCCAGCGCCCTGGTAACTGTGGTTAAACAAAGACCTCTTGGGAGCAGGTCTGTGGGGTCTGCCAACTGTGTGGTCCTGCCCTTGGGTTCCAGGAGGCAACTCTGATCTCTGCCGTTTACTCAGCGGGATCCATGGGATGATTCCAGGTAAACAACAGCCAATTATAGAAGAAGGGAGACTGTACTTGGAGGTTGCAGCAAACCACATCTCTGTAGATGGGGCAGTGGGAGGATGTGTGTGCCTCCCCTTAAGGGTGTCCTAGGGCCAGGTAGCTGACCTTGGGGCACGTCCCTAGTTTCTCCACTTGGAAGGAGGGCTGATGAACCCTCCTTCACGGAGCACTAGTGAGGGTCCCAGGAGAGGGGCTGTGGGAAGCTCTCAGCATGGTGCTGTGCACAGCACCTGCTCGGATAAGTGGCTGTTGACTTGAAGTGGGTGCCAGATGACTTGCTGAGCTGGGCGAGATGGGGAAGGGAAGCCCTAGCTCCTGGGCCTCCCCGTCCCGCTGCTGATTGTCTGAGGAGGCTCTGGGCACCACTGGGCGATGAGAACGTGGATCTGCATTGAGGAGAACCAGACATGGAGAGTCAGGGAAGAGGCAATAGACTTTCTGCTCTAACAGACAAGAGAGCTTCGGAGGGAGCCCACACAGAGCTGATAAGAGACGGCATTTAGAGAAACTGGGGGCCGGTGAGATGGCCGACAAGGTCAGTCCAGGCCTTCCAGAAACAAAACAGAGCAGAGTGTGTCCTGAAAGCTGGCAGAGCTCCACCCACCGTGAGGGCTGGGAGCAGGTGCTGCCGAGAGATCCGGGTGAAGAGAGCACCCATAATATCTGAGAAAGGGGCGATGCCTGAGCTCCGAGATTCACCACAGGCCCTGGGAATGAGTGCCTCAGACCACACGGTGTCCATCCATATCCCCTCTGCAGCCACTGATGCAGGGCCTGTTAATGGGATAACTGGGAAGACCTGGCACATGACTGGGAGCATTCAGTGTAGTGTAGGTTCTTGGAGATAGCAGGGATTCTCTGGGACCGTTGCTTAGGACCTGGGGAAGAAACGAGTCTAATCTTGGGAGGGAGCCATGGCAGAGTAAAGGGAACAACTGGACCTCAGGGAGATCTGGGTTCTGGGCCTAACTCAGTCTCTAGACCACTGTGTGACTTAGGGCCAATCGCTCGGCCTGTCTGTACTTCTGCAGAACAAGACCTCTCCCAGAGCCTTGATTCTAGAGGGTTCTGTGTAAATGCTTTCCCCCACCCCCATCTTAAACATGACCAGTGGCTTCCCAGCTCAAGTCCACCTTCTGCCAGAAGAAGGCACGTCAGCAGCAGGAAGCCAGAGTGCAGAGTCAGCAGCCCTCACGGTCGCTGCGTGATGTGAGTCTGGCGGCGACACGGCTGCTCGGTTCATTAGAATCTGGGGAGAGTGTGCCCTCGCCCTCGGAGATGCCATTACAGGGTGGTTTCTGCAGCTGCCTCTGTGGGAGGAAAGAAAAGAGGGAGAAGGGGCAGTGGGAGATGAACCTGACTCACACCCCTGGGGGAGAGGCTGATGCAACTGAGTTTTGTGCTGGTCTCAGCTTGGAGACTTAGATGCTGGAGGGGAGGCAGCCGTTAGGCTCTTTCATTTCCTGTGACAGGAACCTCAGGGCAACCTGGCTCGAGCTCAGAAGGGATTTGTTGGTTTTACGCCACTGACAAGCTCAGGGATGAGCCTCTAGTTCGACCTTGTTGCAGGGGCTCAGATGATGCTGC
Organism: Neotragus moschatus; assembly: GCA_006410615.1. Taxonomy (NCBI): domain Eukaryota; kingdom Metazoa; phylum Chordata; class Mammalia; order Artiodactyla; family Bovidae; genus Neotragus; species Neotragus moschatus. The sequence continues at coordinate 98,996 of SJYA01000241.1, forward strand.
CAGGACCCCCTCCATCCTTTCGCATCTCTGCCTCCTGCAGAGTCAGGCTCGGACCCCCCTTCTTGGAGGCTGGATGGTTTTCCCTCCAGACTGAAGTCCAGCAGAGAGGAGAGAGCTTGCTCAACAACTAACCAAAAGTCCTGGGCTGATTTCTATTGGCTCTAAGGGCCACGCATTTATCCTTGAACTGATCTGGGTCAGTGAAGAGAAATGTGGTGATTGGCTTAGTCCAACGAAGAATCATCCTGCAGTCTGGAAGCAGGGTTGATCCAGCCTAAGCCAGAGACGGGCTGAGCCTAGGGGAGGAGGAAATCCTCAGGGGGAAGTTACAGCTTTACTAGTAAAAGGGTGCCAGGGCACCAGGGGGCAATGGCTTACAGATATCCTCTTCTGGCCTTTGGGTGGAGGGCAAGAAAAACAAATGTGCAAAATCAAGGGACTAGTGGGGAGAAAAGCCTAGTAGATGTGAAGTATGGCCAATCTTATTTCATCTTCCGAACAGTTGAATGAGAGTGTGACTACTATTATCCTAAACCCAGAATCTATTTTTTCATGTTGGAAGAATCTTGAAAAGCACCCGGTCTGACATCCTTATGTTCAGAGATAAGGCAACAGACCTAGAAAATTTAAGTGACTGTCTCAGGGTCCCACAGTTCATTAGCAGAAGACTCAGGTCTTCCCAGAGAGAGGTTCTGCTGGTGTCCATCTGCTCAGAGGAGCTGCAGAATTACAATGAAGGCTCTGCAAGGCGAGCCTGGCTCTCACTCAGGCAGGACAGGCTACATGGGCCAGAGTCCACTCTGCCCTGGCTGAGTGGAAAGGGGGGGTCTCTCATCACCCGCCTGTCCCTCCCATCCTCTCTCCTACATGAGCAGGTGTCTCAGTAGATACACCCAGCTGGGCCCTGCTCGAGAGTCTCAGAGGATCCTGGGGCTCTTCACACTTCACACTCCTGATCAGTAATTGACCCCAACCTCTGCCATCAGATCCTCTCTCCCTGCAGGTCTGTGAAAGCAGACACATTAACTCTGGAGTATGAGAGCTGGTGAGGCTATCCATGGTCATCTAGCCAAACCCTGCATCTGATAGGAGGCAGACTGAGACCCAGGAGAGGCACGGCATTGCAAGGCAGGAAGAGCAAACCAGGTAGAGGGGCTCCTGGCTCCCAGGCCAATTATCTCCCACTACCCACTGATCTGGCTGACGGCGTGAGCTCTCAGCTGCCCTTCTCGTGACCCTTGGTGGGGGCCATCAACCCTCTTAAGTTATATACATTTACGCACCAACAACCTCTGTCCCTTAAATGAAGGAGTGAGTGAAAGTCACTCAGTCGTGTCTGACTCTTTTCGATCCCATCGACTTCTCCAGGCCAGAATACTGGAGTGGGTAGCCTTTCCCTTCTCCAGGGGATCTTCCCAACCCAGGGCTTGAACCCAGGTCTCCTGCATTGCAGGATTCTTTAGCAGCTGAGCTACAAGGGAAGCCCTTTGCAAGGTGTATCCACCCTCCTATTTAAACATGAAACAACAAGGTCAGAAAGCAGTTAGGGGTTGTGCAAAGTTAGTTGCCCACCATTCAGAGATCAAGGCCAGCTCTCTGTCTCAGGACAGAAGACTTCAAAGAGTCTGAGTCACTGTTATCTTCCTAGATCCCAGCAAGACTGGAGTCCCTGGAACTGTCGCCCTACTTATAGATATAAGAACCAGGTTCAGAGAGGCCCAGCACTCTGGGCTCCCTCACACAGCTGGTCAGTGGTGAAGAGGGTGTGGTCAGGTTGCCTGCAGTCCAGTTTCTGGTAGCTTGTCACCTTGCCACTCCTACAGCTGGGAATGGCCTTCCTGAGGGTAATGGAAATCTGACCAAGGAAGATGCAGAAAGTTAAGGGCTGTGTTTTTCATCCAATGAGACATCTGGATGGGGTGAGGGTTGGGGTGGGGGGTGATGAAAACCCAATAGCTTGAAAATGCCATCAGGCCAGCCTCCTCCTCTGTCTCTCCTCAGAGTCCTTGGGTGTGCGGACGCCCTCAAGGTCACAGCATGGCTGTTCCACCTGAGCTTCAGGCTACCTTTCAACCCGAGCAGCTGGTGGCCCACCAGGAGAATCCAGAGGCCCCTGACCTTCCAGGGAATTTCCCAGAATGCCCCGCAGCAGCCTCTACCCCTGTCTCATTGGTAGGAATTGTGCCACCTGACTTCCCGCAGGGCACGAGACTGTGTGTTTCCCCATCTCACTGGCCAGCACTGTGTCACGTGACAGCCTGCAGAAGGGTGGAAAATGTAGTGTTTTTAAGCAGGGGAAATTGCTGCCCCCAAGCAAACTGGGGTTGTGTTAGTAAGAAAGAAGAGGAAGGTGACTATCCTGCAGTTTCTGCCCCCACATTTATAATCTCGTTTTCATGTCTGCCATCTCCCTGGATCCAGACAGCTGGTAAAGAATCCTCCTGCAATGCGGGAGACCTGGCTCAATCCCTGTGTTGGGAAGATCATCTGGAGAAGGGAATGGCTACCCACTCCAGTATCCTGGCCTGGAGAATTCCATGGTCTGTACAGTTCATGGGGTCACAAAGAGTTGGGCACAACTGAGCGACTTTCACTTCCACTTGGATCTAGACAAACACATTTGTTGTGGTCAGAAAGTGAGCAGCTGAGCCATTTACCTAGGTCCCCACAGCAGTGTTGAAGAATCAGATTAGAGCCCGGTTCCCTGCCTTGGACACCCAATAGCTCTTCAGATCTGCACTCTTGCCCACGTTGCCTGCTCTTTCCTCTCTCACTGTCCAATTCTCTGCCTTTCTGGCTCCCCAAACCTGCTGGAGTCAGCACTTTTCTGCAGCCTGAAGATGAGAGGACCAAAGTTGGTCACTTCTGGCTGTGACACATACATTCAGGCTGAACTAGTCTGAGCACGTTGGTGATGGAAAGTCCAAACTCAGATCAGCCGCCTGGTGTTATACTCCCTCTCTCACGTTCTGCTGGTGGGATATTCATTGGGGTAATCTTAGCAGGGGGCTTCCCAGGTGGCTCTAGTGGTGAAAGAACCATCCTGCCAAATGCAGGAGATGTAAGAGACGTGGGTTTGATTCCTGGATTGGGAAGATCCCCTGGAGGAGGGCATGGCAACTCACTCCAGTATTCCTGCCTAGAAAATCCAATGGACAGGAAAGCCTGGTGGGCTACAGTTGTCACAAAGAGTCAGATGCAACTGAAGTGCCTTAGCACACACACATGCATGCAGCCTTAGCAGAGGACAGTTGGTCAGTGTCTATCAAAATTCAAAATGCACATATCCTTTGTCTCAGAAATTTAACTTCTAGGAGTTGCTCATTCTGAAATACCATGTAGAGTACAAAGCTATGTAAGGGTCTTCACAATGGTGTTATCTGTAATAGCAAAATTGGAGAAATCTAAATGTCCATCAGTAGAGATTGGTTACTTAAGTTATGGTACAGCCATACCATTGAATATTGAGCAGCCATTAAAATGATTGAATTTGGCCTCTAGGTTTTGACTTGGGAGAATATTCTTGATGTGTTTTTGAATAAAGGAAGTAGTGGGTTGAAAAATGTGAGCAGCATGATAAAGATTCTAATAGTCTTGGTTTGTACATAGATAAGTATCTGGCTGGGTGTATATCTGTGGGAGACTCTCAGGAAAAGTCCTCATGCATTGAGGCCTGTGCGTTACATGAACTCTGTGTCCCTTATTCAAGGCTATTTGTGCCTGAGATCCCTTTTGCCTACATCATCAATGTTCCCATCTCTTCTGGATCATTCCAACTAGTGTACAAACACATGCATGCTCATTCGCTTCGGTCACGTCCAACTCTTTTCAACCCCATGGACTGTAGTCTGCGAGGCTCCTCTGTCCATGGGGCTTCTCCAGGCAAGAATACTGGAGTGAGTTGCCATGCCCTCCTCCAGGGGATCTTCCCCACCCAGGGAGTGAACCTGAGTCTCTTATGTCTCTTGCACTGGCAGGTGGGATCTTTACCACTAGGGCCACCTACGTACAAGCACACTGGTCTCTAATCCCCCCAAATAAAATCAGTGTTAAATCTCTTCTGCTACCTTTGCATACCTTTACAGTAAAAACAAAGGAGCCATTGTTCTTACTATCTTTGATTTTCCTCTTCTCACTGCACTCTAACTGGATTTCAGCCCCTCACACTCCACCATAACTGCTCTTGACAAGCTCACCAGTTAGCCATGAATTAATAAACCCAATGGTCCAGTTTCAATGACTTTTGAACTATCAGTATTTGGAATAGTTGCTCTCTGAAACCTTTTCTCCCCTCTGCTCTGGGATCCCACCCTCTCTTGACTGCTACCTCCCTGATTTCTTCTCCTCTCTCTCCTTTGCTGTTTTTTTCTTGGCTCCTCAACCTATTACCCTGGGTTCTGCCCCATGTTCTCGTCTCCTTATCCTCCCCCACCCCCCTGGGCACTTCACCAACTTGTGGCTTGATATGCCTTTCATACACTGATGGCTCCCAAATGTACACTTCAGCCTGGAACTTTTCCTGAACTTCAGGCTTGTATCTCCAACTGCATGTTCACTCCTCTCGCCCTGCCTTCCTGGCTTCTTGCTTCCCTTCTTCCTATCCTTTCTTCTTCCTCTCCTTTCTTCTTCCTCTTTCTTCTCTCTCTTCTCTTTCCTTCTACCCAGAATCACAGATTACCTCTGTAATTTGTGCACACAAGCTCATGCGTGTATGTGAAACAGCCTTACAAAGAAGAGCTGTTCACAATAGAAAGCAATTCCACACTTTACAGAAAAGGTTTGCCAAAGCCTTCCTTGAAATGCTGCACTCACCAGGGGCCTACAGAAAAAGATTTTGATTTATAAACCCATTTCTTTTATGCTTCAATGCAACCCTTAAAAACATGCTCAATTTCTGTTTCAAGTTCTGTCCAATTCAACCCATATTTTCCCAAGTTCTTACTAAGAGCTGGGTGCTGCGCTTGGCACTGTAGGGGAACAGAGATGAATTAGATCTATATTCCAAGGGAAACTGGCACTGCCAACTCTCTCACAGAGAAGGCTTTTAAGAAGAACTTACCTGGGGAGCTGATGCCACAGGAGATTTAGCAAAGCCCTAAACATCATAAGTAGGTTGAACTGGCAGCCCAGAATGAAGATGTGGCCCTGGTTTCTGACAAAACTCCTTTCCTTGACTGAACTCTTGCCTGGCTTCTCTGGGCCCTCCTCTTACTAGGCCTAACCTTAACCTATAAAGAATTGAACAAAACACTAACACAGTTTCTAACAGCTCAAGGCTACATCCCTAGGATGTCCACAGCCCCTCTTAAAGAGCCTGCTTGACAAAACTCCAGGCTGCCAAAAGCAGTTAGTATTTGTTCTTCTAGCCAGCACCTGAAGATATGGCTGCAATCTCTCAGCCTTCAGGGGAGGGCAGGAGCTTAACTCATCGAGTGCCACTGAGAAAACCCAGATGGGTTTTTTTTTTTTTTTTTTAAACATGGACCAATCTTCCTTCTCACTTGCTGTTGTAATGTTTCACTTCCCTGACTCTGCGCAAGCCCCTGCCATCTCCCTTCCTCCTCCACCATTCTTTCTTTAAAATGCCCAATCTGAAACAGAAGAGATTAAGAAGAGGTGGCTCTTGCCACAGAAGAACTATACAAAAGAGATCTTCATGACCCAAATAAACACGATGGTGTGATCACTCACCTAGATCCAGACATCCTGGAGTGTGAAGTCAAGTGGGCCTTAGGAAGCAGCATGATGAGCAAAGCTAGTGGAGGTGATGAAATTCCGGCTGAGCTAGTCACACCTAGTGTCACTAGTTACTGAATAAATTCTGTTTTCACTGGTGTGACTAACGTCCGGCTATGTGTATCTTCATTGTCTCTCAGACTGGAGGGGTGGCCAGAAGGGGTTTAACTATAGACGGAAGGGTAGCTGAGGAATGGCAGAGTGAGTAGCTGCTAAAGTCACCATGATTTCCTCCTATGCTTCCTTCTAGAAATTTTATAGTTTGCATTTTACATTTAGGTCTATGATCAATTTTGAGTTAATTTTTGTGAAGGATAATGTTAATTTTTGTAAAGGATAATGTTAATTTTTGTAAAAGATAATTTTTGTGAAGGATAAGTTCATTTTTTTTTCTTTTTTGCAAATAGCTACACAATTACTCCAGCACCTTTTGTAGCAACCACTGTTATTTCTCCATTGACTTGCCATGCCCCTTTGTAAAAATTCAGTTAACTGTATTTATGTGAGTCTGTTTGGGGGTTCTCTTTTCTGTTCCGTTGACCTAAGTGTCCAGCATTCATTATCTTGAAAACTGTAGCTTTATAGTTAGTCTTGAAATTGGATAATGTGAGTCCTCCTACTTTGTTATTTTTTTGTGGCATTATGTTGGCTCTTCTGGGTCCTTTGCCTTTTCACAAAAATCAGTTTGCCAATATCCATGAAATAACTCACTGGGATTTTGATTGGTATTGATTTGAGTCTATCTGTCAAGTTGAGAAGAATTGATGTTTTAACATTATTGAATCACAGTTCATGAATATGGACTATATCTTTTACTTGGACCTTTAAAATTTTCTTTTACCAGGGTTTTTACTATATAGACACTAATTCTATTTTGGTATGTTTATGTGTAAGTTCTTTGGTTTTTTGGTGCTACTGTAAGTGGTGCTTAAACAATTCAGATTCCATGTGTTCATTGCTGGTATGCAGGCAAACAACAGGCTTTTGCATGTTAACCTTGTGTCATATGGTCTTCATGAGTTCCAAGAGGGTTTATCTTTGCTGGTTTTTTTTCCTCTAGAAAACCATGCCAATGATGAATAAAGACACCTTTATTTCTTCCTTTATGATATACCCACCTTTGATTTCTTTTTCATGTTTCTCTGTCCTAGCTGGGGTTTCCAGTGTAATGTTGAATTGGAGTGATAAGAAAGAGACATCCTTACACTGTTCTTGACCTTTCAGTTTTTCAAAGTTGCTCAGTCATGTCCGATTCTTTGTGACCCCATGGATAGACAGTCCATGGAACTCTCTAGGCAAGAATACTGGAGTGGGTGGCTGCTCCCTTCTCCAAGGGATCTTCCCAACCCACTTTCATCAAGAGGCACTCATCTCACACACTAATAAAGTAATGCTCAAAATTCTCCAAGCCAGGCTTCAGCAATACGTGAACCGTGAACTTCCAGATGTTCAAGCTGGTTTTAGGAAAGGCAGAGGAACCAGAGATCAAATTGCCAACATCCATTGGATCATGGAAAAAGCAAGAGAGTTCCAGAAAAACATCTATTTCTGCTTTATTGACTATGCCAAAGCCTTTGACTGTGTGGATCACAATAAACTGTGGAAAATGCTGAAAGAGAATAGCTATTCTTTGGAACTCTGCATTCAGATGCTTATATTTTTCCTTTTCTCCTTTGCTTTTCGCTTCTCTTCTTTTCACAGCTATTTGTAAGGCCTCCCCAGACAGCCATTTTGCTTTTTTGCATTTCTTTTCCGTGGGGATGGTCTTGATCCCTGTCTTAGTATTCTTTTATTGTGAATAGGCTCAGTAGTGATGACCATTCTTTCATTTCTGATATTGGTAATTCATACATTCTCTCCTTTTTTCTTGTCCAGCCTGGCTAGAGAGGAGAAAAACTCCTTCATTGGTAAAACTGTAAACTGCAGGGTCAAGTTTTACTGGTTGTTTGTAGACTTTTTGTTCTCTGGCACATGAATAGAACAGTTGCATATACTAGTCAGGAATATAATAATTACATAATGTGATGAGATGTCATAGCTCAAAAATGACAGAATTTTTAAATACAACAATCCCTCGATCTTAAGAAGTTTAGAGTTTTAACGTTTGGCATGTCATTTAACAATTAACTGAGCATCTACTATGTGTCCCCATAGTACCCCACTGTACCCCAAAGTGTTGAGCCCTGGGGTACAGTGGTGAGCAAATTAGACATGGTCCTTATTTTCAGGGTAACTGGTCTAACATGAATCAAATAATGTTACAAATAAATGAAAACTTGCTATTGTGGTCAATTATACAGGGAGAAAGGCAGAGGGTCTATCCCAATTCACAGAGGGATTTGACCAAGCTTAGGGAACCAGGGCAGCCTTCTTCAAGGGAGAGACAGTGGAGCTAGGTCTGAGACTGAGTAGAACTTAAGCAGGCAGAAAGCAAAATACGTTTCTGGCAGGAGCGATAGCGCATGCAAAGGCCCCGAGGTGGGAAGGACTGTGTCAATATGAAGCCGAAAAGGCCAGTGTGTCTGAGAAGGACGTGAAGTGTAGGACCATGGTGGGAACTGATGGTGGGGAGGGCGAGGCCTGGGCAGGCTGGACTCGGTGTTTCTTGTCAGAGTTGTAGGGGTTGTTCTTGCTCTGGCTAGTCTAAAATGCTCAGGCCGCTCTCCAGCGCCTGCCTGTTTTTCTCAGAAGAGAGTGAAGCTGGCGGAGGGCTGCATTCCCCACCTCTTGTCTCCTCCATCTCGCCAGCCCTGTGGGGGCGTTCACATGGAGTTATGCATTTAAAGTAAATAGTTTTATTGAGGTATAATTTATAATAAACTCCCTCCACTTTAAGAGTATGAATCAGTGAGTTTTAGTAAGCTTCAAGAGCTGTTGGGACTTCCCTGGTGGTCCAGTGGTTAGACCTTCACTTTCCAATGCAGAGGGTCCAGGTTCATTCCCTAGATGGGAAGCTAGGATCTCACTTGCCTCGTGACCAAAACACCAAAACACAAAACAATATTGTAATAAATTCAATAAAGACGTTAAAACGGTCCACATTAAAAAAAAAAAAAACAAATCTTTTAAAAAGTTTTGGAGAGAGTGGACATCTGACTTGTATCTGGAAATTTTGTATCACACGTGACCAAGGAACAATTTAAAAGTGGGTGATGTTGAGAAGGGCAAGATGATTTCTCAGAAGTGTACCCAGTGCCATACTGTGGAAAAGGGACAATGTTAGGCTGGGCCAAGCCCCCATGCTCTGTTTGGGTGAAATGCAGTTCAGGCCCCTAGACTCTCTTATGCAGGTGCTCACAAGAACAAAGGCATCGCAGGGAAGAAGAAACATGGATGGAGTATTCAGAAAATCGTATGTAGTACATCCTTGGAACAAAAACAACCTTCACTGGCATTAAGAAGGCTGAAAGAGCAGACATGATTTCTGTTGTTGATCAGTCATTAAGTTATGTCCAACTCTCTGCGACCCCATGGACTGCAGCAGGCCAGGCTTTCCTGTCCTTCACCATCTCCTGGAGTTTGCTTAAATTCATGTCCATGGAGTTGCTGACGCCATCCAACCATCTCATCCTCTGCCACTGCCTTCTCTTCCTGCCTTCAGTGTTTCCCAGCATCAGGGTCTTTTCCAATAAGTCGACTCTTCACATCAGGTGGCCAAAGTATTGGAACTTCAGCTTTAGCATCAGTACTTCTAGTGAATATTCAGCGTTGATTTCCTTTAGGATTGACTGGTCTGATCTCCTTGTTGTCCAATGGATTCTCACAAGATCTTGTGGATCTCACAAGCATAAATTCTTCAGCTCTCAGTCTTATTTATGGTTCAACTCTCACATCCTACTGGAAAAACCATAGCTTTGATTATATGGATCTTTGTAGGCAAAGTAATATCTCTGCTTTGTAATATGCTGTCTCAGTTCAGTCAGTTCAGTCACTCAGTTGTGTCCAACTCTTTGCGATCCCATGAACCACAGCATGCCGGGCCTCCCTGTCTATCACCAACTCCTGGAGTCCACCCAAACCCATGTCCATTGTGTCAGTGATGCCATCCAGCCATCTCATCCTCTGTCGTCCCCTTCTCCTCCTGCCTTCAATCATTCCCAGCATCAGGGTCTTTTCAGATGACTCAGCTCTTCGCATCAACTGGCCAAAGTATTGGAGTTTCAGCTTCAACATCAGGCCCTCAAATGAACATCCAGGACTGATCTCTTTTAAGATGGACTGGTTGGATCTCCTTGCAGTCCAAGGGACTCTCAAGAGTCTTCTCCAACACCACAGTTCAAAAGCATCAATTCTTCTGTGCCCAGCTTTCTTTATAGTCCAACTCTCACATCCATACATGACTACTGGAAAAACCATAGCTTTGACTAATTTGTTGGCAAATTAATGTCTCTGCTTTCTAATATGCTATCTAGGTTGGTCTAGTTTTGTCATATTTTTCCTTCCACAGAGCAAGTGTCTTTGAATGTTGTGGCTGTTGTCACCGTCCGCAGTGATTTTGGAGCCCAAGAAAATAAAATCTGCCACTGTTTCCATTTTTCTGCCATCTATTTGCCATGAAGTAATGAGACTGGATGGCATGATCATATTTTTCTGAACATTGAGCTTTAAGTTAGCTTTTTCACTCTTCTCTTTCTTCCTCATCAAGAGGCTCTTTAGTTCCTCTTCACTTTCTGCCATTAGAGTGCTATCATCTGCACACCTGAGGCTGTTGATATTTCTCCCAGCAATCTTGATTCCAGCTTGTGATTCATCCAGCCTGGCATTTCATGTGATGTACTCTGCATATAAGTTAAATAAGCAGAGTGACAATATACAGTTCCATGTCCAGTTCTAACTGTTGCTTCTTAACCTGCATACAGGTTTCTCAGACTTGATAGCTTATGTCAAGACAGCTAGTTATTTATTACAAAATAGAAATGTCTATGACCTTTTTAGATGTACAGTATCTAAATTGATTGCGTATACAAGAATTCAGATCATAAAAGGCTGATAGAACATTTCTGTTGGAAAGTCCTGATTTAAATAAGATTGGCTTGTGGCTAAATTATGATCAGCTTTTTGAATTTTGATAGTAATTTTGATTCAGCAAGCGGCCAAAAAACTAAAAAAGAAAACAGTATTTTAACACTGTTTTCCCTCTGTAAACATATGACTAAATTTGATTGGTAATGTTCAACCTTTGACAGAGATGGTAAATGCCATCTCAAAACCTCTAGGAGACTGGTTTTATAGTTAGGTCTATATAACAGGTTATATTAATATATTTAAGTACCAAGGATATCCATTTACTGCTTCATAGAACAGAGAAAGACTCATTTGTGTATTTCAAGTTGTTTTGATTAGCCTGCTTAAGGCAAGGGCTGAAGATAAGCTTGGCAGTGTCTAATTTATCTTTTTGATCTTAACTGTGTTTATTTGGTTAAAATTTGCTGTATCTACAATGTTCTCTTTTATTTAATAAAAGGCATTGTAGTGTGGTTTATGTATAATATCAAAGAATATTTCACACACACGAGTTGTGTGACCATCACCAAAATCCAGTTATTGAGCATTTCTATCACAGTGAGCTCCCTTAGGTTTGTTAGCAGTTAATCCTTATTCCTCTTCTCTCCTACAAGGACACATAATGTCCTAGGCATTCGAGGTCTGATTTCTGTCACTGTAAGTTTGCCTTTTGTGGACTCTCCATATAAAGGGACTGTTACTGTATATAGTCTTCTGTAGCTGGCTAATTTGCATGACAGATCTGAGGTTCCTTCATAAAGTAGGATTGGTTAGTTGTTCTTCCCTTTTGTTGCTGAGTGATATTCCGCTGGATGGATACTCACATTTATGCATCCACTCAAAGTTGATAGGCATTTGGGTTATTCTGCATTTTGGCTGTCATGGATAATGCTGCTATCAACATCTGCATATGAACCTCTTTTGTGAACATAGGTTTTTTTTTTTTTTTGGTCTCTCTTAGGGAGATTCCTGAGAATGAAATTGCTGGGTGTTATGATAAGTTTGTGCTTAGCTTTTTAAGAAACTGCTGTACTGTTTCCCCAAAGCAACTGTACATTTCACATTCCTACCTGCAATATAAGAAGGTTTCTGTTTCTCCACTTCTTTAACAACATTTAATATTACCCTTTAAAAAAAGTATATTCATTCAAGCGGGTGTGAAATGGTATCTCACTGTTGGTTTTAGTTTGCATTGACCTCCTGACTAATCTCATTAGTTGAATATGTTAATCATGTTTTATGAGCTAATTAGCCCTTCATGTATTTTCTTTCATGAATGTCTACCCAAGTCTTTAGCCTATTTTAAAATTGGGTTGTTTGTCTTCTTACTATTCAATTAGAGGCATTCTTGATATACTTTGGAATAATACCTTAATCAGTATGCTGTTTACAAATATTTCCTCCCAGTCTGTGGGCTTGTTTTTAATATTCTTAATGATGTCCTTTGAAATAGTTTTAAAAATTTTGACAAAGGAAATTTGCTGTTTTTTTTTTTCCTTTTACTGATCTTCTTCTTGGTCTCTTCCAAAAAGGCAAAGAATTCTTTGCCTAACACAAGGTTGCAAAGATCTATTCCTTTGTTTTCCTCTGGGAGTTTTATGGTTTTAGCTTTTGTATTTAAGTCTTTGATCCAGTTAGGGTTAATTTTTGTGTATGGAATGAGGTGAGGGTTTAAGTTCATGTCAGTAGCCAACTGTCCCAACATCATTTGCTGACAAGATTGAACCAACGGTCAAACGTGCCCCGAGAATTCTACAAGACACTGAGTTGTCCTTGTGCTTTTGTTAAAAATCAATTCACCATGAATTTCACGGCTTTCTTTATGACTTTCAGTTTCTTTTCTTTGATCTCTGTGCCCCTCTTGCATCAGGGCCACACTAGCTTAATTACTGTGGCTTTATAGTATGTTTCAAAGTGAGGCAGTATTGGTCCTCCAATTTTGTTCTTTTTCAAAATTATTTGCTCTATTCTTCATCCTTAAATTTTCCATATAAATGTCAGAGTCAGTTTGTCAATTCCTGTTAAAAAAAAATTGCTAAGTTTTTTTTTTGTTTAATAGAGATTGCATTTAATATGTAGATCAATTTGGGGAAAATTGCCAACTTGACAATATAGAGTCTTTTAGCCCATGGACATGAAATATCTCTCCATTTATTTAGATCTTCTTTAATTGATCTCAGCCATGTTTCACAGTGTTCAGCACACAAGCCTTGCCCTTCATTTGTTAAATTTATTCCTAAGTATTTTCTTATTTATGATGCTATTGTGAATGGCCATATGTTCATGTTTTATTTTCACCACTCTGGCTGTTAATTGTCTCAATTTCTTTTTCCTGGAAATGACCTCATTCTGAGACTAGGCAAAATCAGAAAATCAAGAGAGCTTCACACTCTGTCCCCCAGCCTGACTTTGGAAGACTTAGGTTTCCCAAGGTCCAGACACCAGCTGGTTGCAACTCGGAGTACAGTTAGCCCTGGAGGCCCCAGATAAGTGACAAGGCTGTCCTTTTGGGCAAGAGTATGTAGAAAGGTGGGGGCCACAGGAAGTGGACTGCACGGGTGTGGCATTCACAGGGTCTTTGGAATGCAAGCAGACTCCAAATGTGGAGCCCAGGCTCAGGGATGGAACGAGGAGCAGGGCTAGAGGTGGGGATGGTTCCCTGGGTGGGGGATGGGGGTGGGGTGGGGTTGACCATAGAACAGGTCGGTGGGAGGATGCTCTTCCAACAAGACTGCTCACCCATGGACACACATGCTCACCCCCCATGCCTGGCACTGAGCTTGGGGCTGAGCGTGAGCCGAGCTGGACCCTTAGGGTACCATCAGGCCTGGAGCACAAGTCGAGGCAGATCCCAGGGTGGGGAGATGGTGCTTCCCCAGAAAGGACCTGAGAGGGGCTGAGTTGCACAAAGCACACAGTAAGCACTCGAGAGTTGGTCCCCAGCATTGGTTTGACAGGGACTGAGCTCCCCCTCAGTTGGAGCAATAAACAGGCTCCGAAAGGTGACGTCATTGTCTGCCAGGCCCCAGCCTCTCCAGCCTCCTCTGCTCCACCCCTTGACACACACCCCATCCTCCAGCCGTTCCAGATCACGTGCTCTTCCTTGAACAGGGCAAAGGCTTCCCAGTCTCTGAGCCTCTGCAGGCGCTGTTCCCTCTGTCTGGTGTGCTCTTCCCACCATGACATCCTAACAACGCCCCCTCTTCCTTTCCAGATCAGTGCCACTCTGTGAAGCTTGCCCAGCCTCCGCAGGCAGGTTCAGACAAGCCCTGCTCGGAGCTCCCTGGACTCCAGGCATCCCTGCAGCCGGCACCTCCCATTGCACCAGACTCGCCTGCTCCTGTGTGTTCCTCACCCACCAGGCTTACGGTGGTGTACCAGGGGTACCAGGGCACAGCTTATAGTGTGCTAAATAAGGCCTCCTGGGCTTTTGAAAGGATGCACGAATGAGGGGTGAGTGAAGGCATTGGNATTTTGACAAAGGAAATTTGCTGTTTTTTTTTTTCCTTTTACTGATCTTCTTCTTGGTCTCTTCCAAAAAGGCAAAGAATTCTTTGCCTAACACAAGGTTGCAAAGATCTATTCCTTTGTTTTCCTCTGGGAGTTTTATGGTTTTAGCTTTTGTATTTAAGTCTTTGATCCAGTTAGGGTTAATTTTTGTGTATGGAATGAGGTGAGGGTTTAAGTTCATGTCAGTAGCCAACTGTCCCAACATCATTTGCTGACAAGATTGAACCAACGGTCAAACGTGCCCCGAGAATTCTACAAGACACTGAGTTGTCCTTGTGCTTTTGTTAAAAATCAATTCACCATGAATTTCACGGCTTTCTTTATGACTTTCAGTTTCTTTTCTTTGATCTCTGTGCCCCTCTTGCATCAGGGCCACACTAGCTTAATTACTGTGGCTTTATAGTATGTTTCAAAGTGAGGCAGTATTGGTCCTCCAATTTTGTTCTTTTTCAAAATTATTTGCTCTATTCTTCATCCTTAAATTTTCCATATAAATGTCAGAGTCAGTTTGTCAATTCCTGTTAAAAAAAAATTGCTAAGTTTTTTTTTTGTTTAATAGAGATTGCATTTAATATGTAGATCAATTTGGGGAAAATTGCCAACTTGACAATATAGAGTCTTTTAGCCCATGGACATGAAATATCTCTCCATTTATTTAGATCTTCTTTAATTGATCTCAGCCATGTTTCACAGTGTTCAGCACACAAGCCTTGCCCTTCATTTGTTAAATTTATTCCTAAGTATTTTCTTATTTATGATGCTATTGTGAATGGCCATATGTTCATGTTTTATTTTCACCACTCTGGCTGTTAATTGTCTCAATTTCTTTTTCCTGGAAATGACCTCATTCTGAGACTAGGCAGAATCAGAAAATCAAGAGAGCTTCACACTCTGTCCCCCAGCCTGACTTTGGAAGACTTAGGTTTCCCAAGGTCCAGACACCAGCTGGTTGCAACTCGGAGTACAGTTAGCCCTGGAGGCCCCAGATAAGTGACAAGGCTGTCCTTTTGGGCAAGAGTATGTAGAAAGGTGGGGGCCACAGGAAGTGGACTGCACGGGTGTGGCATTCACAGGGTCTTTGGAATGCAAGCAGACTCCAAATGTGGAGCCCAGGCTCAGGGATGGAACGAGGAGCAGGGCTAGAGGTGGGGATGGTTCCCTGGGTGGGGGATGGGGGTGGGGTGGGGTTGACCATAGAACAGGTCGGTGGGAGGATGCTCTTCCAACAAGACTGCTCACCCATGGACACACATGCTCACCCCCCATGCCTGGCACTGAGCTTGGGGCTGAGCGTGAGCCGAGCTGGACCCTTAGGGTACCATCAGGCCTGGAGCACAAGTCGAGGCAGATCCCAGGGTGGGGAGATGGTGCTTCCCCAGAAAGGACCTGAGAGGGGCTGAGTTGCACAAAGCACACAGTAAGCACTCGAGAGTTGGTCCCCAGCATTGGTTTGACAGGGACTGAGCTCCCCCTCAGTTGCAGCAATAAACAGGCTCCGAAAGGTGACGTCATTGTCTGCCAGGCCCCAGCCTCTCCAGCCTCCTCTGCTCCACCCCTTGACACACACCCCATCCTCCAGCCGTTCCAGATCACGTGCTCTTCCTTGAACAGGGCAAAGGCTTCCCAGTCTCTGAGCCTCTGCAGGCGCTGTTCCCTCTGTCTGGTGTGCTCTTCCCACCATGACATCCTAACAACGCCCCCTCTTCCTTTCCAGATCAGTGCCACTCTGTGAAGCTTGCCCAGCCTCCGCAGGCAGGTTCAGACAAGCCCTGCTCGGAGCTCCCTGGACTCCAGGCATCCCTGCAGCCGGCACCTCCCATTGCACCAGACTCGCCTGCTCCTGTGTGTTCCTCACCCACCAGGCTTACGGCGGTGTACCAGGGGTACCAGGGCACAGCTTATAGTGTGCTAAATAAGGCCTCCTGGGCTTTTGAAAGGATGCACGAATGAGGGGTGAGTGAAGGCATTGGACCACAGCGAAGTGAAGAGATGCTTGCAGTCATGTCTTATCCTCCTGAAGGGTTGACATCTAAGGTCACCAACCCCTCAGTGACTCAAACAGGGGTTTTCAGGTGCTGGAGATGATGGCAGGAGAAGGTCTGCCCCTGCCTCTAGGCTGGAAAGTAGCGTCTTTATTATTTCATGGGTGAATCAGAGAGGTCATCCTCCCTGGCCAGTGTCACAAGGCATCACCCTGCCAAGAACCCTGACTTTCAACAGCCACAACCAGCATCCGCTAGTCATCAGAGTGGTCTGGCAGTCACAGGCTCTGTGCACTCATTACCTGCCCAGCCCTGTCCTGTGGCATCGTATCGCCTCATCCAACTCTCTCTGAAAATCAGCGAGGTGTGTCCCCATGCTCAAGCTCAGCTGCTAATTTGTGTCCAACTCCTGTGACCCCATGGACTGTAGCCCGCCAGGCTCCTGTGTCCATGGGATATTCCAGGCAAGGATACTGGAATGTGTTGCCATTCCCTTCTCCAGGGGATCTTCCTGACCCAGGGATCAAACCTGCACTTACTCTACTGGCAGGCGAATTCTCGGCCAGTGCGCCGCCAGGGCTCCCCTGTCCACTCTCACTTTTATTTCTGTTTTGTTGGGCTTAGTTTTCTCCCTACAAAAGAAATATCTGCTCATCTCAACTTTTTTAAAAAACAATAGAGACAAGGAGAATCCTCATCATTCCGTGCTGTGATTCCCATTCACAGATGAGGAAACTGAGGCTTGTGGTACCTGCTGTACAACACAGCCTTCTTGCCCTGTGGTCAGTCAGCTGGGCTCTCTGTCTGCCTGGCGTGAGAGCGGCAGCTCAGTGCCTCACAGGGGAAACCACGGCCCTAGGGTGGGCTCGGGCAGTTGGCAACCACTGGCTCATTGGCAGAGATTTTTCTTCAGGGCTGGTGCTTAGAAATCAATATTTACTTGTGCCATACATCGTGGCGCCTGCCTCCCCGCTCAGGGATGGCAGAGAAGAGCAATAATCTTGACGAAATCTAAATAGCGTTGTTTCAAGTGAACTGGAGAGGCGTCTTTGTACATTGGGTTCCCGGGGAGTCCATAAATCTGAGGCTGATGAATTACCTGGGCAGGTGCTTCTGCCACTGGCATCGTCGCTGAAGACCAGAAAGTGGGATAATTACTTCTCTGGCGCTGGTTGTCGAGAGCGAGCTGGTCCATTTTTCTCTTTTATTACCACGGAATTTCAGGAAAGTGTCTGCAGGATCCCCCTCCTTGCCCCCCTTTTCTAAATGTTGGATTTATTTGATGATTCCACCAGGCCTGGTGGGCGGGAGCCAGAGCAAGGGGGCCAGAGCGAGCCCTGCAGGAAGGAGGACTCGGCCCCTAAGCCCCGCCTGCCCGAGGCCTCAGTAGGCGGGTGTGACGGGTGGGTGGCTGGACATCCACCCATTCATAACCGTCATCCCCATCAGTGGTGCCATAAATTTTCCTTCCTTCCCTTCCCCTTGCTCTGTGGGCTGGCTGTGCCCAAGTCAAGGCAGCAGAAGTGGGCTGAGATGAAGGTTTTCTTAAGCCTTGGGAAATGTGGTCTGAGCAGCCACAGACGAAGCTGAAATTTGAGGTTCAGTTGCTAAAGGAAAATGGGAGAATCGGCTGCCGGGGGTGGGGGGTGGGCATGGGCAGACCTGCCCAACTCAGGTGTGTAGATGAAGGTGTTTCTGGAGGTTGGAGGGTAGTGCTGACTATGTGAGGGGAAAGAGTCCATTCTATCCTCTCCACCTTCTCTCCTGCCCCCAAGACCTGCTTTCCAACTCCGTCCCTCTCAACTTTGACATTGATATGTGGATTTTTTTTGTTGCCTTGATCTGGATCTCTCAAAGTGTCCTCTGGATCATCTCTTAACTCTGGGATGCCTCATACTAGGGGGACTCCCTGAACATCTAGATAATTAAGTAATGTTTACGTTGACAGAGCCTTATGCATCTGTGGTAACCACTGCTGAAACTCCTTGTTTATTCACCCGCTCACTCAATATTTACTGGCTTCTCACTCTGTGATAGAATCTGTGCTGTGAGGGTAGGGACACCACAGAGAGAAGAATCAGATAGGGCTCCCGCCTCCTGCAGCTTAGACGGCAGCAAGAGCAGACAGTGTATAAGGTCAGTCATCTATTGCATGTTTCATTCCTCCAGGAAGGGGTCAGGGAAGGCTGTCTTGAGGAAGCAACGAATGGGAGCTTCTCACGCAAGAGGGAAGAAAAAAGGCATTCTAGGCAAAGAGAACAGCACGTGCAAAGGTCCTGGGGCGGGCAGGTTAGCATGACCAGGAGGCAAGTGTGGCCGGAGCAGATAAAGTGAGGGGAGTGGGGTAAAGTGAGCCTGGAACAACGTTGGGCCCAGCCTGGGGAGGGCCATATAGGTCCTGTTGAGAAGTTCTGTCTCTCCAGTTAGGGCTTCAGGAAGCCTTCAGAGGACATTTGAACAGGGAAGTATGGGTCCTAAAGTCAGGCAGCCTCGCAGGCCCTTCTCCACTTCTAGAGAGAGCTAAGGCCACGACAGTTCTTTGCTGTCTTTGACCAACTGTGTTCCCGGGGATCCCACACATCTGGATTTAGGCATGACACAGCCAGGTTCACTGCAGCACGTGGGGGAAGAAAGAGTCTGGAGTGAAGCCTTGGCTGGTATGATGACCCCAATTCACATCCCTGGGGTTTAGGCCCAGGCCCTGGACACATCTTGGCTGCCAACACCCTTTTCTTGGCAGCTGCTCTGACCATGTGCATGGATGGAAATAGTCCCCACTAGCCCTGTTGACCTCACTCTTGACTAATAACCAAGTGTAAAGCCTTCTCTGGATTAAACGTGGCCCTCTGAGCCTTGGTATAAAAGGGAAAGACCCATCCTTGCAGGGCACCAAGAGCCAAACCACTTTCTCTGCTGGGAAACTGCTCATCCTAATTCCAGCAAGGCCTGGCTGGGTGCTCCCAGGAGTGGCAATCACCCTGTCTCGCTCGCGTCTCTCTTTGTGTTCTGTGCTATCTTGAACAGAAGGGTGGGGTGGGCTTGAACCTGGCTAGGAGTTCGGGTAGAAGTTCAGCCCACCTCACCTGTACTGTGACCTGCAATCCGTGCATGGATGATGCTACGCTAATAGTTGGAGTAACGGGCCATCATCCTCCGCCCTTCCCCATTTTACTCCTGGCTCTTCAGTAGGAGCCACCACACCATCGGGACTATTGTCCAGAAGCGTTTGCTGTCATCTCTCTCTCTCCACCTTCTCTTATTTAAGGGAGAAGCAGCGGCTTGTCTGATGAGCAGGTTTAGTCGGCATTGTCATTCCGTAATCCACACAGTTAGACTGGATCTGTCTAATTGGATCAGCAATACTGGCCCACGGTGCAGGGAAATGTTCTCTGTTTGGAACCAAACAACGTGGGTCCACTTCTGGGCTTTGCCCCTCACTAGCTGAGTCATCGTAGTCCAGTGACTTCACCTCTCTGAGCCTCTCCGGTGAAGGGTGGGTGGGGTTGTCTAGAACAAAATATGCTCTGAGAGCTGTCAAGCGGGATGCGGGCTGCAGGGGGCATGGGTGTGAGAGTTCAGAATAACGCTGGTGTCCCCTGGCTCTGGGCCTATTTCACCGATAATGTCTTTTAACAGTCATGTCAGTACTTTGTGTTACTGTGAACTTTGTGTCTATAATGTTGCTCAGGCTCTAAATCAATAAAGCTCCAATCAAAATGGCTTGGATCCTAATGAAATTCATTACTGCACGTGATGAGAATCCAGGAGCGAATGAGGTTACAGATGGGGTTGATTCCACATCCCAAGGGCTATTTGAGGATTTTAGGAGAATTCAGAAAGGGATCCCAGCAAGCTGTCAGCAGGATCCAAGGGAGGGGGAGGGGGGAGAGGGTAATGCCAGGTACTCATTATCGAAACTTGTGTTCCATGACCTTAGGCAAACCTTTCTCCCTCAGTGAGCTTCAGTTTCCCCATGTGCACAATTGGACAATAACATCCCCCAGCCCCACAGGTTGTCAGGGGCCTGATGAGATTGTCCGAGTGAACCCTTTGGTGCGGTGCGTGGTGCCTGGCAGGCAGCGAGCGCTTGGTAAGTAGCTCCTTGCCAGCTCTGTTGCTGTGCTGATGTGTGACAGTTGTTGTGTGGGTGATTCCGCTCGCTCTGTGTTGCCCCTGGGTGTGGAGCTGGGATCTTCGAGAGGAATCCCTGGGAGAGAGAGTTCAGGAGAAGGGACTTTCTGATCAGGTGAGCTGTCTGGTACAGGTTGGTAGGCAGTGCCCCGCCCCAGAGATGTGGGAGGCACAGCCAGGCTGGGCCTGGAGGGAAACTCTGTGGCAGAGACCCAGGCCCCAGGGGAAGGGCTTCCAGCCTGGGTTAGGGACATTCTGGGGGATGAACCGATGATGGAAGCAAAGAGCAGAGTCACAGCTTCTGAGCACACAGGGGGCATGAAAATAGCCTCTCTGGATACAGCTGGACTCCTTGGCCAGCTGGCAGCCGGCGCCTCCAAGCATCAGGCCTCACCAAAGCCACTGGACCAGGGGATCAATTCTCTCTTTGTTGACACAGCCCTTGCTGTCACTCCACATGCAAGGGGAAGGGGAGAGCCCAGCCCACCCTGGACGACGCCCTGCAAGCCAGCCAGTGCCTGACCCTGCCTCTTCCAATCACTTTCCCGGTCTGAGTCTCAGTCTCCCTTTCTGTAAAATGGGAGCTAGATCCACTTCGTGTTTTTGTTGGGCCTTGATTGAGTTTATAAGAAGCAAGCCCATATGGGTGTGCTTCGAATGATGACCATATGCCAGGCCCTATAGTCACGAGTTAGGCTCTATTGTTTAGTTGCTAAGTCGCGTCCAACTCTTTTGTGACCCCAGGACTGTAGCCTGCCAGGCTCTTCTGTCCACGGAAGAAAACTGGAGTGGTTTGCCATTTCCTTCTCCAAGGAATCTTCCTGACCCAGGGATCAAGCCCGCATCTCCTGCACTGGCAGGGGGATTTTTACCAGTGAATCCCCTGGGAAGCTCTACAGGGACATAGAACAGGGACCTAACAGTGGAGACCTCGTAGAGTTGCAGTGAGGTTTGGCTGAATCATTAGATGTAAGGCGTTTAGCATGGGGCCTGCCCCTCAGGCCCAAAGACACAGAGAGACTAGCACTTAGGGTGTGAGGCAGTGCTCCTTGGACATAACTCCCCGGGGAGGTTCTTTTAAAAACTTCAGGTTCCGGACCCCCAGCGCCGGAGATGCAGTTGCAGCAGCTGTGAGTGGGGCCCAGGGACCTGAGCTTCCCAGGGGAGGCTGCCGCAGGGGTTCTTTGGCCTGGGGTTTGGGGACCAGCACAGCAGGGGTGCAGAGCTTGAATGGAGCAGAGCTGCTGTCCTGATGAGCACAGGGGCTGGAGGGGAGACACCCACTGGTGGGGAGCCACCCACTGGTGGGGAGCTCCAGCGTGTGGCTGAGTGAGGCACCAGCTCTGCAGCTCAGAGGCCTGCGTCTGAGTCCCAGCTCCACCACTCTCCTGCTGGGTGACTTGGTCACATCCCCCAGCCCTGGTTTCCTCTTCTGCAAAGTGGGGTCAGTGCAGTTGGCTGTTAGGGCAAGAGGGGCCGCCCCATTCAAAGGATCAGCCCAGGGTGACTCTTGTANCCTGCGTCTGAGTCCCAGCTCCGCCACTCTCCTGCTGGGTGACTTGGTCACATCCCCCAGCCCTGGTTTCCTCTTCTGCAAAGTGGGGTCAGTGCAGTTGGCTGTTAGGGCAAGAGGGGCCGCCCCATTCAAAGGATCAGCCCAGGGTGACTCTTGTAGGACAGTAGGTCCCCGGTCCCTACCTTCTCCCCCCAGTCCCCTTCTGAATGACCCCACAGACTTGCCATGTCCCCACCTTCTCTTCTCAGACCCCCTCTGAATGACCTCATAGACGTGCCAGCATCTGTCCCACACCTCCTGAGAGGTGGAAAGGGGCTGCCCTCGCCCCTGGGTCCTGAATTTCTGTGGGAGGAAAGCCACCTGCTGGGTGGCAGTGTCGGGGTGGGCACTGGGCCCTAGGGCCTCTGGCTGGCCCTGCCCCTGCAGGAACGTGGGGAACCTGAAACTAAGGGCTGTGCAGATGGAGCACCTGAGTGCCCCCCGCCCCCCAGCTCCTGTGATGTCACTAAACCCAGCACCTCATTTCCCCCTGCACAGTCGTGTAGCCTGCCCATGGCCTTTGACTTTCTCACCTGGGAGGGAGTTTGGGGTGAATGTGGCTGCTGGAGTGGGTGGGGAGGGAGGAGCCCTTGACCTCCCCAGAGTCAATCAGCAAGTCGATGCCGGTGGGGCTCCGGGTTTCTTTCAGGCTCCCCATCAGTGTCAGACCTTCCTTTCTGGGCTGCATCCTGAGGGGACAAGACTGACAGCGGCCACAGCTACAGTTCGCGTCTTCCCACGAGGGCTCTGTGCTTTCTCATCTCCACCGTCTCAATTAGCATCAGGGCAGCTTTTACCAGGAGATCTCCTTTCAGGAATGACATACAACAAGTTTGAAAGGAAATGCAGTTTCCATTTTCTCCCCCTCTTACCCATCACAACACATTTCCATTTCAATCGAGTCTGTTTTCTTTTTGCGCATCACATTTCAGAAGCCTCAGCATTAAAGACCAGCTGGAAATGCCATTTGGAGCTGTCCTTTCCTGGAACCTTCCTGCTCCTCCTCCCCACCTCTCAGTGGGCCGGTCTCTTCCTGACCTTTGCTCCCTTGGAAAGAAGGGCTTGAGTCCACTTCTGTCTGCCTTGAAGCCTCTTAACCACTTACTCTGACTGCCTGCAGGCCCCCAGGTGAAGATGGTGGTAAAAAGTGGTCCAGGAGTTGCCAATGAACTGGAATGTATGATTGCTATAAATTGAGCTGTGTTTCTCCAAAAAGATGTATGGATGTGAGCATTGGACCATAAAGAAGGCTGAGTGCCGAAGAATTGATGCTTTTGAACTGTGGGGCTGAAAAAGGCTCTTGAAAGTCCCTTGGACAGCAAGGAGATCAAATTAGTCAATCCGAAAGGAAATTAACCCTGAATATTCATTGGAAGGACTGATACTGAAGCTGAAGCTCCAATACTTTGGCCACCAGATGTGAAGAGTAGACTCACTGGCAAAGACCCTGCTGCTGGGAAAGACTGAAGGCTAAAGGAGAAGGCGGCAGGAGAGGATGAGANAGATCAAATTAGTCAATCCGAAAGGAAATTAACCCTGAATATTCATTGGAAGGACTGATACTGAAGCTGAAGCTCCAATACTTTGGCCACCAGATGTGAAGAGTAGACTCACTGGCAAAGACCCTGCTGCTGGGAAAGACTGAAGGCTAAAGGAGAAGGCGGCAGGAGAGGATGAGACGGTTGGATGGCATCACCGACTCAATGGACACGAGTCTGAGCAAACTCTGGGAGACAGTGAAGGACAGGGAAGCTTGGCGTGCTGCGGTCCCTGGGGTCACAAAGAGTCAGACACGACTGAGCGACTGAACAACAACATCACAAAGATACATGTAGGTCATACCCTCAGTTCCTCAGAACGTCACCTTTCTTGAAAATTGGATCTTTCCAGAGGGAAAGTTAAAATGAGATTCTTAGAGTGGCCTCTAATCCAGTATAACGTGTTGCCGGGGGCCAGCATGAGGAACTCCGCCCATGGCANCTGATGCTGGGAGGGATTGGGGGCAGGAGGAAAAGGGGACGACAGATGAGATGGCTGGATGGCATCACCAACTTGATGGACGTGAGTCTGAGTGAACTCCAGGAGTTGTGATGGACAGGGAGGCCTGGCCTGCTGCATTTAATGGGGTCGCAAAGAGTTAGACACAACTGAGCGACTGAACTAAACTGGACTGAGCTGAATAGACTGAGCGACTGGACTCAATAAATTTGTAGTGGTATCTAACTGTTGTTTGAGTTTGCATTCCCTGAGGACATATGATATGGAGCATATAATCATATGACATGTCCTCTAATATACTTATTTTCCATCTGTTTATATTCTTTGATGAGATCTCTATTAAGATCTTTTGGTCTTTGAGTTATTTGCTTTCTTGTTGAGTTTTAAGAGCTCTTTGCATAATTTGATGAGTACTTTATCAGATGTACTTTTGCAATTATTTTCTCCCAGCTTGTGATTTGTGCTCTTATTCTTTTGACATTCTTTTTCACCAAACATGAGTTTTAAATTTAATAAAGTTCAGTTCATCAGTTATTTCTTTCATAGATTGTGCCTTTGGGGTTGTATCTAAAAATTACCCTATATCATTTAAATCTATACTATGTTATCTTCTAGGAGATTTCTAGTTTTACATTTCATATATAGATTGATAATCTATTTTGGGTTAATTTTTGTAAAAGGGTGTAAGATCTGTATTTATATTCATTTTAAAAATGTGGATGTTCAATTTTTCCGCAACCATATTTTGAAGAGACTATATTTTCTCTGCTGTATTTTTTGCTACCTTGACAAAGATCAGTTTGCTATATTTATATGGATCTCTTTCTGGGTCCTGAGTGTTACATTTACTCTGTCTATTCTTTCATCAATATCACTCTAGCTAAATTGCTATAGCTTTGTGGTAATTCTTGAAATTGATTAGTATCAGTTCTCTGACTATTCTCCTTCATTATAGTTTTGGCTACTTTAGGTCTTTTGTCTCTCCATATAAACTTTGGAATTAGTTTCTTGACATTCACAAAATAACTTGCTGGGGCTTGGTTTTGCACTGTGTTGAATCTGTAGGTCTTTTTGGGCAGAACTGACACTTTGAGAATAGGAGTATTCATGTCCATAAACATGGAATATTTCTTCATTTATTTTCTCTTTGTTTTCTTTCATTAGAATATTATTTATTTCATGTGGATAGAACTTGTACATGTACTTTTTAACATATATAATATGTGTTTAAAATTTTGAGGGGTGCTAATATGAATAGTATTGTTTTGTAGCAGCCCCCAACCTTTTTGGCACCAAGGACGAGTTTTGTGGAAGACAATTTTTCCTTGGACTGGGGTTGGGGCATGAATTCAGGNATTTCATGTGGATAGAACTTGTACATGTACTTTTTAACATATATAATATGTGTTTAAAATTTTGAGGGGTGCTAATATGAATAGTATTGTTTTGTAGCAGCCCCCAACCTTTTTGGCACCAAGGACGAGTTTTGTGGAAGACAATTTTTCCTTGGACTGGGGTTGGGGCATGAATTCAGGATAATTCAAGCACATTGCATTTATTGTTCAATTTGGTGGCTCAGAGGTTAAAGCGTCTGCCTGCAATGCGGCAGACTTGGGTTTGATCCCTGGGTTGGGAAGATCCCCTGGAGAAGGAAATGACAACCCACTCCAGTATTCTTGCCTGGAGAATCCCATGGACGGAGGAGCCTGGTGGGCTACAGTCCACAGGTCGCAAAGAGTCGGACACGACTGAGCAAATTTTGGTTTGGTTGGTATGTCTATTATTATTTTATCAGTTCTACCTCAGATTATCAGGCATTAGATCCTGGAATTTGGGGATACTTGGCATTTTGAATTTCAAATCTGCTTGTTCATTGCTAATATATAGGAAATCTATTGACTTCTGAATATTAACCATATATTTTGCAACCTGACTATTATTGCTTATTAATTTCAGGAAGGGCTTTTTTATTGAGTCTTTTGGGTTTTCTACACAGATAATCATGCTATCTGGAAATAGAAACTGTTTTGTTTCTTCTTCCTCTATTTGTTTACCTGTTTACTTTTTCTTGTCTTATTGGTGAGCTAGAACTTCCAGTGTGATGATGCAAAGGAGTCATAAGCAAGGCTATCCTTGTCCCTTTCCTTGTCTTAGTGGGAAAGCTTTGCATTTCTTACCATTAAGTATGACAGTGTAGGTTTTTTGTAGGTTTAATTAAATGTTATAGGTTTTAATTAGTCTTAATTTTGTAGGTTTTATTAGGTTTAATTAGGTCCTATTTCTTTATTTATGTTTTTATTTTCATCACTATGGGAGATGGATTGAAAAAGATATTGCTGCTATTGTCAGAGAGTGTTCTGCCTATGTCTTTCTCTGAGAGTTTTATAGTATCTGATCTTTAATCCATTTTGTGTTTATTTTTGTTTGTGGTGTTAAAGAGTTTTCTAATTCCATTTTTCTTTTTTTTTTACATACAGTTGTTCAGTTTTCCTGGCACTGCTTATTGAAGAGAATGTCTTTCCTCCATTGCATAGGCTTGCCTTCGTTGTCATAGATTAATTTAACCATAGGTGCATGGCTTCAAATCTGTGCCTTCTATCCAGTTCCATTGATCAGTATCTCTGGTTTTGTGCCAGTACCATACTGTTTTGATGATTAGCTTTGTAGTATGATCTGCAGTCAGGGAGCCTGATCCCTCTTCCTCTAGCTCTATTTTTTTCTTTTACAAGGTTGCCTTGGCTATTTAGGGTCTTTTGTGTCTCCACAGAAATTTTAAGATTTTGTTGTTGTTGTTCTAGTTCTGTGAAAAATGTCATTGGCAATTTGATAGGGATTTCATTGAACCTGCAGATTGCCTCAGGTAGTATAGTCATTTTTGACAATGTTGATCCATCCAATCCAAGAACATGGTCCATATTTCCATCTGTTTCTGTTGTCTTTGATTTCTTTCATTAGCATCTTATAGTTTCCAGAGTACAAGTATTTTGTTTTCTAGGTAGGTTTTATTCCTAGGATTTTTATTCTTTTTAGATGCTATGGTCAATGGGATTGTTTCTTGAATTTCTCTTTCTGATCTTTTGTTTTTAGTATATAAAAATATGACAGATTTCTGCACATTAATTTTGCTTCCTGCCACTTTACCAAATTCATTGATGAGCTCTAGTTTTTTTTGGTAACATCTTTAAGATTTTCTATATATAGTATCATGTCATCTGCCAACAGTGACTGTTTTACTTCTTCTTTTCCTATTTGGATTCCTTTTGTTTCTTTTTCTTCTCTAACTGCCATTGCTGGGACTTTGTAAACTCTGTTGAATAAAAGTATTGAGAGTAGACATTCTTGTCTTATTTCTGATCTTAGAGGAAATGCTTCCAGTTTTTAACTGTGGACTATGATGTTAGCTGTAGGTTTGTCATATTGTAGATTGTATTATGTTGAGGTATATCTTCTATGCCCACTTTCTGGAGAATTTGTTTTATCATAAATGTGCATTGAATTTTGTCAAAATTTATGTAATGATCATATGATTTTTGTTCTTTAATTTGCTGATGTGACATGTCACACTAGTTAATTTGTTGATATTGAAAAACCTATGTATCCCTGAGATAAATCTCATTTGAATATGGTGTATAATCCTTTAATGTAAAAGCTTTTACACTGCAAAAGATACTGTAAACAAAATGAAAAGACAACAGAAGGGGAGAAAATATTTGCAAACAATGTGACTGACAAAGAATTAGTCTCCAAAATTTACAAACAGCTCTCACAGCACATAGCCAGAGGAGAGGAAACATTGGGACCAGAGCTTGGTGGTAATGGTAGATTGGCCACAGCGCAGTCAGCAGCAGCTGAGAAGCTGAGGGGGGCCTTCTGCTCCTGGATGGCCTAATGGCTCTGGGGAGAACAGTGACTCCTGGGCGGATCAGTGCAGATCAGCAGCAGGCTGGTGGCAGCAGTGAGACTGGAGTGCCCTCTGCTTCTGGGCATCCTTCAACATCAACTTCAGCCTTCCCCAGAACTCCTTCCCAGTCTCTTCAGTGGAGACTTGCCTCGATCTCGGGCTGCAAGCTGACTGACACCCGATGGCCAGTAAAGGTTGACACACTCAATGAGGATGAGCAGTGGGACAACCAGGGCACCAGGCATGTCACCCAGCTACATGAAGGGCATGTCCCTGCTAGTTAGGGCCTTGACAAAACATGGTTCACTGGAGAAAGGAATGCACACCATGTCAGTATTCTGGCCTCAAGAGTCCCCTGAACAGTTGAAAAGGCAAAAAGATATGACCTGAAAGATGAGCTCCCCCAGGTTAGTAGGAGTCCAGTATACCACTGGGGAAAAGCAGAGAAATAGCTACAGAAAGAAAGAAGAGACTGAATGAAGTGAAGCAGAAATGAGGCCCAGTTGTGGTTGTATCTAGTGGTGAAAGTAATGTCCAATGTTGTAAAGAACAATATTGCATAGGAACCTGGAATGTTAGGCCCATGAATCAAGGTAAATTGGATGTGATCAAACAGGAGATGGCAAAAGTTAACATTGACATTTTAGGAATCAGTGAACTAAAATGGACTAGAATGGGTGAATTTAACTCAGATGATCCTTATATCTCTACTGTGGTCAATGGAGTAGATCTCATAGACAACAAAAGATTCTTAAATGCAGTACTTGAGTGCAGCCTCAAAAATGACAAAATGATCTCAGTTCATGTCCAAGGCAATTGATTCAACATAATAGTAATCCAAATCTGTGCCCCAATAACTAATGCTGAAGAAGATGAAGTTGAACAATTATGTGAACAAGATCTATAAGACCTCCTAGAACTAACTCCAAAAAAAGATGTTCTTTTGATTAAAGGGGACTGTAATGCAAAAATAGGAAGTCAAGATACCTGAAATAACAGAGAAGTATGGCCTTGGAGTACAAAATGGAGCAGGGGAAAGCTAACAGAGTTTTGCCAAGAGACCATATTGGTCATGGCAAACACCCTCTTCCAACAACACAAGAGATGACTCTACAGATGGACATCACCAGGTGGCCAACACCAAAATCAGACTGATTATATTCTTTGCAGCCAAAGATGGAGAAGCTCCATACAGTCAGCAAAAACAAGACCAGGATCTGACTGTGGCTCAGGTCATCAGCTCCTTATTCCAAAATTCAGGTTCAAATTGAAGAAAGTAGGGAAAATCACTAGGCCATTAATGTATGATCTAGATAAAACCANAAATCAGACTGATTATATTCTTTGCAGCCAAAGATGGAGAAGCTCCATACAGTCAGCAAAAACAAGACCAGGATCTGACTGTGGCTCAGGTCATCAGCTCCTTATTCCAAAATTCAGGTTCAAATTGAAGAAAGTAGGGAAAATCACTAGGCCATTAATGTATGATCTAGATAAAACCACTTATCACTTATGATTATACAGTGGAAGTGACAAATAAATTCAAGGGACTAGATCTGGTAGACAGAGTGCCTGAAGAACTTTGGATGGAGGTTCGTAACATTGTTCAGGAGCTGGTGACCAAAACCATTACCAAGAAAAAGTAGTTTTCTGAGGAGGACTTACAAGTACCTGAGAAAAGAAGAGAAGCAAAAGGTAAAGGAGAAAAGGAAAGATACACCCATTTGAATGCAGAGTTCCATGGAATAGCAAGAAGACATACTAAAGCATNATTGTTCAGGAGCTGGTGACCAAAACCATTACCAAGAAAAAGTAGTTTTCTGAGGAGGACTTACAAGTACCTGAGAAAAGAAGAGAAGCAAAAGGTAAAGGAGAAAAGGAAAGATACACCCATTTGAATGCAGAGTTCCATGGAATAGCAAGAAGACATACTAAAGCATTCTTAAGTGAACAATGCAAAGAAATAGAGGAAAACAATAGAATGGGAAAGACTAGAGATCTCTTCAAGAAAACTGGAGATACCAAGGGAACATTTCTTGCAAAGATGGGCTCTATAAAGGACAAAAATGACAAGAATCTAACAGAAGCAGAAGAGATTAAGAAGAAGTGGCCAGAATACACAGAATAACTGTACAAAAATGTTCTTAATGACCCAGATAACCATGATAGTGTGGTCACTCACCTAGAGCCAGACCTGGTGGAGAGTGAAGTCTAGTGGGACTAAGGGGGCATCGCTATGGACAAAGCTAGTGGAGGTAATGGAGTTCCAGCTGAGTTATTTCAAATCCTAAAATCCTAAAAGATGATGTCGTTAAAGTGCTACACTCAATATGCCAGCAAATTTTAAAAATTCAGCAGTGTCCAGAGAACTGGAAAAGGTCAGTTCTCATTCCAATACCAAAGTAATGCAATGCCAAAGAATGTTCAAATTGCTGTACAATTACACTCCTTTCACATGCTAGAAAGATTATGCTCAATTTCCTTCAAACTAGGCTTCAGCAATATGTGAACCAACACATTTCAGATGTACAAGCTGTGTTTAAAGAGGCAGAGGAACCAGAAATCAAATTGTCAACATCCGCTGGTTCATAGAAAAAATAAGGAAATTCCAATAAAAACATTTTCTGCTTCATTGACTGCTGGGGGCCAGCGTGAGGAACTCTGCCCATGGCAAAGGTCATGAGGAAGGAGGCTTGGCATACACAAAGGAGTGATCAAGCCTCAGGAAATCCCCTGTTCCCGAGCATCTACCCCCAAAACCAAAGTCTGTTTTATGCTCTCACCTACACCTCTGACTTTACGGGGGGCTCTCCCCCATAACCATTTCTCTCGGAGAAGGAGTTAAACTACAGCTCCAGTTAATAAAAATTCCTGGGCGTGATAAGAGTGTTTCAGCTTGTGAACTCCTCTGAAGATTATCTAGCCTGCCTGTATAGGTTCATCCAGCCACATGTGATTGTTTACAGTCTTCCAACCAAGAGAGGCATGCGATGTTTTAGACTTACTAAAGGCAGATTCTTTTGGGAAGTTAGAATTTACTAGTATAATGGGTTGGTTAAGAAGTATATTGGTGAAGGGTTTTTCATTTGTTGTGTCAATTATTGTTACTAATTCCCTGCCCTGGGTGTGACAAGGGTGTCTCAGGTCAAACCTCTCTGCAGGCAGACTAGTTTGTGTGACAGAATTATCCAAGCACATGATTGTTTACTACCTCTCAACCATAAACAGCACAGAGAGTTTGGAGTATTTTGAAGGTCTTAATTAGCATAGGACTTTTCTCATTGTTGAGTCAATGATTGCCACCAGGCCTCATCCTTAGGCACGTGGGAATATATTAATCAATGTATTTGGAATATAGAAAAGGAAATATAGTAGTTTTTGATGTTAGCAATACTAGACCTTTTGAGTTAATGAATTTTCTCTTTTGTTATAGATCACTGTACTTTGTTATAAATAACTGTGTCTTTGCTATGTAAAAATGTAACTTTATCACTATCTTAAGACTAGATCTTAAGGGGAACATTGGCAAAGGGATTTCAATTATTGGGCTGATGTTTGCTGCTAAATTTCCATATTCCTTGCCCTTATAATGAATATAACTAGCATATAAGAGAAATAAGTATTAACCTTTAAGATTAATCATGTTAACCTTGGATTAAATAATTTCCTTTCTTGATTGTAACTCACTACACCCTCACCCTATAGGAATGCAACTTTATTTGGAGGGTGCCTGGTTTAAGAAAAAACACCCTTGGAAAAAATACGTTTTTTTGGTTATCAGAAAGAAAGGATCATAAAATGACAGCAGGCCTCATGGCCAGAAGATGATGTAAAACCCCTAAGACCTTTTTGTATACATTTATGCAAAGCACCTGATTTTGATAAAGGTCAGGACTGCTGACCCCCGCGTGACTCTGTATTCATCCCTATGTGTAACAAAAGGTATATAAGCAAAACTGAAAATAAAGGAAACGGATCAGTTTCCAGAAAGACTGATTCCCCTATGTCGTTCTCTCTTGTTTTCCGTATTTCTGGCTGAATTCCCATCTGGAGCATGGGTGCCCGCCATGTCTGCTTACTTGCCCCGGCTTTCAAGCCCATACAAAAAGGTACCCAGGGAGGGGCACTTTTTGATACTCAAGTGGCGCCAGTGGCCCAGCATAGATGGTGTAAATTCCTTGTCTTGAAATTTTATTGGTATCCCACGTAAACCAAGTTATTTAGACTCTTTCTCTCCTCTAATATCTTCTACTATTTTCTGGCTGAATTCCCATCTGGCTCGGGGATGCTCACCAAGCCTACTAATTCTGCCTGGGCTTCTAAGATCGGACCAGGGGTGGCCTCAATGCCTCCTCTCCCTCAGGAGAATGGAAAGACGCCTGTGGCCTACGTAGGTGGTGATTGGTATTCCATGTAAGCCAAGTTATTCAGCCTCTTTTCTCTGCTAATTTTCTAATCCCTCTCTATCTGTAATGAAACAAGTTTTTCCTTGCCTATTCGTCTCCACCTTCGAATCACCCTTGATCCACTGGGGCTGGACCCCGGCAATTGACTATGTTAATCCCTTTGACTATGTGCATCACAACAAAACTGTGGAATATTCTTGAATATATGGGAATACCAGACCACATTACCTGCCTTCTTAAACCTGGACATGGAACAGCAGATTGTTTCAAAATTGGGAAAGGAGTATGTCGAGGAGTATATATTGTTACCCTGTTAACAGAGTACATCATATGAAATGCTGGGCTGGATGACTCACAAGCTGGAATCAAGATTGCCAGGAGAAATATCAACAACCTTAGATATGCAGATGATACCACTTTAATGGCAGAAAGTGAAGAGGAACTAAAGAGCCTCTTAATGAAAATGAAAGAGGAGAATGAAAAAGCTTACTTAAAACTCAACATTCAAAAAACAAAGATCCTGGCATCTGATCCCACCACTTCATGGCAAATAGATGAGGGAAAAAATGGAAACGGTGTCAGATTTTATTTTCTTGGCTCCAGAATCACTGTGGACAGTGACTTCGACCATGAAATTAAAAGACATTTGCTCCTTGGAAGGAAATCTATGACCTAGACAGCATATTAAAAAGCAGAGACATCACCTTTGCTGACAAAGGTCCATATAGTCAAGGCTACAGTTTTTCCAGTAGTCATACATGGATGTGAGAGTTGGATCATAAAAAAGGCTGAGCACTGAAGAATTGACACTTTCAAAACTGTGGTGCTTGAGAAGACTTTTGAGAATCCCTTGGACAGCAAGGAGATAAAACCAGTCAACTCTAAAAGAAATCAAACCTGAATATTCATTGGAAGGACTGGTGCTAAAATTGAAGCTCCAATACTTTGGCCACTTATTGCTAAAAGCTGCTTCATTGGAATAGACCTTGATGCTCTGAAAGATTGAGGGCCAGAGGAGATGGAGGTGACAGAATGAGATAGTTGGATCACATTGCTGATTCAGTGGCATGAATTTAAACAATCTCAGGGAGACAGTGATGGACAGGGAAGCCTGGCATGGTGCAGCTGATGGTGTTGCAAAAGGTCAGACACAATTTAGTGACTGAACAACAACATGCAGCTCAATACCATAAAAACAAACAACTCAGTCAAAAAATGGGCAGATGATTCAAACAGACATTTTCCCAAAGAAAACATACAGATGAGCAAGAGGTACCTGAAAAGATGTTCAGTGTTGCTAGTTATTAGAGAAATGCAAATAAACACTATCATGAGATATCACCTCACACCTGCCTATATGGCCATCATCAAAAAATCTACAACAATTGATTTAGAGATGGTCTAGATAAAAAGGAACCTTCCTACACTGTTCATGGGGATGTAAACTGGTACTACCACTGTGAATATCTGTGTGGATTTTCCTTAAAACACTAAAAATAGAGATACTATATGATCTAGCAATCCCACTCCTGGGCATATATTTGGAGAAAAACTTGGTTCATAAGTTCATGCACCCCAATGTTCATTGCAGCACTGTTTACAATAGCCAATACATAGAGGAAACTTAAATGTTCAAATGAATGAATAAGAAAGATGTGGTACATTTATACAATGGTATATTACTCAGCCATAAAAAAAGAATGAAATAATGCCATTTACGGCAACATGGATGGACTTGAAGATAATCATACCAAGTGAAGTACGTCAGGCAGAGAAAGACAAATATCATACAATATCACTTATATGAAGAATCTAAAAAAAGACACAATGAAAAATATTAGCTTATTTTAAAATGGTATAAAAACAAAGTATATGTTCATAAAATATTAAAAGAATGATCTGATTTATGCCATGATTTCTTAATATAAATGATTTCAAAAATTCTATGAATTAAGTAATATTTTCTTTAGGAAAAAGTTTAAGGAGTCATTTCAGTCCTCTTAACTGTCCCCCTACTATTCATGGGCCTGGTGAGTAGCACCCAATAAAGATGATCTGGAGATTCTCTTATTCAAGAAACATAACCAGGTTCTGCTTCTAGCATCCTCTCTGAATGTTCTTCATTGGATATTCAGTTATTCTCATTGCTTTGTATTCTCTGCATGGTCACTTCAGAATGAGGTCAAGGATGCAATTTCAATTCTATTGTTTATTGAAAGCTTCAACTCAGTATCCTTTAATCCATCCGCCGTAGCCTTTATCTCTATCCTCAGAAAATCCAGCCCCAGTTGAGGTTCTCAGAATTCCTGTCACACTCCAGCATCTCAGGCTCCTACTTATTGACAATAAGAGACTTAAAGTTATGAATAGTTTGGATTATTCATAATAAAGAAATGTTTTATTTATGGATTTGTACTTTAAAATTCTGTTTCATATATATATTAATAGAAGCATGAAGCATGTATCATGGAACATATATCATGTGATCATTTATACATAATGGGTTCATCAAGGCCTTTTAAAGACTTTACTCAAAAGGGTCCTTCCTGTAACATATTCTAAAAATAAAGTATAATTTTGGCTAATGGAACCAGAAATGATAAACTGTTCAGAAACTTACACTCGGTAATAAAATTTTATGAGATTAGCAATCTCTCAACACAAGTAGTTTCCATGAGAAACCATTATATAACCACTTGTTGGGGAGGATAGTACAGAAATAAACAGGTTGAGGTATCCTGAATCATTATTTCCTTCCATAAATATACCTGCCAGTGAAAGTGTGAAGCTTGAAACCACTGACCAAGTTTGCATCTCTGATAAACATCGGTTGGCTACTTACTGATTTCTGCTTCTGTTCCTCCTTTTTTCTACATGCTATACGATCTGTCTTCTTTTGCCAGCCCTTCCCTTTGGGTATGTCAATGCTGTTATATATGCAAAGTGTGACTTTGAATAAACATTTTCACGGGAACATGGATGCTCAGGAAACTTCCTAACCACATGTGTTCCTGATATCTCATATGTAAGGTTGTTTTAGATGGCTCATTTTATTTGTTATGCATTGATATCATTAGATTAGAAGTTGGGCTCTGAGGAATCTACCAAACTGATTCTTTCAGCAAATATTTACTGTCTACTATGTGGGAGGCATTGTTCTAAGTATTAGCAATTAACATTGTTTTTAATTACTAGCTTATGTCCTTTTGGAGCTGATATTATGATGGAGAGAACTGCCTTTAGCTAAACAAACAAACAACTGTAATATAATATTAGGCTCTGATATGAGCAATAAAGAAAAAGCAGAGTATAAACAGAGTTGTGTGCCCATGATCAGTCATGTCCAACTCTTTGCAGCCCCATGGACTTCAGTCTGCAAAGCTCCTCTGTCCACGCCATTTTCCAGAAAAGACTATTGTAGTGAGTTGTCATTTCCTCCATCAAGGGATCTTCCCAACCCAGGGGTTGAATCCACATCTCCTGCACCTCTTGAATTGGCAGGCGGATTCTTTACCAGTGAGCCGCCCAAAAAGTTCTTTCAGTTCTGTTCAATCACTCAGTTGTGTCTGACTCTTTGAGACCCCATGGACTGCAGCATGCCAGGCCTCCTTGTCCATTACCAACTCCCGGAGTTTACCCAAACTCATGTCCATTGAGTCAGTGATGCCATCCAACCATCTCATCCTCTGTCATCCCCTTCTCCTTTTGCCTTCAATCTTTCCCAACATCAGGGTCTTTTCAAATGAGTCAGCTCTTCACATTAGGTGGCCAAAGTATTAGAGTTTCAGCCTCAGCATCAGACCTTCCAATGAATATTCAGGACCGATTTCCTTTAGAATGGGCTGATTGGATCTCCTTGCAGTCCAAGGGACTCCCAAGAGTNCAGGGTCTTTTCAAATGAGTCAGCTCTTCACATTAGGTGGCCAAAGTATTAGAGTTTCAGCCTCAGCATCAGACCTTCCAATGAATATTCAGGACCGATTTCCTTTAGAATGGGCTGATTGGATCTCCTTGCAGTCCAAGGGACTCCCAAGAGTCTTCTCCAACACCACAGTTCAAAAGCATCAATTCTTCTGCACTCAGCTTTCTTTATAGTCCAACTCTCACATCCATACATGACTACTGGAAAAACCATAGCCTTGACTAGACAGACCTTTATTGACAAAGTAATGTCTCTGCTTTTGAATGTGCTGTCTAGGTTGGTCATAACGTTTCTTCCGAGGAGTGTCTTTTAATTTCATGGCTGCAATCACCATCTGCAGTGATATTGGAGCCCCCTCGCACCCGAAAAATAAAGTCATCCACTGTGTTCACTGTTTCTCCATCCATCTATTTGCCATGAAGTGATGGGACCAGATGCCATGATCTTAGTTTTCTAAATGTTGAACTTACGCCATATTTTTCATTCTCCTCTTTCAGTTTCATCAAGAGACTCTTTAGTTCTTCACTTTCTGCTCTGAAGCTCTTTGGAAGGGAGTAAAAGAAAGTTTTTTGGATTGGACTTTCAACAAAACCTCTCCTAGAAATTGATCATTAAATTTGTATATAAAGTGAATGAGGAAACATACCTTATAAGTTTCTGATGGAAAATATTTTAGGCAATGAAAACTTAAGTTCATATCCCAATGAATTGGGAATATAATTGATGTTTTCCAGTATGGCAAGAGCGGGCAGAGGAGTGACTGAAAAGACAGTAGCAGGAAATCAAAACATATAGGACTTTAAAAGCCATGGGAGAGACATTAGATTTTTTTTTTTTTTAAGATAGGGTTAGGGTTGGGGTTAGGGTTGAGTTGAGAGCAGAAAATTGACATGACAATTTAAATTTTGAAAGGATTACTAGAAATCTTTACATTGAGAGTTATACTATGAAAACTATGGAAGAAAAAGTAAGAAGACAAATTATTTTTTTATTTGCTATGGTTCAGGCAGACAGTAGTGTTGGTGGTGTCTGTGGCAATGGCAATGAGAAGGTGAGAAGTGGCACAGTTGGAATAGAACAGTTGTAGTGTGACTCTAAAGCTTTGGACCTGAATAATGGAGTGGTGTCCATATTCTGAGGCGGGCTATGTTGGGAGAAGAAAAGTGTCGTTGGGAGAGTTTTGTGTGTGTGAACTTTAAGATGCCCATTTAACAGCCAAGTGGAGATGCCATAGAGAGAGTTGGTATCTGAGCCTAATACTCAGGGGATGGTTTGTACTAGAAATGCACCTTAGGGAGTCATTTCTAAGCTATAGATATTCTTTGGAACCATGATAGTGGACAAGATCACCTACAGACTGAGTCTAGTTAGAGGAGTTTTGAGGTTGGATTTCCAGGGCACTCCAAAAACCAGAGAATGAGGATCCAGAAGAAGAAGCTTGTGAGGGCAGAGATATCCTGGGTCTCCATCCCTAGAACATCTTTGCTAAGCCAATCACTAGAACATGACAATCACTGTTTCTCTAAATCTCTAATATAGGAACCAATATTTATGCCAGTAGTTGTCAATAAAATATTGGTAATAAAAATAACTTTCAGACAACTTGCCCATCTCTCTCTTCCACACAATAACTAAAAAACATAATGAAACTGGCTTTTCCTTTAGAAACTTCCCACCAAATTCTAAACTGAGACTGGAAAAGAAACCCCAAACCCTAAATTTATTATGTATTAGATAGGTAGAATTCTCACTCCTTTGAGAGTAAACACATTAGAGATATTCCAGACAAGACTTTTGGTTGGTGTGGGGATTCACTCAAGCACACAAAGTAATAAACACTTGGGATATATGCATAGATGCTTTCCATGCCTCATAGTGTTTGATAGTCAGATACTGTGGACTGATAATCTAGAAGCAACTAGAGCAGAGTGATGAGAAAGTCTGATGTTGACTCAGATTATCCAAAAGACTCAATTTTGGATAACCTCTCTTTTATTTGACTTTTGTTTTGCTCTTTATAATTCATTTGCCATTGTTCAGTTTCTGGAATTTCCAAAGGATTTAATAGATTTGATTTAAAGAAAGGTTATTAGAAGCAAACTTTTGCAATATGGTAGAAGCATTAAAACAAACAACCCAATCAAAAAATGGGTAGAAGACCTAAATAGACATTTTTCCAAAGAAGACACACAGATGGCCAAGAGGCATATGAAAAGATGTTCAACATCACTAATAAATGTTGGAGAGAATGTTAAGAGAAAAGAACCCTCCTATACTGTTGGAAGAAATGTACATTGGTACAGCCATCTTGTTGGACAGAATGCAGATTCCTTAAAAAACTAAAAATAGAGCTACCATATGACTCTGCAATGCCACTCCTAGGCATATACCTGGAGAAAAATGTGATCCAAAATGACACACTCACCCTAATATTCATTGCAACACTGTTTACAATAGCCAAGACATGGAAGCAACCTAAATGTCCATTGACAGCAGAGTGGATGAAGAAGATATGGTGCATTTATAGAGTGGAATATTACCCAGCCATTAAAAAGAATAAAATAATGTCATTTACAGCAACATAGATGGACCTAGAGACTGTCATGCTGAGTGAAGTGAGTCAGACAGTGAAGGAAGAATATCATATAACATCCCTTATATTTGGAATCTAAAAATAAATGATACAAGTGAACTTACAAAACAGAAAGAGGCTCATGGATAACCAGCAAGGCCCTGCTGTATAGCACATGGAACTCTGCTCAGTGTTATGTGGCAGCCTGAATGGGAGTGGGAGTTTGGGAAAGAACGAGTACATGTGAATGTATACAGCTAAGTTCCTTTGCTGTTCACCTGAAACTATCACAGCATTGTTAATCATTGTATCCCAGTACAAAACAGAAAGTTAACCAAATAGCTAAAGCTAAAAAAAATAAAATAAAACTTTNCCAGCAAGGCCCTGCTGTATAGCACATGGAACTCTGCTCAGTGTTATGTGGCAGCCTGAATGGGAGTGGGAGTTTGGGAAAGAACGAGTACATGCGAATGTATACAGCTAAGTTCCTTTGCTGTTCACCTGAAACTATCACAGCATTGTTAATCATTGTATCCCAGTACAAAACAGAAAGTTAACCAAATAGCTAAAGCTAAAAAAAATAAAATAAAACTTTAAATATATACTAGAAATTAAGGATGTTTTAAAAATATATAATTTTGTCAATTTCCCTTGAAGAGAGTAAAAGAGACTTTAATTCAATTCAGTAGAAAAAAAAANCCTTGGAGAAGGGATAGACTACCCACACCTGTATTCAGAGGCTTCCCTGGTGGCTCAGTTGGTAAAGAATCCACCTGCAGTGTGGAAGGCCTGGGTTTGATCCCTGGGTTGGAAAGATCCCTGGAGAGGGGCATGGCAACCCACTCCAGTGTTCTTGTCTGGAGAGTCCCATGGACAGAGGAGCCTGGTGAGCTGCAGTCCCTGGGGTTGCAAGGAGTGGGACATGACTGAGCATAGGACAGCACAAAAGATGACGTGCAGGTTTCAGGCTGGAGGACGGA
This sequence comes from Neotragus moschatus, assembly GCA_006410615.1. NCBI lineage: Eukaryota > Metazoa > Chordata > Mammalia > Artiodactyla > Bovidae > Neotragus > Neotragus moschatus. The sequence continues at coordinate 138,693 of SJYA01000241.1, forward strand.
GGGGCCACTGCTGAGATATAGCGACCCAGGGCTTGGACAGTGGCTCTGTCCTGGCCCTGGTCTCAGTTTTCCCAGGTGCAGTCTCGTGTCCAGAGTTGCAGACACAGGTGATAGATCAATAGCTGGATGGATTAGACAAAGGGAATAGCAAGAGCAAATTCTCAGGGGTGAGAAGTTTATAGGGGGACAGTTTTACTTGAGTAACATCTATCTCTTCCACAGGCAGGGGCAGTCATGCCTGTCTTGCTCACCTCTGCACCCTTAACTCGAACAGGCTTAGCTTGGCACATACCAGATACTCCATTAATGGTCATGAAAGAATGAAAAAAAAATCAACCAAGTGCTGTGATTTGGCTGCAGTCTGGAGAACTGGTCGGGACTCTAGGGTGGTGGAATGGTGATCTTGAGTGCCAGGGTGGGTTCATTTTTCATTCCTTTGGTGATGGGTTTTGAGTGGAGGCCAGGTCTAAAAAGAAAGGGGCTTTCCGGATGACTCAATGATAAAGAATCCACTTGCAATGAAGATGTAAGAGACTCAGATTGAGTCCCCGGGTCGGGAAGATCCCCTGGACGAGGAAATGGCAACCCACTCCAGTATTCTTGCTTGGAGAATCCCATGGACAGAGGAGGCTGGAGGGCAACAGTCCATAGAGTTGCAAAGAGTCAGACACGACTGAGCTACTGATTTTGACCCAAGATTTTGAGTCAAAATCTTGCTTGNGAAATGGCAACCCACTCCAGTATTCTTGCTTGGAGAATCCCATGGACAGAGGAGGCTGGAGGGCAACAGTCCATAGAGTTGCAAAGAGTCAGACACGACTGAGCTACTGATTTTGACCCAAGATTTTGAGTCAAAATCTTGCTTGCCCATGGCTCTGAATAAGTTACTTAACTTCTTGGCACCTCAGTTTCTTCATTTATAAACTGGAGATGTATCTCACGCCATTGTTATGAGGGTAAATGAATTAGTGTGTGTAAGATGCCCGCTTGGAGCAATGCAGGACACACAGAAAGTTCTGGGCACTAGCTCATTCTTGTGACCTGTCCCTCCTCCTCCTTCCTCTCTTCTCCTCTTCCTCCTCCCTCCTCTCCTTCCCCCTTAGGCTTGCTGTTTACCTGCTCTAAGCCTCGGTTCATTCATCCTGTAGGTGGTGACACCAACCCCACATGCTTATTAAATGGATTGAATGTGATAGTTCATTAGAAAGACTTGGTGCACAGTGGGTACCTAATAATTGCTGGTTAACACAATCGGTGCTGGGCTGACATAAGCCAGCTTTGCCTCCAGAAGGGCAGGTAAGATCCTGGGGGAAACCTTTTCCACCAGTTTTGCTCTGGGCAAGAGAAACGGAAAAGTTGCTAATTCTGAAGAGTAAATGTCAGAGGCTTGGGAAGGATTTTGAGGTTCTGAAAATAAACATCGGGAAAGGAAAGAGGAAGCGGGGAGAGAAAGGAGGACACGGAGATGAAGCGAGCCAGGATGAGAGGTAGAGAAGAGACGTCCAGACTGTGAGAGAGCGCGCTCTGTGTTTGCCCCCAGATTCTGGGGTGAAGAGCTGAGCAAGCAGGTGGCTGCTGAAACAGACACGGTCATGATTGGCTGATGGATGCCCCTGGATAGAGTGGCTCTGTTCTGCCATCAAGTGAATTGAACAGGGCCAGCTAATCAGAGGGTAAAGAATCTGCCTACAATGCAGAAGACCTGGGTTCGATCCCTGGGCTGGGAAGGGGACCCTTCCATTCCTGAAGGAGGAAATGGCAACCCACTCCAGTATTCTTGCCTGGAGAATTCCATGGACTGAGGAGACTGGCGGGCTATAGTCCATGGAGTCGCAAAGAGTTGTACATAACTGAGCAAATAACGCACACAGTCACTTAGAGGTAAAGAATCTGCCTGCCAAGCAGGAGACTCGGGTTCAATCCCTGGGTTGGGTAGATCCCCTGGAGAAGGAGATGGCAAGCTGTTCCAGTACTCTTGCCTGGATAACCCCATGCAGAGCAGAGTCTGTGTCCATGGGGTCCCAGAGTCGGATCTGACTCAGCGACTAAACCACCACCACAGTTAACAGCGGGGCTCGATTCAGCAGATGGGTGTGGAGCAGGTGTAGAGCTGGGCTGTATATGCCTGTTCCGCACGGCTCACGGGTGAATTTAGAAAACTAGCTAAGAGTGCTCATCTCTGTGTCACACACGAGTACTGCGAGAAACGATGTGCTTTTTCTCCTTCTTGTTCTATATCACATTTTCTTTCCTTTGTCAGAACCCATCAAATTCTACATGAGCCATAGCCAGCTTTCCTCCTTAGATAAATGAAAGTAGTCTGTGATTTTCTGTGAAAGATGCTAGGTTGGTACTTTTATAGGACAATATAGATTTTTGTCTTCTGCCCTTGCTGGTGTTAAGTTGGAAGAGTGAAGGCCTCTGAAGCTCACTTTCTGGGAGTCCTGGCACCTATGTGCACGGAATTTCCTACTGGGTTTAGCAGGCACCTATGGAGCTGGTTCCATCAAGGGCACACGGGATGGGCCTGTCACTGCCTCGCAGGCAGGAGCCTTCTTCCCCTGTATGCTTCTGTAGTTTATGAGCTGATAGCATGGTTTTAGCACATTTATAAACATTTGGGTATCTTCTTCAGTCATTTATTTTTTCAGTTATTTTTAGGGGAAAATAAATTGTCTTTACACTCCCATAAAATCACTGTGCCGCAGCCTTGGACGTGCCCAGTGGATGTGAGTGAACAAGATCTGGAAGAAGCCCTGTACTGAGAGGCAGCAGTCCCTGGGTTCCAGTTCTGGTGTTGCCAAAAGAGTGGGGGAATCTAGCGGCTTGCCACTCAAAAGCCAATAAAAAGGACAGGTTGGTGGAAAGGAAAGTTTGCTTTATTTCAGATGTGGCAACTGGGCAGGGGGAGGGCCCACATCTGTCTAAAGGCTGACTTTTCCCCCCATGGACAGTCAGTGGGCAAAAGTTTTTATAGACAGTGGAGGGGGTGGGGGCTACAGGCAGAAACTGCACAGTCATCTTTGACAGTCATCTCCAGCTGGTCATTGGCGGTCTGACCATGTCATCTTGATTGTTTTAGCTGCAGTTAATCTTCAGTTCACGGTCATTTTTTTCCCCATTTCTCTGAGGCCAGTTCTTGGAATTGTGGCGGCTTATGGTGTGGGTACAGTCTGGTCATCACATAGCTAACTTCTTCCACCGGGGGTTTCAGTATCTACCAGGCAGCTCACCGGATATGGCTCAGAATATTATCTACAGCCCTTGAGAAGGAACTAAAGGTCCTCGATGATGCTTCATGACTACACGATTATTATTTGGTTTCTTTTATTGTTTTCCTTTGGTTTTGTATGTTCTCATTTCTCTGGTTCAACTTATTCTTTGACTAAAGTTTTCCATGGGCAAACGGCAGGCAGAGGACATTGGGGGAGGGGGGCAAGGACCATAGGGTCTTGCTCCATTTCATTGAATGGGCTGATAGCTTGTTGTGCAGCTTTGGGAAAGTCATTTTCCCTCTCTGGGCCTCAGTTTCTCCTTCGTCCATCCTGATATTTATAGTCTGAATGTTCCGGGAATGTGAGGCTCCAGGCAAAGGGGAGCTCAGAGACTTAATTTATGAAACAAATATGTACTTACTATGTGCCAGGAGGGGCTTCCCTGGTGGCTCAATAGTAAAGAATCTGCCTGCAAGGCAGGAGATGAGGGTTTGATTCCTGGGTCAGGAAGATCCCCTGGAGGAGGGCATGGCAGCCCACTCCAGGATTCTTGCCTGGGAAATCCCATGGACAGAGGAGACTGGTGGGCTACAGTCCCTGGGATCACAAAGAGTTGGACATGACTTAGCAGTCAACAGCAACAATGTGCCANGGGAATGTGAGGCTCCAGGCAAAGGGGAGCTCAGAGACTTAATTTACGAAACAAATATGTACTTACTATGTGCCAGGAGGGGCTTCCCTGGTGGCTCAATAGTAAAGAATCTGTCTGCAATGAAGGAGATGAGGGTTTGATTCCTGGGTCGGGAAGATCCCCTGGAGGAGGGCATGGCAGCCCACTCCAGTATTCTTGCCTGGGAAATCCCATGGACAGAGGAGCCTGGTGGGCTACAGTCCCTGGGATCACAAAGAGTTGGACATGACTTAGCAGTCAACAGCAACAATGTGCCAGGAACAAGGCTGTGGTCCCAGGGAAGGAGATCCATTCCTTGGCCTCAAGGAATAGATCTGGAGGAAGGAAATTTCATAGTGAAATGTGAAAAAGTCACTGCAACATACAGAATGGAAGCTCCAAGGTGATGGGGAGCTCTGTTCCTTTTCTTCAGGGCTGCTCCCTCCTCTGTGGGTACCGCTGGCCTCCACCCTGCACCTCTCCTGGCAAGGGGGCGGGGCACATGGAGTTGAGCAGGGTCTTTCCTTCAGGTCCACTGACGCTCCTGGACACTCTGCCTCTCCCCCACACCAGCCGGTGGCTGCTGCTGCTGAAGCTCTGTAGGCACCTTTACTCTCATAATCGATGCTGCGGGAGGGCAGGGGTGGAGTTGATCATGCATGCAGCTCACGTTACCCTGAAAGGCCCAGCCCAGCCAGTCAGTCAGTGCACCTGCACACTGGTGACTACTGCCTCGAGTCAATAATGCTGACAAAGTTAGGTGGGAGGGACGTCATTCCTTTTTCCTTCCCCCACATCCTTTCTGGAATAAGCAACTGTCTCTCTTGCAANCGTTACCCTGAAAGGCCCAGCCCAGCCAGTCAGTCAGTGCACCTGCACACTGGTGACTACTGCCTCGAGTCAATAATGCTGACAAAGTTAGGTGGGAGGGACGTCATTCCTTTTTCCTTCCCCCACATCCTTTCTGGAATAAGCAACTGTCTCTCTTGCAAATAAATGCCTTGCACCCCACACTCCCCTCAGGCCCTGGGAGGCTTTGGAGAGGTCTCCTTTACAGTGGACCCTGGTATCTCTGAGCCCTGGACCAAGAGCTTCACACATGGATTTGACTTTCCCCGCAGCAGCCCCTGGGAGGCAGTATTGCATGGGGCTTGAGTCAATTACATGAGAATGCACAGCCAGGAAGCGGCAGGGTCTAGATTTGAGCCTGGGACTGAGAGATTAAAAATAATAACACAGAGCATTTATTGAGCCCCTCTAGTGCCTGGGGAAGTGGGCATGGAGAGAAGGGGCTCTCTGAGCCGGGTCCTGGAGATCCCTGAGCACTGGTTGCCCTGTGGGCATGAAAGCAGAGGGGCTCCAGCTGGGTGAACAAGAGGGACAAAGGCAGGGGTGGGGAGGGGTCCCCAAGGCTGGAAGCAAAGGGCTGGTTGGGAGAGGACACTGGGGAGGAGACCTGATCTTATGGGGCCTTGCATGCCAAGCCAGGAAGCTTGGGCTCAGCAATCAGAGAACCTGTGGATTTCAGAAAGTTCTTCCTGGTGGTAAGCTGAACCCTGGCCCCTTTCGGCCTCTTTCTTTTGTTCTAGCCTTTCTCCTGAGACCCAGGGAAGTAGATGCATTTGCGTGTCTCCCGGGGACAACCGGAGAGACACAGCTGCAAGTGGCCTTGGCTCCACCCTTGGAGGCCTCCCTTCCTGGTTTAAAATCCTCTGTAGACATGGGAACACATCCCTTCCCACCCTCACTCCTCACTGCGCCTCTGTAGTCAGCCTCCAGGTCATCAATAAAACTAGGTTACAGGTAATACCTGCAGTTCTACAGAACTGATGTCCGTGTGCTCAGGCTGTGAGCCAGCCCCACTTCTCACACCGTGCACGCGCCCGCTCACATCACCCTCACAGCATTCCCATCACCACGGTTGAGGTCATCCCCGTATCCCAGGTCTCTGCTTTAACAGCTATGCTCTGTCCCCAGGTGCTTCTCTTTTATGGTACTACTCATTATTCTCTGAGCTTTTACACATGTCAAGCCAGTCTGTCTATCTATATATATAAAACAACTATTCAAGTAGCTGGGTTATTACAACCTTGGTCCTGGACTCCCTGAGCCTAGGGGATGATATCTATTCATCTCTGACTCCTGCGTACTCAATGCTGCCCTGTGCTCCCCCTACGCTAAGCCCTCTGCAAATTCTTCCTCTAGTCCTCCTAGCCACCCCCAAGAGACCAGTTATCTTCATTATCCAGTTGAGAACAATGTAACTCAGAGATGCAAAGGGACTTGTCCCAGGTCATACAGCTAGGCAGTGCCAGCATTAGCAACTGATGCTAGAGCCCTATTCTGAACTTCTGAGCAGGCAGAGTTCCCTGAGTTTGACTTTCTTAGGGGGAACAGAGGAGGGAGAACAGACTTGTCTTGGGTTCTGGTAGCCAGAAACCTAGAACCCAAAGCCCTCTGTCACCTTCAGGCTGTTTGGAGGGCAGATGGGCTGAGCCCATGAGATAGCTGCAGCCTGGGTCATGGTTCTGCCCTGGATTATGGCCCCTGTGGTTAAAGGGCTCTGGTTTTGACTTGCCAAGCTTTGTGTCACTTTGGGCTATCTCTCCCAGAACTCTTACAGCCTCCACAGGGGAGCAGGGGCTTAATCATCACTGTCCCCTCCTCTGAAAGGCTAGACCAATGCCTCCAGTCACTGCTGCCCCCATCCCTGGCCCTGCTGGGGTAGCATCAGAGAGGGAGCTTGTGAGCATAATTCAGTACAGAGTCATGGAGGACACCTGGTTTGAGGCCTTGCCTGAGTGAGCACTGTATCAGTCAGCATAGGCGAGGCTCTGCTCAGTAACAAACAGTCCTCAGTGGCTTAAATACATGTGTGTGTGTGTGTGTGTGTACTTATTTATTTATGCCACTGGCATTTTATTTGTTTGTTTCTCTATCTACTAATTCAACTTATTTTTAATTGAAGTATATTTTCTTTATAATATTATATTAGTTTCAGGTATACAACACAGTAATTCAATATTTTTATAGATTATACTCCATTCAAAGTTATTACAGAATAATGGCTGTATTTCCCTATGCTGTTCAGTACGTCTTTGTTGCTGACTTATTTTTTATAAAACGTTTTAATCCCATACCTCTATCTCTCCTCTCCCTTCTCCTACTGGTAACCACTAGTTTGTGAATCTGTTTCTGTTTTCGTCATGTACATTTGTTATATACATTTTGTTGTTCTGTTTTTTAGACTCCACGTATAAAAACCCAAATATTTATTTCTTGCTAATCCTGCCTGCCCGCTGTGTGTCGGGCGGGGCTGGATCTGCTCATCAGGGCCCTTCCTGGACCCCAGGTGGCAGAGTAGCTACCAAGCCAGAGGCGGAGAGGGCTCTGGCGGGTTTTGCACCAGCCGTGAAGTGCTCAGCAGGTGAGTGACACGCATTACTTCTGTTCTCACAACTCATTGGCCAGAACAAGTCATACCGTCCCACTGAGCCACGGGGGCCAGGAAGTTCAGTCCCATCGTGGACCGAAGAGGTGAGGCGTGGAAATGTTTGGCAGAATGCATGACTACCCCAGGCACCACGAGGATGTGCAGGGTAGCGACTCTGCTCCCACCTCCCCCTTCACACACCCCTACCCTGCACACCCCCCAGGGCTTGCAGATTCCGCAGGCTGTCCATGCAGATTTCCCCCTCGTTCTATCTCAGTGGCCTATAGACATAGTTATCCCAAGAGTCTGCGATTCAGCAGGTAAATGAATTGAGAGTGATCACAGTGTTTGGAAGTGGTTGGGCTGGGATTGTGACCCAGGTTTGTTTGACTCAAAGACCATTCTTCTTCTCCCTGAACTTGGTGTCCCTTAAAACAATCAGAAAACATGGCAAAGCAGTGGAGAGGCTGGGATGAGATGCTGAGTGCAGACAATCAGTGCCACAGGCCACCGAGAGCCCAGGAATCCAGGAGGGCTTGAAAATTCTGCATCCAGGCAGGCAAGGAAAATGCAAGGTACAGTGTGTGGTGTGAGGAAGATTACTTAGTAAGAGGCATCAGTGATGGTCTCTGGATCGTGAGCTGTGCCACTGTGCCGTGCCCCCTGCCAATCACTTTGCACCAATTCAGTCACTGAATTCTCAGAACTACTTCTTGGTGAAGTACCATTGGATGGTGCCAATGGATAAGGTGCTCAGTTTACAGATGAGGAAAATGAGGGCCAGAGAAGTTGACGCTGAGGTCACTCAGCTGGTCAGTAGCAGCGCTCTTTCTTGCCACCTGCAGTCCTGCTTTTCCTTGTGAACCCCAGAGCCTGACAATCAAGTTCTGGGCAAAAGACCCCTCCGACTCTGCCAGACCCCAAGATTGCCCATCTCCCCAGAGAGGGACCTGCTTCACTATGAAAGGCCCCTTTCCACAAAGACACAACACAGAAGCCGATGAAATGCACTCGAATTCAGCATCACTTTGGAAATCGATGTGCTATGATTGCGAATCCAGTGTCTGTCAGCAGCTGCCTAATTTTAGCTGGATCTTTGCGGGCTTCTCACCAGGCTCATCCGCCCCCGTGGACTGACAGAGCAGTTCCGAGAGTATCATTGATCTTTTGACTAAAGTGTCCTAATGAAATACAAACCTGCTGTTACTCAGAGAGCTGTCTGCCGTGGAGGCATGGAAGAAATGCTACCAGGACAACAGTAACCATAATTTCATTGTAAAACCTGCCCTCTTGTGCCATGTCTCTCCCACCTCTTCCCTGTTTTGATCTTGGGCTCACAGGTCCAACATGGAAAATCGATGTCTTTCACTGTTTCAACTCTGTCACAGAGATGTAGAGGGGAGAAAACCATCAATAGAGTGTTAAAGATATTTCCGGTTATGAGCAAGTGCCCTGTGATGGGGGCCCTTGGCAACTTGCAGTGAGTTAGCACCTATTTATTTGCAGGAGGGGGGCTGCTGGGAGGCTGATTAAAGTGCTCCTGTTCGAGGCATTCCTCCTAGCTAATCGGCTAAAGAAGCAGCAGAGGTGGAGGGTTGCCAGAGGGTTTAGAATCCCGGAAAATCAGAAACCATCGTCACTAAGGGCAGAAGTGGACAGAATAAGAAATAGGTAAACTGTTGCCTAGTCAGTGGGGGTTCTGGGGAAGGAAGCAGGGAGAAAGACACCTACCACTTTGGAGACAAGAATTATCTTGCAGGGTAGGGTCGTCAAATCTGATTTAGGGAAGATTCTGAAGGTCCAATGGCCTCATCTTAGAGATGGGCCTCCTGAGATCAGCAGAGGGTAAGACATCTTGGTTCACAGCATGCCTACAGTTCAGTGGCAGAAAGAGAAATACTGATGTCTCCAGGTAGATTTTATGGATTGTGGGGGAAAGAGTACAGTTTCCTCCAACTGGTTCTGATGGTGCCCCATGGTCTAGACCAGGGATCAGCAAACCACAGCCTATGGGCCATGGCTGGCCCCACGGTCTGTTTTTGCAAATAAAGTTTTATTGGAACTCGGGCCCACTCATCAGATCCTGTACCGCCTAAGGCTGTGTTCATGTTCCACCTGCGTGGCGGAGACGCTGTATCAGAGACTGTACGATCCACAGGCCTGAAGTCTGGCCCTGCAGAAAAGGTTTGCTGACCCTCTTTCTAGCCACTTGCCCGAGGGGCTCTTACACATAATTTATGCAGCGTTTTTATGTATATTATGATATTGTTATGAAAAGTCAAACACTTGTTTTCAACGGGACACTGACATGGATTCCTCCAGATCTAAAACTGACAGCAGCAGAGCTTCTCAGACTGCAGTGGGGAGGGGCCGAGCCTGCCCTCTCCTGGCCTCCCCTCCTGCTCCACCCCAAGCAGGGTTGTCTGACAGAATACAGGACACCCAGCTACACGTGAATTCCAGATAAGCAACAGATTTCTTTTCTTTACAACAATTGCATCCCAAGTAGAATCAGGGTCTTCTCCAGTGACTCTGCCTGCCAACGACTCTGCCTCCAAAGAATCTGCCTCCTAATGCAGGCAACACAGGAGCCATGGGTTCAATCCCTGGGTCGAAAAGATTCCCTGGAGAAGAAAGTGGCTATCCACTCCAGTATTATTGGTGGGATAATCCATGGACAGAGGAGCCTGGTGGGTTATAGTCCATGGGGCTGTGAAGAGCTGGGCATGACTGAAGCAACTGAGCACAAGCATGCAAGTAGAATTAACGGAAGCATTCATTACGTGTAGGAAAAAGCTCGCTTAAAACTCAACATTCAAAAAACGAAGATCATGGCATCTGGTCCCATCGCTTCATGGCAAATAGATGGGGAAAAAGTGGAAGCAAGGACACACTTTATTTTCTTGGGCCCCCAAATCACTGCTGATGGTAACTACAACCATGATATTAAAAGACTTTTGCCCCCTTGGAAGGAAAGCTCTAACAAGCCTAGACAGAGTATTAAAAAGCAAAGATATCACTTTGCCAACAAGAGTCTGAATTGCCAAAGCTATGGTTTTCCAAGTAGTCGTGTATGGATATGAGAGTTGGAACGTAAAGAAAGTTGACCATTGAAGAACTGATGCCTTCAATTTGTGCTAGAGAGGACTCTTGAGAGTCCTTTGGGCTGCAAGGAGATCAAACCACTCAATCCTAAAGGAAATCAGCTCTGAATATTCATTGGAAGGACTGAAGCTGAAGCTCCAGTACTTTGGGTACCAGATGTGAAAAGCCAACTAATTGGAAAAGACTCTGATGCTGGGAAGGACTGAAGGCAAAAGGAGAAGGGGGCAGAGGATGAGACGGTTGGATGGCACCACTGACTCTAGGGACCTGCATCTGGGCAAACGCTGGAGACAGTGAAGGACAGGGAAGTCTGGCATGCCGCTGTCCATGGGGCCACAAACAGACATAACTTTGCGACTGAAGGATGACAGCATGTAGGAAAACAGAGGCTTATTAAGAACAGGAGTTTTGAAGCCCTAAACTGACTTGACCTTGATTCCCAGCTGCAATGCTTATGGCCGTGTGTCATTGGTAATTTCTCTAAGACTTAGACGTTATCTATAAAATGGATGTATTACTAGTACCTATCTCATAGAATGGCTGTGAAAATTATTTTGAAAAGGCTAACTGCAATGCTTGGATTTCAATAAATGTATTTATTTCGTAGAAACAATCAAAAAGAGTAAGTATATCCCAAATACTGAATGGGTCGTACTCATAAAAAAAAAAAATCACAATTTAACTGATATTCAGATGTAACGAAGAGTCCATCTTACATTTTTATTTGCTAAATATCGCAACTCAACCATTGAGCCATCTCAGAGGAAGCTGGTCACAAAAGTCTTTCGTCTCTGGAATAGGTTTCAAAGTCCTTAGCCTGGCATGTCAAGTCTGTCCTTGGGCAAAGCCTGCAGCCTCATTGCTTGCCCCTACCTTTCCACCCGCCCCCATCATCTATCACTGTCTACCTTNTAAATATCGCAACTCAACCATTGAGCCATCTCAGAGGAAGCTGGTCACAAAAGTCTTTCATCTCTGGAATAGGTTTCAAAGTCCTTAGCCTGGCATGTCAAGTCTGTCCTTGGGCAAAGCCTGCAGCCTCATTGCTTGCCCCTACCTTTCCACCCGCCCCCATCATCTATCACTGTCTACCTTGAGCTCTTTCTTGTTTCCTTCCAGACTTCTCTGTGCCTTTGCCTGAACTATTGCCCCTGCCCAGGCTGCCTCTGGACTCCTGCCCACGCTCATGTTTGCCTCTTGGCTGGTTCTGCTGAGTCACCACTCACAAACTGGCCACAAAGATGGCACGTGCATGTAGGTAGACAGGATCTAGGAAACAGCAGACGGGATCTCCGGGTTTAGGTTCCTTGTGGACTGTGGTTTCATGCAGAGGAGTGTTGGGCAAGTCATCCCAGGCCAAGGCTGGAGGGGCTTCTGTCTTCTCCCCAGGGGGTTCCTCCCATTTCTTTTCCAGAAGATTCAGAGCCTTTCACAGGCAACTGCTTCACACAAGGTGAATATAGGTGTGGAACTTCTGGAAGGCAGGCCAAGGCCCCAGTGGATGCCTGAGTCCTGCAGATGTTAGGAACTCTCAGGGTGCCTTTGGGGATGTGGTAAATGGGAGCGGGAGGGCAGGAGCCTGGAGGCAGAAGGCGAATGAGNCCTTTCACAGGCAACTGCTTCACACAAGGTGAATATAGGTGTGGAACTTCTGGAAGGCAGGCCAAGGCCCCAGTGGATGCCTGAGTCCTGCTGATGTTAGGAACTCTCAGGGTGCCTTTGGGGATGTGGTAAATGGGAGCGGGAGGGCAGGAGCCTGGAGGCAGAAGGCGAATGAGTGTGGGTGCCAAGTGGGTCTGTTTGCTCTCATTCACTCCAGGTTATGCTTAAATGGGATAAAATTATCCCCTAATCCCTTTTATTTCCATTTAGCACTTCTAGAAAAGACCCACTTGACGTTTTAGGAGAAGGGAAAAAAGAAAGCAAGAGATGTAATTTTCAGTTGAAACTTCAGGATGGAGAAGTCTCAGTGAATTCAGCGCTTGGTGTATCTTAACGTCTCCACTAATGAGACCAGGTGAGCGAGATGATAGAAAGTGTGCCAGGGTCTCCTCAACCTGTCCCTGTCTTGGGAGGGGTGCTGTGGGAGGGACGGGCTTGGTCCTCCTCACGTAGGTGTCCCCCAGTGATGGGCAGTGGGGCTCACAGCTCCTCTCTCCTCTTGGGCAGACTTGAAGTCCATGTAAAGTAGGCACACCAGAGAGGGTCCCCTGGACCATGATCATTTCCTTGAAAGAAGTATTCAGGAGTGAATTTGTCAAACCAAACGTTTCTGATGCTCGTTGCCAGGCTGCCTTAGGCCAAACCTTAGCTCTACCATCTATTCTTTATGTGACTATAGACAAGGTGCTTCCTCCCTCTGTGCCTCCATCTCATCTGAAAAATGGGGACGATACCAGTACCCATCCATCCTAGTTTTGCTGTGAAAAATGAAGGCATTGGCTACACTGCCCAACAGACAGAAAACACTCAAGAGATTTTGACTGCTACTATTGTTGTGTCATTATTATTTTTAGAGTGCATCCAGAAATGTTGTGCCGATTTTAGTGATTGCCAGCATCTCCTGAGTGTTTTAGACATGGAAAGGACAGGATGGAGAGACCTGGCTTCTTGTCCTGGGTCTTCTGACACACCCATGATCTTGCTGAGCACCTGTCCCTCTTTCTGAGTCTCAGTTGTTTTCACTTGTTAAATTAGCTATGGTCTTATATGAGCACTGGAATTCTATTTAGGTGATGAAGTTGCGAGTAGAAATAGCTGGGAAAAAAAAAGAACTTTCAAAAATAGAACAGACATGTCTTTTACAACCTTTCAGATGACTTAGGAAAACTTGTTGATGAAGTAGAGACAAACTCCTGCCTGGATCTTAATATATTCAGAGTTATTTGGGTCTGCTCTACTTCCTACCTCCATTTGTTAATTTAATAAGGATTTATTGGAAAGTGCCACAGGCAAGGTTAGGCTTTTGGAAAATTTTTTGCTGTTGTTCAGTCATTAAGTTGTGTCTGACTCTTTGAGACCCCATGGACTGCAGCACACCAGGCTTACCTGGCCTTCACTATCTCCCAGAGTTTGCTCAAACTCATTTCGGTTGAGTTGGTGATGTCATCCAACCATCTCATCTTCTGTTGCCCCCTTCTCCTCCTGCCCTTAATCTTTCCCAGAATCAGGGTCTTTTCCAATGAGTCTTCCCATTAGGTTGCCAAAGTACTGGAGCTTCAACGTCAGCATCAGTCCTTCCAATGAATATTCAGGGTTGATTTCCTTTAGGATTGACTGGTTGGATCTTCTTGCAGTCCAAGAGACTCTCAAGAGTCTTCTCCAGCACAACAATTTGAAAGCATCAATTCTTTGGCACTCAGCATTTTTTATGGTCCAACTTTCACATCCATACATGACTACTGGAAAAATTGTAGTTTTGACTATATGGACTTTTGTCAGCAAAGTGATGTCTCTGTTTTTTAATACATTGTCTAGGTAATGGAAATCCTTCAATCACTCATTCATCCATTCACTGAACACACAGTTATGGAGTCCCAGCTCTGTGCCAATCACTATTCTGGGCACTGGGAATACAGCCATGAAAAAGACAGATAAGGGCTCCACCCTGCAGGAGCTCAAGGTCTGGAGGGGAGGCAGGTAATTAACAAGCATATAACCAAGTAGATTGACTTCAGACCAAGATGAAGGTGATAACAGTGAGAACTGAGGATGACATGCTAATGCAGAGGATGCTGTGGGACAGGAGGATGGAAATGCACGATAGGATGATCAGGGCGGGCTTCTTGAAGGAGGTGCTATTTGGATTCAGAACTGAACAGTGAGAAGGATCCAGTCATGTGGAGATCAGGGGGCAGAGAGCTCCAGGCAGAGGGAACACCATGTGTAAAAGGCTGAGGGTGCACATTAGTTGGGTTTGTTCTATGCACTGAGGAAAAGCTAGTGTGGCCAGAGCACAGTGAGGGGGGCAGGAGCAGCAGGAGATGAGGTCAGAGACGCAGAAACAGGACTGCACGGATTACAAGTGCTCAGCCCAGGTGTCAGCATAGAGCAGGTCCTGCATAAGTGTCACCTGTTTCTGAGAGCTCATCTGGGTATGGAACACGTGAGCAGGATGAAAGAGCAGCCCAGTGAGAGGGTCTTGAGGTCCTTATCAGACCCAAGCATTTGTGAATAAGAGGCTGGAAGGCAATTTGCTAATTTTAGTAGGACAAATGCTCTCTCACTTCCAGTCCTCTTTATAATATCAACTGGTTTAGCAAAATGTTTTTTCCCTCCTTAGAATTATGCCCAGTTTGTGTTGGTGATCTTTTATTGTATTTTCAAAGACAAGTTTAAATTTCCCTATTAAAATGCAAAGGCTAATTCAAGATTCAAAACTCCTTTTTTTTTTTTTTTGAGTTTTGGAAATATCTGACAGTATTCTAATATTTCCCTGAATTTCTTTCTTGCGCTTGGAAACTTTTCTTATCTTGGCCTGTTGCTCTATGCTGTCCAGAAGGCAGTCTCCCAAGGCCCTCCTGAATGTGCAGGGCCCCCAGGCTGGCCCTGTTTCCCTGTTTCCCAAGGCTGTTCCTTTTTTGTGACTCACAGGACTAGAACCAGAGCTAAAGGTCAAGGAGTTCAGCCCTTAACTTCACAGATGAGAAAACCAAGATCAGAGAGGAGAGACTTCTCCAGGCTGTCTTTTGGGAATATACTCTGGGACAGGATATCTCTCCCAAGCACCTTACCCCACAGCACATGGAGAGCAGTTGTCCCTTCAGGTATGCAAAAGACCAGTTCTGCCCATAACTGCAATTCATTAACTGATTCATTTCAAAGACATCCACTGATGGTTACCATGTGCCTGGTGATGTGCAAGGCTCAAGGTAAACAGAGGAGAATAAATCTCTGTTCTCAAATCAGATAGGAGTGTGAACAGAGGTAGACCAAGGAGAAGAGCTCTCCTCTCCTTCCTCCTAACTCCTTACCACCTTCATCATCATCTTTGTGGTCACTGTCATTATGANTCAATTCTTTGGCACTCAGCATTTTTTATGGTCCAACTTTCACATCCATACATGACTACTGGAAAAATTATAGTTTTGACTATATGGACTTTTGTCAGCAAAGTGATGTCTCTGCTTTTTAATACATTGTCTAGGTAATGGAAACCCTTCAATCACTCATTCATCCATTCAATGAACACACAGCTATGGAGTCCCAGCTCTGTGCCAATCACTATCCTGGGCACTGGGAATANCTACTGGAAAAATTATAGTTTTGACTATATGGACTTTTGTCAGCAAAGTGATGTCTCTGCTTTTTAATACATTGTCTAGGTAATGGAAACCCTTCAATCACTCATTCATCCATTCAATGAACACACAGCTATGGAGTCCCAGCTCTGTGCCAATCACTATCCTGGGCACTGGGAATACAGCCATGAAAAAGACAGATAAGGGCTCCACCCTGCAGGAGCTCAAGGTCTGGAGGGGAGGCAGGTAATTAACAAGCATATAACCAAGTAGACTGACTTCAGACCAAGATGAAGGTGATAACAGTGAGAACTGAGGATGACATGCTAATGCAGAGGATGCTGTGGGACAGGAGGATGGAAATGCACGATAGGATGATCAGGGCGGGCTTCTTGAAGGAGGTGCTATTTGGATTCAGAACTGAACAGTGAGAAGGATCCAGTCATGTGGAGATCAGGGGGCAGAGAGCTCCAGGCAGAGGGAACACCATGTGTAAAAGGCTGAGGGTGCACATTAGTTGGGTTTGTTCTATGCACTGAGGAAAAGCTAGTGTGGCCAGAGCACAGTGAGGGGGGCAGGAGCAGCAGGAGATGAGGTCAGAGACGCAGAAACAGGACTGCACGGATTACAAGTGCTCAGCCCAGGTGTCAGCATAGAGCAGGTCCTGCATAAGTGTCACCTGTTTCTGAGAGCTCATCTGGGTATGGAACACGTGAGCAGGATGAAAGAGCAGCCCAGTGAGAGGGTCTTGAGGTCCTTATCAGACCCAAGCATTTGTGAATAAGAGGCTGGAAGGCAATTTGCTAATTTTAGTAGGACAAATGCTCTCTCACTTCCAGTCCTCTTTATAATATCAACTGGTTTAGCAAAATGTTTTTTCCCTCCTTAGAATTATGCCCAGTTTGTGTTGGTGATCTTTTATTGTATTTTCAAAGACAAGTTTAAATTTCCCTATTAAAATGCAAAGGCTAATTCAAGATTCAAAACNTCCATACATGACTACTGGAAAAATTGTAGTTTTGACTATATGGACTTTTGTCAGCAAAGTGATGTCTCTGTTTTTTAATACATTGTCTAGGTAATGGAAATCCTTCAATCACTCATTCATCCATTCACTGAACACACAGTTATGGAGTCCCAGCTCTGTGCCAATCACTATTCTGGGCACTGGGAATACAGCCATGAAAAAGACAGATAAGGGCTCCACCCTGCAGGAGCTCAAGGTCTGGAGGGGAGGCAGGTAATTAACAAGCATATAACCAAGTAGATTGACTTCAGACCAAGATGAAGGTGAGGACAGTGAGAACTGAGGATGACATGCTAATGCAGGGGATGCTGTGGGACAGGAGGATGGAAATGCATGATAGGATGATCAGGGCGGGCTTCCTGAAGGAGGTGCTATTTGAATTCAGAACTGAACAGTGAGAAGGATCCAGTCATGTGGAGATCAGGGGGCAGAGAGCTCCAGGCAGAGGGAACACCATGTGTAAAAGGCTGAGGGTGCACATTAGTTGGGTTTGTTCTATGCACTGAGGGAAAGCTAGTGTGGCCGGAGCACAGTGAGGGAGGCAGGAGCAGCAGGAGATGAGGTCAGAGACGCAGAAACAGGACTGCACAGATTACAAGTGCTCAGCCCAGGTGTCAGCATAAAGCAGGTCCTGCATAAGTGTCACCTGTTTCTGAGAGCTCATCTGGGTATGGATTACGTGAGCAGGATGAAAGAGCAGCCCAGTGAGAGGGTCTTGAGGTCCTTAACAGACCCAAGCATTTGTGAATAAGAGGCTGGAAGACAATTTGCTAATTTTAGTAGGGCAAATGCTCTCTCACTTCCAGTCCTCTTTATAATATCAACTGGTTTAGCAAAATGTTTTTTCCCTCCTTAGAATTATGCCCAGTTTGTGTTGGTGATTTTTTATTGTATTTTCAAAGACAAGTTTAAATTTCCCTATTAAAATGCAAAGGCTAATTCAAGATTCAAAACTCCTTTTTTTTTTTTTTTTTTTGAGTTTTGGAAATATCTGACAGTATTCTAATATTTCCCTGAATTTCTTTCTTGCGCTTGGAAACTTTTCTTATCTTGGCCTGTTGCTCTATGCTGTCCAGAAGGCAGTCTCCCAAGGCCCTCCTGAATGTGCAGGGCCCCCAGGCTGGCCCTATGTTTCCCTGTTTCCCAAGGCTGTTCCTTTTTTATGACTCACAGGACTAGAACCAGAGCTAAAGGTCAAGGAGTTCAGCCCTTAACTTCACAGATGAGAAAACCAAGGTCAGAGAGAAGAGACTTCTCCAGGATGTCTTTTGGGAATATACTCTGGGACAGGATATCTCTCCCAAGCACCTTACCCCACAGCACATGGAGAGCAGTTGTCCCTTCAGGTATGCAAAAGACCAGTTCTGCCCATAACTGCAATTCATTAACTGATTCATTTCAAAGACATCCACTGATGGTTACCATGTGCCTGGTGATGTGCAAGGCTCAAGGTAAACAGAGGAGAATAAATCTCTGTTCTCAAATCAGATAGGAGTGTGAACAGAGGTAGACCAAGGAGAAGAGCTCTCCTCTCCCTCCTCCTAACTCCTTACCACCTTCATCATCATCTTTGTGGTCACNCAAAGACATCCACTGATGGTTACCATGTGCCTGGTGATGTGCAAGGCTCAAGGTAAACAGAGGAGAATAAATCTCTGTTCTCAAATCAGATAGGAGTGTGAACAGAGGTAGACCAAGGAGAAGAGCTCTCCTCTCCCTCCTCCTAACTCCTTACCACCTTCATCATCATCTTTGTGGTCATTGTCATTATGAGCATCGTTACAGTTTTACAGGGTGTGGTGGGAATGGAGCACAGTATTTTAAGAGGCAGGACTGAAGGTTTAGCAGAGAAGGTGACATCTAAAACAAGTGATAGTGTTCGCTATTCAGCTGGTAGAAGGGAAGCCATCAGAGGCAGAGCGAACAAACGGGAAAGGCATGGAGGTAAGTTGACAGAGTGTGGCATGCTGCTGTTCAATCGCTCAGTCCTGTCCAAGTCTTTGTGACCCCGCGGACTGCAGCACACCAGGCTTCCCTGTCCTTCACCATCTCCCAGAGCTTGGTCAAACTCATGTCCATAGATNCAGTGTTCGCTGTTCAGCTGGTAGAAGGGAAGCCATCAGAGGCAGAGTGAACACACGGGAAAGGCATGGAGGTAAGCTGACAGAGTGTGGCATGCTGCTTGCTGTTCAATCGCTCAGTCCTGTCCAACTCTTTGTGACCCTGAGGACTGCAGCACACCAGGCTTCCCTGTCCTTCACCATCTCCCAGAGCTTGGTCAAACTCATGTCCATAGATTCGGTGAAGCCATCCAACTATCTCATCCTCTGTTGTCCCCTTTTCTTCCTGCCTTCAATCTTTCCCAGCATCAGGGTCTTTTCCAGTAAGTCAGCTCTTCATATCAGGTGGCTGAAGTATTGGAACTTCGATATTCAGGATTGTCCTTTAGGACTGACTGGTTTGATTTCCTTGCAGTCCAAGGGATTCTCAAGAGTCTTCTCCAACACCACAGTTCAAAAGCATCAATTCTTCAGTGCTCAGCCTTCTTTATGGTCCAACTCTCACATCTGTACATTACTACAGGAAAAACCATAGCTTAGATTATATGGACATTTGTGGGCAGAGTGATTTCTCTACTTTTTAATATGCTGTCTAAGTTTGTCATAACTTTTCTTCCAAGCAGTAAGTGTCTTTCAATATCATGGTTACAGTCACTGTCCACAGTGATTTTGGAGTCCTCTTCCCCCCACCCCCCAAAAAACTGCCACTGTTTCCATCATTTCTCCATCTATTTGTCATGAAGTAATGGGACTGGATGTCATGATCTTTGTTTTTTGAATGTTGAGTTTTAAGCCAACTTTTTTTTTTCAAAGTTTTTTCTTCTCCTCTTTCACCTTCATCAAGAGGTTCTTTAATTCCTCTTTGCTTTCTGCCATAAGGGTGGTGTCATCTGTATATGTGAGGTTCTTGATACTTCTCCTGGCAATCTTGTTTCCAGCTTGTAACTCATCCAGCCTGGCATTTCGCATGATGTACTCTGTATGTAAGTTAAATAAGCAGGGTGACAATTATACAGTCTTGACATACTCCCTTCCCAATTTGGAACCAGGCCGTTTTTTCATTCCATGTCTTGTTCTAAGTGTTGCTTCCTGACCTGTATACAGATTTCTCAGGAGGCAGGTCAGGTGGTCTGGTATTCCCATCTCTTTCAGAATTTTCCACATTTTGTTGTGATCCATTCAGTCAAAGGCTTTGGCATAGTCAATAAAGCAGAAATAGATGTTTTTCTGGAACTCTTTTGCTTTTTCGATAATCCAATGGATGTTGGCAATTTGACCTTGGCTCCTCTGCCTTTTCTAAATCCAGCTTGAACATCTGGAAGTTCACGGTTCACGTATTGCTGAAGCCTGGCTTGGAGAATTTTGAGCATTACTTTACTAGCGTGTGAGATGAGTGCAATTGTGCAGTAGTTTGAGTATTCTTTGGCATTGCCTTTCTTTGGGATTGGAATGAAAACTGACCTTTTCCAGTCCTGTGGCCACTGCTGAGTTTTCCAAATTTGCTGACATATTGAGTGCAGCACTTTCACAGCATCCTCTTTTAGGATTTGAAATAGCTCAACTGGAATTCCATCACCTCCAGTAGCTTTGTTCATAGGGATGCTTCCTAAGGCCCACTTGATTTCACAGTCCATGAGTGTGGCATGAAGACCCTGCAAATATCCAGATGAACACAGAGTGCAGGAGGGATGTGTCTGGAAGGGGCTGGACAGGAAACCTGGGCCAGGTCATTAAAGGATTTGAAAGCTCAGTCAAATGCCCAGCAACACCCCCTCCTCTCTCCATTCTTCTGCTAACAACCATTCATTTCCTTCTTGTTCGCTCTTCCCCACTCTTCTGTGGCTCTATGACTGGTGGTCAATCGACCACCTTTCTCCCAAAATAGGAGTGAGCATGTGATCTAGATGGAGAAGGGAATGACAACCCACTCCAGTAATCTTGCCTGGAGAATCCCACGGTCACAGGAGCCTGGAGAGCTACAGTCCATGGGGTTGCAAAGAGTTGGACAAAACTGAATGACTTCACACACACACACACACACACACACACACACACACACACACAGTGATTTAGAAGTGAGCAGTCACAGGCGGGAGGAGAAGGGGACGACAGAGGACGAGATGGTTGGATGGCATCACCGACTCAATGGACATGAGTTTGGGTGAACTCTGGGAGTTGGTTATGGACAGGGAAGCCTGGTGTGCTGCAGTCCATGGGGTCACAAAGAGTCAGACATGACTGAGTGACTGAACTGAACGGACTGAATCACAGTACTTCAACCAGTTGCCTACTATGATTGGTGCAGGGATAAGCACATGGCTCGAGTCAGGCCAATCAGCTCTTCCCTGGACTTGTATGACTGGATGTTGGGCAGGGAAGGAACTCTCTTTCCTTTGGACATCTTACAAGATGGTGTCTCCCACCTTATCATCTCCAAATGCACCTGGTCATTTGGAACAAAGGATGGGCCGGGCTTCTGACCCTGTTGTACCCACTTATGGGTCTTTTGCCCAGATCTGAGTGTGGAGTCCATGCTCATAACTACTAACTACCTGGTTGCATCCGTACCTGAAGCAGCCCTGCCCCTGCCTATCCTGGCACCTCCAGCCTCTCTGCACCTGAGCCCTCCTGCCTTTCTTGCCTCACCTTTAGGTCAAGCCTTTTCCTCGCCTCTGCTGGAGCACTCAGAAGCTCTCCTTCGCTGGGGGAACTGGGACAGATGCCCTCATCGCTCAGCATCGGTCTCGGGAAGCCGAGGCACCTCTGCAATATTTATTAAGCAGACTTTCTCCGTCAAAGGGCCCAAAGTTCTGGAAAACTTTTCCCTCTGTTGCCTGCTGGGACAGTCACAGGGTCTGACCAATTTAGTGAGCCTGGGAGAGAACTAGAGTCTGCTGTTTCCTAGGGAAGCCAGCCTGGGTTGGTCTAAAATAGAAGGGAAGGCTAACCTGGTTCGGGGCTGGTTATTTGGGGCTGATCTTCCCAGGCTGCTCCAGAGAGGGCTGGGGTGATGAGCGCTGGGAGGCCGGGGTGCTGCTGGCACTTCTGGGCAGCAGAGCTGAGTGGAGAGGCTGTTAGAAGGGTGGTGGGAGCCCCTGCCCTTGGCTATCCATTTGTGTGAGGTCCCCATGTGAGGGAGCCTTGGTTACTGTGAACCCCAGACACTCCAGGCTATTTGAGTACAAGTCTATTAACATTCAGTGTTCATTCAACTAAAGTCAGCAGCCTTTGCTGCTCGGGCTCACGGAGATTTAGAGCTGGAAGGGGCCTGAGAAAAGCCACAGAGTGTGTCCTCTTCAGAAGTGTGACTCACTCGCCGATAAACATGTCTGGAGAGTCCCTTGTCTCAGGATAGCATCTCATCTCTTCAGCGTGATTTCAGGTCTGTCTCATGCAGCCCCCAGGACACTTGCAGCCCCACTTCTGGCTGCAATAAACATTTCTCCAACCTATTGTGAACCTGCACTGCTCTGGGCCTTTGCTCCTGTCTCCTTGTTTGGATTCTCTTCCTCCCTCCCACCTGGTGCCATTCTAAGCATCCATCAAGATTAGGCGAGGGGTGTCTGTTCTTCCCTAGAGCCTTCCCTTTCTCCCCACACAGAACTAACCACTCTGTCTTCCTTCCTTGGTTCAGCTCAGATTCCCTGTCTCAGAAAGGCCTTCACTGACCCGCCCGTTTCATGGGCACTGTCCCTCCCCTGCCCCTGAGCCAGCCGGTATATCATCACCCTGTCCACTTTCTTCCAGCACCTCTCCCACCCGGGATACTCCTGTGGATGGTGGTTTGCCTGCTCCTTCCTGCACCCCAACTCCAGCTCTGGGGGGCAGGGACCTCGTCTGTTTGCTGCTACACCTCGACCCCTGTGCAGGCAGGCACACAGTAGGGCCTCAACAAGCCTGGTGGCAGGAGAGGACCTGATGCTGGGCCTTCATCTGCATCCCAGGTTCTCTCCTTGAGGACTGACGGTGTCCTGAAGTGTCCGCAGCTCCTCCCCTCCGGTTCTCCCGTGCAGAACGAGGGGCTCAGGGCCCAGGGGCTGACTTCACCAGCCTCGCTGTGTCATGTTTCCTGGCTCCTCTCTGGATTGCTAATTACGGCCACACTTTGAGGGTTTGGAGTTAAGGCCAGTCAAGTGGATAAGTCACATCTTTTCAAATGGGCCAACCTTGGGTTTATACAATAGCCTGTGACAGACGCACATTCAGGGGGCGATCTGGCAGGAAGCATCCCTTTTTCCAAAGGGCGCCTCAGCCCTGGGAGAAATAATGAGGCTTTTTTAGGATTCTAATTATTCCCGGTGCTGACAGGCTGCAGAGCGGGAGCCGCTGCAGCCCGCCCAGTGCTCACCCGGGAACCTAGAGTGTTTATTCCTGGGTCTCCAGGTGAGCGTCTGGCTCCCAGGGGTGCCTGGGGCCCCAGGGTGCATCTCCATGGTTTCTGCTCCCTTCTGCCAACAGACACACAACCCCAGGGGGGTCTCCTATGAGCCCAGGACCCAGACACACAGGGGGTGTCCTTACTTAGTAGGAGGTCTCTTCCCCAGCTTGCAGGTGTAGGGGCTCAGCAGGGAGGTTTCAGGATCTCCTGAATGCCTCTCGACAGGCTCCAGTGGCTAGGGGGTGCTGGGGTTAATGCTTGGGCTGTGAGGTTCTTGCTCAGGAAAGAAATAAGGGGCCCCACACTATCCAAGCTGAAAAGGACCTTGGTGACCATTCACCCAGTGCCTTGACCTTCCAAATGGGGGGGTGAGAGAGGTGTGGGGATGTTAAAGGCAGAGAGACTCAGGGGCTGCCTTCTAGGAGCATCCTCGGTGCCAAGGTCTCTGCGATGGGGATGGGGCTCAGCCATGTGGAGCCTCTGCTGAGGGCCAAGCACAGCACCTGGGTCACTTCCCTTGGGGCTCACATCAGCCCTGTGATGCAGGTGTTAGCCCATTTCCCAGATGAGGTATGTAAGCCTTACGGAGATTAAATGACTTGCCCAGTGCCCCACAGCTAATCCCTCCAAAACACAATACTATCCAGTTGGGAAAAGAATCTCAAATTTCCTGGCTTTTACACCAACCAGGGATCCCCTAACCTTCCATATCCTGTCCTCCAGGGGCGGAACCCAGAGGGAAAGATGCAGGGCAGGGGCAGGGACCTTTGCTGGAGTCTGAGGTGCATCTCGGTTTTGCTTGTTAAGAGACGATGGAGGATCAGTCGCATCACTTCCCTGCCCCTTGGTATCTCCCCTCCCCTCGACTGAAACAATTGGATGGAGAGAAAAGATGAGGCTTATGGCTCCCGGTTTAGTGCCTTAATGCTCCCTTGTCCGGAGCTGCAGAAGTGTATGGGCTTCCTGATGTCCCAACTCAAGGCAGCTTTTCCCCAGGGCTCAGAGCAGCTTCTGGCTCCCATTGGTACCCCTACACCTGTCCTTCCTTCTTGAATCCTAGAGTGCTGTCCCCAGGGGCCCCTCCCACACTGAGCTCTGAGCCTGCTCCCGACTCAGCAGGGGGTCCTTGGTTCTGCACCCGCCAGCTCCCCTTCACTGGGGAGTTCAGGACTCTAGACAGGAGTGTGGGAGCCGTGGGTTCTGTAGATGTTGCAGCTGTCCAGTCTGGTCTGGACTCTCTCTCTGATGTGTCCACCTAGGACCAACTTCATTAGAGCTGCCTGGACCCTCATGTGTCCCCCAAACACCCCTGCCTCCTCTTCTCGTACATTCCACAGCAGCCAGGGGGGAATCTTTCTAAAATGTGAGTCATAATAAGTCCTTACCCTGACCAGTGGCTTCTCCATTTGACTTCACATAAAATCTGAACTCATTATGGAGAATCAAGTATAGTCTTTTCAGGGAGCAAATGACCAGTGGGGGAGGGTAGCTGAAGAAAGGTTGAAAGAGGGATGATTCTCCAAGGTGTAGACAGGATACAGGAAATGAGCCAGGGATGGTGGGGCCCCTGGGGATGAGCAAGAGTTGGGAGCTGTGTCCATCTCAGTCCTGATGAGACCAAAGGCGGGGCAGTTATCAGACTGCAGAGAGAGCTTGGGAGAGAGGCTGCCTGTTGGAGCTGGGACGGCAGGAGAGAGATGCAGCCACTGACAGATGTGGCTGGCAGCACAAGCCATGAACGAATACCGGACCTTCTTCCTCCGGACCCTGGGCTCCTCTGCTGCCTCCAGGACCCAACAGAAGCCAAAGGTCAGGAGGGCACAGGGCCCTGTCGGTGCCATCCCTGAAGATCAGTTTCCTAAGCACAGAGCAGGGGAGATGGTGAGGGGGAATCTGGAGGGCGCACAGAGGTCAGCAGCACACATGGCCCTCGAGGCCCAACCAGATCTTCCCTGCCTGCCCCTCAGACCTTATCTTCTGCCCTCTGCCCTCACCATATTTCCACCACACTGACTTTTTTTTTTCAGTTTTTCAAATACATGCAACTCGTTCCTGCCTCAGGGCCTTTGCACTTGCTGTTTCCTCTCCCTGGGAGGCTCTCTTCTTCCTCATCCCCTAGCAGTGAGGTCTTAGGACAAATATCACCTCCAGGGACTATCCAGTCACCTACCCAACTTTGTCCCCATCCCCTACCCAGCCATTCCTTCTATTGCATTGCCCTTCTTTATTTGCACCATAGCCTGTTTCACTAACATTTGCTGCCCTATTTCTTTGTCCAGGTAGAGTATTCATATCCTTAGCACCGTGGACAGTGTCTGTATGCACTCGGTGATTAATGAATGCTTGTTGAATGACTGTCTAGTAACAAGGCAGGCGATGATAGTGGGCAAGAGCACGAGCATTGCAGTGACATGATCTGTGTTTGAAGTCCAGCATCATCACTTGCTTAGCTTTGTGACCGTGGCCAAGCTGCTCAGCCTCTCTGTGCCTGTTTTCTCACCTGTTAAATGGGAGCAATAGGCTTCACAGCTCATTGATTTGTTGTGAGGTTAAGTGAGTACAGGTACACCAGCCTGGCCTTTAGTAGTACTTGGCACATGAGGATTTACTCCTATCCTATTGTTCAGGATTTCAGCATCTGAGCTACTGCTTTGCTCCCTCTCCTGAGACCCCAGACCTTCCAAGGCTGAGACTCAGCCCCTCCTCCCACCCCATAGATACCCTCAAGCTGTGCAGGATTCCCAAGAGGGACCTAAGCCTCCACCCCAGACTCTGGCTACTCTCCCAGCCTCACACAAAGCCCTCTTGTTTCCCTTTCTGAGTGTCCACCCAGGGGTCTTGATACAGCTTCTCAGACAGGCCCTGCCCCTCCCACCTCAGGAGAGGAGTCCATGCGGCCCCTCTGTCTGCCACACCTTTGCCCACTACTTACCTCATTGCATCGCTCATTCTCCCATCAAATGTCACCTCCTTTAAGAAGGCTCCCCCGACTTCACCTGGGACCAGATCAAGCCCTTGAGCTGTTACCCAGCTCAGGCACTTGCCCTTCTCCTTGGCAGCACTCTTGCCAGTGGAAATTAGCTTTGTTATTAGCTAGTAAATGTTTTACACCCTCTAGCCCCTGCCAGGATATATACCCTGAACTCAGGCTCTTCCATGTCAGGGTTGATGGGTCTTTGGGCAGCTGCTACCTGGCCTGGGCCTGGCTCTGCCTGGTCTGATCTGGCATCTGACCCTAGATCATCTTGCCCCTTTCACCCAAGGCCCCTTCCACCTTCCCTCACTTTTTCTCTCCCTCTATTTCTCCCTTCATTCCTTCTTCTCAGCCTCCAAGGCAGTTATTAACCTAACTGTTAATTCTTGGCCTAATGCTGGGCCCTGGGGTTGGCAGATGCTGCTCCTGGCCTCAGGGTTCCCAGCCTACTGGAGGGGATATGTTTACCCCCTGAGTGGATGGGTGGTCAGGGAAGTCTTGTGTCCCTGAGCTGAATGTTGAAAGATCTTGTCAGGGGAAATTGAAGAAAGAGCACCCAAGCTGAGGGAACAGCATGTGTGGAAATCTGGAGCAGCAGAGAGGTGGGGAGGGAGGTGGCAGCAGGTGAAGCTGGGGACAAGGCGTGACAGGTCACAGCGTGCTCACACCCTCAAG
Organism: Neotragus moschatus; assembly: GCA_006410615.1. Lineage (NCBI taxonomy): Eukaryota > Metazoa > Chordata > Mammalia > Artiodactyla > Bovidae > Neotragus > Neotragus moschatus. The sequence continues at coordinate 165,470 of SJYA01000241.1, forward strand.
CCCCCCAGCCCCCAGTGTCTGCCCTGTGCTATGCAGTGTTGCTGCTCCTCTAGCCAGGAGGTTGAATCTGGTTCTCCGCCTTGAATCTGGGCCTGGCCCAGTGACCTGCTCAAAATGACGTGAATAATATAACACCAGCAGGGATATGAAAAATGCTGTGCATGGGGCCAGCCCTTTCCTGCTGCTGGGAGACCTGTGACTGACACCCCTGGGCAAGCTCAGGTTGGCTTTCTGGGGATGAGAAACAATGTGGGCAGATGACCCAGTCTTCTCAGCTGTTCTTTGCAGGCCAGTACGGCTGGCTGAGGCCATCTGAAGCTATCTAGTCCCATTCAGGCCAGCTTGGCCTGGAATAGCTGCCTTGCTGACAGGCAGAACTATTAGAAATGTACATGCTTGTGTTTTAAGTGCTAAACATTAAGATGGTTTGTTACACAGCAAATGCTAACTGATACACATGAGAAGGAGACAAACTGGGGAGAGGAGCTGCCTCTGTGATAGGCTGGGAGGCGTGGTCTGGACTTCATTACAGTGACTCTACCACAGGCCTGGGACCTGGCGGTCTGGGTTCAGGTCCCACTCTGCCACTTCCCGGCGGTGTGACCTCGGGCA